>CM065702.1:15314199-15375839 GCA_017654935.2 Phymorhynchus buccinoides | reverse complement strand
GACAAAGCCTTGTGCTACAGAACTACAGAAAAAGAAACTTATCAATGATTCAGTACATGAAACAAATGATAAAGCAGTGGCCATATTCAGTTGTATAAGTATGCTACCAACCACGATTTATGACCACCTTTGTAAGGACAACCAGTTGTGTTATTCGTCTATTGTTTTGTTGGATTATGGTTCAGGAGAAAAAGAAAATTAAATAATGCGCAGTTAACCATGCTTTTCTGCCCAAGGAGGAAATTTGTCACCTTTCAAACGAATCCCTCTGTGCAATCTAGCCACATTCACGGGACAACCCCATCCGGGTTATCAGAACAACAGTAAAAGAACGTCTCAATGATTCCTTCAAGCAACAAATGATGAAAGACTATGTTGTAAGTAGATTAACCACATCGATTTATGACCACCTTTTTTGTAATGGCCACAGTTGTTGTGTTTATTCGTAATTGTTTCGTTTTGATAGGTTCAGGATAGAAGAAGAAAAATAAAGTAATTGTTGGTATTTGACTGTAAAAATCGACACGAAATAGAAATTAAACATTCTGGAACACGATCACATGTCTCTGTTGATGTTATTTTTTAAAAAAACAGCACTTGAGGGAACTAGGATACCTCTTATATCGTGCATGTGCATGGTAATTTTTTAACAGCAAATAACATACGCAGCTAGGCATATAGTATTGCTTATCAGCGATATCACTCCAAAATTAGGCAACCTTTTCGCGTCCTCTCAATAAAAGCAAATAATTTACCAGCCAAAAGCGTACTTACCGTTCAGTGGATTCAAAAGCCTCGTTGGAAGCAGAGGAATTGTGTTGGGGACAGCGACAAAGCGAATCAAGAAACGGACGTAGAGTTCTAATTTCCCTTTAGTGTAATAACGATTATTATACAAAAAAATCAGCTCCACGCTACTGCCAGGCTGGCTACTAAAGTTGTCCAGTACCACATGCTTTTCCTGTCTCATATATTGGAAAATGGTTCTCGTCTTTTTGGGTGTGCTTACTTCTGTGAGTTTGAGGTTTAAGGTGTCAAGCCTATAAATGTACCTTTTGAATTCAGTGTGGTAAAAATGGAAGTAGAAACCTGAAGGAGGGGAGACGATAATGCGGCACAACATTCGACCTTTTTTGTAGGCCCGTGATGGCAGCTGTAAAGCGTCAAAAGCCCAAGAACCGGCTGCTGTTGAGAATCTCCAGGTTTTGCTCTGCACCAGACAGTCTGTCAGGTTGGGGGTGGACAAATCCAGAGGAGATGAGGGTGGAGGTGATGAAGGCTTTGATTGGCCTGGTAGCGTCACGTGACTCGCAGCTGGAGTGACGCTGTGCAACTCACGGTGTGTCATGGCATTCGCTGTTAATGGTTGGAGGGAGACTTGGACAAATTAAAACAAAATACATACACACACAAATAAGGAAAGCCTGATTTTAATACAGATACACCAAAAGCATCTTGAAACACTGTTAAGTGGATTTTGCAGTAAATGGTTCGAAAACAACCCCTCCTGGCATTGGTATAATATGCACAAAAAGCGACAACCAACCAACAAGCAAAGAGAAACAAACAAACAACAACAAACAACTGGCATAATACGTAATGAGATATGGTACACGGTACTCCAGAGACATAACATTATGTGAAATATATTTCTTTGGCACAGCGTTCTTCTTCTTATTCGTCATTGTGGCGTGTTCAGACAGGAACCCCAGTGGCACGGACGAAGGCTGCCGTCCGTCGAAGATTCTCCAAAGAGCCGAAGATTTTTTCCCGAACCGGTGTGTCCGACGGCCAGGTTTCGTGCTCGCAGGTTCTGGAATGTATGACAGTCCTGAAGGATATGACCTACAGTCATGTCAGTGGCACCGCAGGGGCACACAGGGGAGTCTCCAATGTGAAACTTAGTATACATGTGATGCCTGACTCTGGAGTGTCCAGTCCTCAGTCTTGTCAAAATTACTTGGTCTTGTCTGGAGAGGTGGTTGGTAGGCATCCCTGGCGCAGTGGTTTAGATGTTGTTACAGCCATCTTCTCCTCAGCTTCTCCTTTATAATGGCTGTTGTGAATTCGTCATATAAGTGGCTAGGTGGACTGTGTGACTTGTTTGCTGCTTTCCTCCCTCTTTTGCAAGCCTGTGTGCTTCCTCATTTCCTTTCATGTTGCAAGGTGGGGGGATCCACTGGATGACTGCTTTCTTTGTGGACTGCTGCATTGTCTGCAAGGATGAGGAGAGGCTGTTCAGCTCTGTGTTTCTAGGGCTGTTGAGCGCTTGCAGCACATACAGAGCATCGGAGAAGATGACTACTTTCTTATGGGCGTTTTCCTTTGCTTGTATGGTGTGGTCAGCTGCCACCTTCAGCACTTCTGCCTCTGCCTTTTAGTTGGTGGAGAACTTCCCAGTGGCCATAGACTGGCAATGGGTAGTACCATCCTTTTGATAGATCGACACTCCTCCTCCGCTGTTTCTGGTAGCATCTTCCGATGAGCCGTCAGTGTATTCGTGTGTCCACTCTTCAGCTGGGTAGGCCTCGCTGATGTGGCTGAGTGCAAGTGCCCTCCTTACTATCCTCTGACTGTAGGTCTTTCTGCATAATGCCAGCACAGCGTTCGACAACCTTCTCAATTCAGTTGAAATACGTGATCTGAGAAATTGGTGATAATAGAATCACTAATGGTCTCTATACACGTTATTTTTTGTTTGCTTTTACAAAAAAACCCATGGCAATACAGTGCAGATATGCAACTCACACGATTACTTGCCATATTACTAGTGTCTTGCCATGGTGAAAGAGTGAAAAATATTCGCGTGTACTGAAACCATTAAGCGAAAGGAGACCAAATGCGATATTTAGAAAATGTAATAATAAGAGGATCATTGAACATTAACATGTGTTGGTAGATTAAACGCAGCCACTAGATTTTATTTGAAGTGGTTTTGCTCAATATGTTGTTGTTGTTGTTGTTGTCGTTCCCTGGCTAAAAGACTCCAGGGATCATTCCAACAGCCGAAGCACTTGAACACTATGGTACAAATGCACCAACTAGGGATGAGAACATTCCCTCAATCCCTCTGAATAACTATTCGTCAGCCAACAAAAAGCATTATGAAGGACAGCAGAGTACTGATTTTGATCGGGCAAGTATATGTGTTGAAGAGGTACAATTTTAATCCAGAAATTTCGAAAAGCAATGGTCCTACTTGGGGAAATGATGTTGCGTGCCAAAATAAATCAACAGCACACAAAAAAAGGTTAGGCCTGTATTGACATTGACATAGTATGAGACTTAATTATCATCATATCTTAGAAGTTCTTCTAAAGTAGTAGGATTTAAGTCATTCCGGACGAATTATTAGTATACTCAGAACAGGAGAACGCCAGTCATGGCCTACTTACGAGTATTCTCGGAACAGTGATGTTTTAGTCTAAAACCTGTCTATATCCATGGGGGGGTTTTCAATCCAAAACCACGTTTTTCGAGTTACGTCTCTTCATCAGTGTTCCAGCTTTCGCTTTTCTTATGTTTGGTGCTTCTATCTTAATTTTTAATGTTAAAAATGTAAAAAAAAAAATCAGCCCTAGAGAAGCCTCAGAAAATACCCCAATACGTTTTCATTAACAGCGATAGTAATACCGAGACTAATGATTCAGATTTTAATACAATTAACCACGATCTCAAAGCGAAAAATAAACTCGGATCAACCAGTAATGTTGTCAAAACTGAATCATTGACAGTGTGAGTTTTGTTGGGCTTCTTATTTGTTTTTGTGGCAAAAGTTTTTTTCTAGGCAGCCCCATGCCAGTAATGAAGCTTACCTAAGGCAGTGAAGTCCTGAAGGGGTTAAAAGGACTTTAGAAGGACTCCTAAGATATCATAATGATAAGTCTCATATCGCAATGTGAATACATGCCCAGACGTTTTTATTGAAACATAACAGTAAAAACAAAAGAAAGCAAAAGGCCTATATATAACTACATGCAGTTTTTTGATTGTGGCAAATGGTAGGCATTATGAGGCAAAGGCGAAGTTTAGTTCACGCCATGTTTTCAGCTTCAATAGGAAATAATTGTTCTTTCTATTTCAAAAGCTGTTCAAAAACAGCTTATTTCCCAGAACAACCAGGGAATGGAATGCTCTCAACGACAGTGTTGTTTCCGCTGGGTCGGTGGAGGCTTTTAAGAACCTCCTCCACCAGACCCCCAACCAGATGTAAACAACACCCTTCCACCCCCTTCCCCCAATCCCCACCCCTCACCCCATTCTCCCCCATTTTGCACCACCCCCACCCCATCGACAGAGCAACATGATCTGCGGAATTGCCTGAAGAAGGAGGAAGACAGAAAAATACCAAGAGAAAAAAGAATGGGGAATGAAAGATCAAGAAAGGAAAGCAAGAGGAAGGAAGAATCAAGAAGAAAGAAAGATCAGGAACAAGAAGGAAAGATCAAGAACAAAAAAGAAAATATTAAGAATAAAAAGATAATCAGATTAGGGAATAGGTATAGGTACTCTCGCCTAGTTTTCGTCGATAAATTGCCACAAAAGTGGCCCTTTCGATTATTATACAAAAACAGAAACAGAAACATTTTATTAAAAAGAAATCCTACACTAGTTCCAAAATTATTCCTAACTATAACATGAGCAAGGCATAATGTTGCTTCCTCATGAAACGTTTCTTTGAAGAAAACAAATGTTTGGGGAGAGCACCACTACATCTTTCGCCTTTATCGTATCGTTTGTCAGTACTCTTAGCTTAGCACTAGGCCTATAGTATCTAAAGTAAATCCCCAATGCCTCACATGGCCGAAAGGCCGAAGAGAGCGTTACACCCTATTATTGCTCACTCTTAGCTTAGCACGTGGAGGTTGCAGGCCAGTGGTTCTAGTCTTTGTGATTTTCATACTGATTTGAAAACTCGTCTACCTTCTCCAGTACTCTGTGCCACAATTGCATGGCGGCATGGAGGCATCCAGAAAATCCTAACAAACAAAGTGCTTTCTGTGCAATTAGGCGTAAGGTAGACTGAGGTCAGCAAAATCATGGCGCATGAAGAGACTCTGAATCAAACGTGTGTGGCTTGAAGCGTGAGCCTTTAGGTCTATATCTCTTCAAAAAACATATTAAAAAACATCTAATGCAATATCTTAAAAACAACGATCTTTTTCAGCCTTAACAATCTGGCTTTCGGTATTACCATTCATATTAAACTGCCACATTCCGCCTATTTCACCAATCAACCAAGGCAAAAATGACATGTGCTGTATTTATGGACTTTACGAAGGCGTTTGATCTTGTGAAATATGATATATTGCTAAAAGCTAATACACTATTTACGAGACGAAAACAAGGTTCTGTGTATGGTTTTTTTCTTCCATCTTATCTTACTAAAAGAAGACAGTTTGTCGAGACAAATGGCACACATTTATGTACTGAGCTAAGAAGGACTGGTATACCCCAAGGATCTCTTTTAAGACCTCTCTTATTCTGTTTATTATTAATGATCTACCATTATCACTATCAAATGACTGTGTCTCGAGTGATCTCTTTGCTGATGACACCTCCCTCCATTCTAGTGCAACTACCCTATCCTTGATTGAAAAATCTCCTCAGACAGCTTTACATGATGTTTGTGCTTAGTGTGGCAATAATGTTATTGTCCTCCATCCTAAAAAAAAGTAAAAGTATGGTTATTACTTTCAGACAAAAAAACAACTCAACAAAACACACACACACACACACACACACACACACACACACACACACACACACACACACACACACTCACTAAAAACAAATCGAACCTCTAAGACCGTGTACACACATAAGCGGATATTCCATGCGGAAACCCGTGCGCAATCCATAAATAAGTGAAACAAAGAAGGGAAAAGATTTGTGCACGTGTCCGAATTTGCCCTATATGCGTAAACTTTTATCCTTCTTTCTTCACCTTTTAGGGTTTTCCGTACGGAACTTACGCGTATAATGTGAACCCGGCCTAATTCTCCGTCTTCGTTTAAATGATAATGCCATAGGCTAAGTACACGAGCACCGAGTCCTATTGAACTGTGTTCACAAACAAATGCATTGGTCTTTAGTTTTAAGTTAACACTATAATTTACAGATTAAATTGTAGAGGGGAAGTATTGGTTTTTCCTCTTGCAATCTTTGCTGTTTTTCTATGTTCTTGTGTGTTTACGTTGATAAATGCGCTGTAGTTTTTTTTTGTCTCATGTGAATAAAATAACGTCACTTCGCACTTATTACATTAGACACACGTTCCCGTCGCAATACACATCGTCGAAAAAACAGCGAACTTTAACTCACTAGTGCCCTTTCATTTGGTTTGTTGTGAAGAACTGGAGAGTCATAGTAGGTCCACATCAATAAAGTAGCACATAGATTTGCACGTAGTCTATTCTTACTAAGACAAAACCTTAACCCTTTCACCGCCAACCATATTTCAGCCCAAAATGTCCATTAAATTTACCTTGATAGAGAACAAAATCCCTCTGCAGTATTGGGGATTCTTCTGTGACATATATATAAAATAAGGTATATCCTTACTTCCCAAAACTAAGACAAAAGGAACTTTGGATAATAGATCCCAATTTGATGCCTTTTAGTGACATAGGTGTTAAATCACTGTGGTGCTAAAATGCGACTTTGGCGGTGAAAGGGTTAATTCATTCTTATATATAGACACGCGCAAATTGTTGTGTTATACCCACTGTCTCTGTCATGTCAACCATATATCTGTAGTTTGGGACTCCCGTTGGTATAAATGTTACCTAATAAAGCTCAATTCTGTCTCAAAAGGGGGCAGCTAAAATAATAATGCTTCCTGACCTGAACTCTGTATATCAGAAGAAACAAGCATGCTTAACATACTTCCACCGTTAAACATGCAGTAAGCTTACCTCCACACTTCTGAAGCATATGAAAGCAAAGGCTCTATGTGTGTATCAAACAATTTCGGAATTAACTACAATGCATACTCTTTATATTCAAGGACTTCAACATTTTATTCACTGCTTTCTTCCCTTTTCTAACATATTGATTCCAAAAGTATTTTTGATTTAATTTTGTGGGAAAATGTACCGTCCTCTAAAACGAATAGTCAACGTGATATTATACAACCTATATAATGTGTTATATTATATGTTCATCGCATCCCCACCCCCTCCTCCTCATTGTAAATAATGTAAACCTATTTTGTTCTTTATATTTATTATGATCTGTGTTTCTATCTTTTCATATATAATCAGTGTTTATGTACAATGCTTTGTTTAGTTTAGTTTATTTTTCTTGTGTGTACGTGTAGGCGTTACTCATTGTTTTTAGTGTTTAGCTCAATGTTCATGTACAGCGCTCTGAGCTCCCTGCAAAGGGGGGAGAGCGCTTTATAAATGTCCAGAATTATTATTATTATTATATAAAAGTAGTAGTATTTAAGGCACAGATTCAGGAGCATGGTTTTTGAACGGGAGGACGGGAGGAGTGCGTCATTTCCGGCGACGACGTAATTTTCCGGAGGTCACGTGGACCCCGCACGTCATATCCGGTGATGACATCACTTCCCGGAGGTCATGCGGGTCCCACGCGTCATATTCGGTGATGACGGTACTTCCGAGGCTGCGCGCGACACCAACGCCGTAACAGGATAAAATATTAAAAAAATCATCAAAAAATTCAAAAAAACGTTTCCTGGCGAGTGTTAAGAATTAGCGGCGTGCGTTTAGAAACGATTGAGCAGAGCGAGAAGGAGGCGTGCGCACGCGCACGCTGTCCAAGCGGTATAGTAGGAGTAGGCAAACGTTATCGAACAAAGTGACGCTTGTCAAAGTCGTATAGTAGTAGTCACGCCACTTCTGAAGGAGCTCCATTGGCTCCATTGGCTCCCTGTGCAGTTCCGCCTTCACTATAAGCTGGCTGTCCTATCCTTCCGTCACTTTGAACAGACCCTTCCGCCTTACCTCACCAGTGCTCTTCACACCTACACTCCTTCCCGCTCACTCAGGTCCTCAAACACAAAACTTCTGAAAGTTCCAAAAACAAATCTAAAATCATTTGGTGACCGCAGTTTCAGTTTCAGTGCCCCTGCTGTTTGGAATTCCCTCCCAGTCGATCTCCGCCATGAACCAACTATCTCTACTTTCAAAGCTAAACTCAAGACACTACTTTCAAAGCTCATTCGGCTTGTAATTTTTTCCTTCTTGATCTTGTACCTGGGTGAATGATTGGGTAATAATGTCTTGTGTGACTGCGGGTGCATCAGTGAATGGAAGCGCCTTGAGTGTAAAATAATTATAGAAAGGCGCTATAGAAATACTATCAATTATTATTATTATTTTATTTGTTGATCCGTAGAAAGGTGAGGAAGCGCGCGAGGCAGCCCTTCACCCGTTATGAAGTTATGAAGTAGGCAATTAAAAACCTGTTTTAAGTTGCTCCGCTTTTTGTGTGTATGTGTGTTAGAAAAAAGCACACACACACACACACACACACGCACACGCACACGCACACACACACACACACACACACACACAATTAGTTTTTTCCTTCTTCGTTTTGCATACAAGTCAAAGACTGTACTTTAGATCTTGTGTCTGAACGAGAATTAACTCACGTGCATTCTGTAAGTATAATACTGTTACTGTTGATTTGGGGAACAAGGAAAAGAAACCTATTACTAGAATAATTTGGATGATGATGGAAGAAAATTAATAATTCCAGCACAATTTCAGCTTGAAAATTAAGAACCAGGTTGCGATGCGAAGAACCAAAGTCAAAGCAAGAACAATATCTCAACATTTAAAAACAAACATATTTTACTCAAATATTACATTTTTCTCTTTTTTTATTTCAAGACAAAAATGGAGTGGAAAGATTTTACTTTGTTTGTCTTGGACTATTTTTTTGGTGGTAAAGGTTAAGATGTGCCCCCTACACATCTTTACCTTTGCCTTTTTTTAAATAAGAAGAGAGAATGGACGAGAAAAAAGTATCATGTATCTTTTTGTTTGTTTGCCTTTTCTGTCTTGCATAATTTTTTTCTTTCTTTAAAAAAAAAAGAAAATGGACGAAATAAAGTATCTTATTTTGTTTGTTCGTTTCTGCCTTGAGCTATTTTTGTTTACTTTGGAGAGAAAAAAGAGAATGGTCGAGATAAAGTATTTTGCTTTGTCTCTTTTATTTGTAGAAAAAGAAAGAGTGAAGATGTTTTGTATTTTTTGTTTTTTGCTTCTGCTTTGGAATTTTTGTCTTTAAAAAAAAAAAGTGAATGGGCGAGAGAAAGCATTTTGTTTTGTTTGTTTGCTTGTTTCTGTATGGAGCTATTTTTGCTTTGAAAAAAATAGAGAATAGACGAAAGAAAGTATTTTGTTTTGTTTGCTTGTTTGTTTCTGCCTTAGACTATTTGTTTTCTGTTTTGAAAAAGAGAGCATGGACGAGAGAAAGTATTTTGTTTGGCTTAGTTGTTCGTCATACACACACGCACGTATGCAAACAAGGCTTCTTTTTTGTTGTTGAAAAAAGAAAGAATACACGAGAGAAAGTTTTCTTGCTTTGTTTGTTTGTTTCTGCCTTAGATTATTTTTTTTATTTTATTTTTTTCAGAAAAGAGAGAATGCACGAGAGAAAGCATTTTGTTTGGCTTACTTGTTTGTCATACACACACGCACATATGCAAACAAGATTCACTTTTTTTGTAAAGCAATCAAATCATATAAACCTTTCTCCCTACTTATACATAGGTCTACACCCGTGCGCAAACTTCAGCATATCTAGACTCAAGACATCAACCCTGCCCCCATCTCATGAACAAAACAACTCGCGTCAATACCCTAAACAAACATTACAGTATCGTTTTTACTCAAAAAGCAGGAAATGAATGCGTCTTTTTTATGTTAAGCTACAAAATAAGCTTTTGATGTTTTTTTCTTAATCAGAAGAACACTATTCCGTGTATTGGGATTTCCTACGATTTTTGATACGTTGCAAAAAGAAAAAAAGTGTTGATCTTAATACTTTTCTTTATTTCTTCTCATAATCACACAGAAAAACTAGGTGGTTTTTTTAACTTTCAGATACAATAAACGAATGAAACAAACAAACAAAATAAGTATGGTGTGAGGTTCTAAATATTTATGTGTTTGGTGTGTGTCTGGGTTCAACGAACTAAAAGCAACAACAACAAATGTTTGTTTGTTTCATTACGCACAAAAAACATTAAGGAAAAAAAACAGACAGAAGGAAAGAAGGAAGGTTAAAAAAAACCACAACCACCAACAACAACGAAATCTCACAAATCTAAAAAAAACAAATAAAGAAAAAACAAGAGGCAAAGCCTTCAAGGCTCACGTCTGATTTTTATTACTATAGCAGGCATGGGATTTCCCTTGACAATTCCCATGCCTGTATAGAGAGAATACTGTTATGTAGACACTTGTGCATCTGAAAACAGAATTAATTTTTATTTTACTGTGTAAATTAAATTATTTCTATGCATTAAATTACCCCTACCCCTTTCTTTAAAATTTAATTATATGTATGTTTATATATGCGCATGTAACATAGTGGAGCCCTATTTTTATTTTTGGCAAACAAGTAAAATTGAAAAGCATATTGACCAAGCTTTCATAAGAACATAGTGACCAATCCCCCCCCCCCCCCCCCCCCCCCCCCCCGGGGTAAGGGGGGTCTACGGACACCTGTAGTAGGCCTACAGTCTTTGCCTGTAGGTCTAAGCCTCTTACTCTTAGAAAATTAATAATTGAAGTTGCGTAAAATGTTACTGTTTTAAACTGATTGTTCATGCGATGAAAACTTGTTCCACATCATCTACATTTCTGTAAGATATTTTATATTAGTCCTAATATTTTATTTTCGTTTCGTTAATTCCCCAAAGGTCAAGGTCACAGCCAGCAAGCTCATCCATGTTTATCTTCCCCTGTACAGTCTTTGCACATGGTGATCAATCGTCTAGGCCTAACAAAGGATTCGTATGTCGAAGGCAGTGAAATCGACGAACCCTGGATTTTCCGTATATATTTTTTCAAGACTGAAATGAATGTGGGCTAAATGTTAAGTACGTCGTCTTGATTATGAGGTAAGGCATGATCTCTTATTCTCTAGGCCTAGGCCTTGTTGCCGGAAGTGCGGTAGGCTAAGTATTGCATGCGCAGAGATGATGTGCGAATGAACACGAACAACCGTTACTCAAAGGCGCAAATAAAACGAAACAACCGGGCCGTCAACGCACACACTCGGTACATCCATTTGTTACAGAAAATATAAGTTAACGACGTTAAAATGTACCTATTTGTACACACCTGAAGTCTTGTGTTTCTTTTTAAAGAGCGTTTTTGTATATCTAATGGAGAGTCTTCTTTCCAGTATCTCCTACTCGGTACAACACAACAGTAATCTCTGCAACAAATGATTTTCTTTCTTTTGTTCCTTATCCGATGTATCTGACTGCTTTGATCGTCATGACTTGAAGGCTCACGTCAAAATCAAGTATCCTGCTAACGTTAACCCTCTAACATCTTATATTTTTTTGAGAAAACGACAACGTTAAAGTTTCAGTGGAGAGTGAGAGTCTTCTTTAGTTTGAAGAGTGGTTGCACAACAGTAATCTCTGCAACAAATGATTATCTTTATTTTGTTCTTTATCAATGTATCTGACTGCTTTGATCGTCATGACTTGAAGGCTCACGTCAAAATCAAGTAGCCTGCTAACTTTAACCCTCTAACGCCTTATATGTTTAGAGAAAATCACAACGTTAAGGTTTGAGTTAAGGTTAAAGGTCGGGGCCACGGACGCAACACACACACACACACCCACACACACACACACACACACACACACACACACACACACACACACACACACAACCGAACATGTACGATACTATAGACTCACTTTGTTTTAAAAAACGACGTGAGCCAAAAAGAAACCCAAAAGCCAACCAACATTTTAAAAAAATCCTAAAACTTAATCTTTTGCTCTTCGTGGGTCAAGAACAACAAAGCCAAAGGGGAAAAAAGGGAAAATGGAAACAAGGGTTGAGAACAAAATAAACAAACACATTTGAAACCAAAAAGTACATTTGAATGCAGGGACTGTAACGCCGACCTAGTGCCTGCGAAAACTAATACCCGCACCCATACCCATTCTTACTCTAAGACTAAACCACTAACACAAGTAAACATTTTAACAAGTTTATTGTTTGTGGCTCAAGCCACAAACCTATAACTCACTTTGTCGGTCGGTCGGTCTGTCTGTCTGTCTGTCTGTCGGTCCAAAATCGTCGCACATTTTGACAAAATTGTCGCACTTCAAATCGAGGCTACACTTCAAATTGAGGCCGCTCTTTAAAGTGATGTATTTTAAAAGCGTACAAAATAATAAACATACGTAATACAGACACTACAACAGACACGACGAGTATGCGGTGCTTCTTTCGATGAGCATAAGTAGGATACATAGTTTTAAATGTTTTCCAAAAGATATAAAAAGTTACGAAATGGTGCTGAGATAACATTCTGGTTTACAGATTAAAATTATTGAAAAGACAGGGGAGGTGACTCATGATTGGAGTGGTAAAAATAGACCGTGTGCCACAAACTATTGCGATTTCGCGCTTGTCAACATACATTTTGGACATTAACATACACAGAAACAACAACACAAATGAAAGAATAAGGATGAGGATGAATAGCACAAAGTTTGATCAACCAAATAACAATGAGTCCAATACTTCACATTTGTAAAATAAAACACAGTAAAACTAAATTCTAAACATAAATCAAATACACAAAGTACTTGTTTAACTCTTCCACAATAAGAGAACAAAAACATGAATATTAAACCATCCTTTATGGCCAAAAACTAGGACTAATAATCTTCACGTGTAATATACATGCACCTAATAACTAAGCACTTGAATAAACCGTCAAAACTGTCCAGGTCATGGAACCACGTAGTTCACCATTTCTTGGTCATATTTGTTCACGCTGGAGAAACAAAAAATAAACGTTCACACTAAAAACCTGACCACGATGACTTGAAACTGAAATTCAGTAGGTTTGATTCGTTAATTAAACTTAAATCACAATGCTGACTTGAAGCTGTTCTTGTCACTCTTCAAATAGCCCGAAGAAGAAGAACGAAGGCTTTCTCCCAGGTCCAGCATACAGATGAAGAGATTATGAAGTCAGGGATACAGGAGGGGGGAGAGGGGAAGATGACGTGACGATGATGATGGAAAAAGGGAGGTAACGCAGCCCAAAAGGGTGAAGGGGAGAAATTGGTTTGACGCTGAGTTTCCCGAAGAAGTTGGTCCAGATCCAGAGGACCACAGTTGAAGGGTCAATGAATAAAGGACAATGGAGGGGCAGAGGACATAACGTAGACAAGATGAGGGACAGCAAACAGGTCCACCCAGATGAAGGAATGGGGGGGAAGGAGGAAGAAGTGGGAAATAAAAAGAAAGAAGAAAAAGGCCTGAAAACAAAACAAGCCTATTGTAAGGAAGAGCAATGATCAAAACATAACGTATACACTCCTCTTTACATGTACGTGAATTGATGATAAATTTAAAAAAACATCTAAAAATAAGAAACAGACATATTTCCATTTAGCCACACTTAGGCTTAATAACCCGGAAAAAAATAACAACAAAATTTCTCAAAAGAGAAATGACCATGTACATCGAACCCCAACAGAAATGCAATTAAATCAACACTTCACATCAATGAAAAATAAATTAATCAAAACTGCTCAAAATGAGACTATTAGTCAAAAAGGAAAGTAAACTTAATCATTTACGAAACTGTTCAACATAATATAATTATTTAAAAAAATTAAACACCTACTAGCATAACATTAATTCAGCAAATTATATCCCTTTTATAAAATGTCATTCAAATTATTCTATAGAAAAAACGCACACGCACACAAATAAAATGACTACAAGTATAGAAACACACCTCTACACACACAATTAAATCCACACTCATCCAATAGCCTGTGAAAATGAGTGGCATGAATGGCTCAAAGAAGAACAACAGGGACTAGATAAACCAGTACATCCACTACGGACTCAACCGAGAGCCACATAGCTTGACCAGTGGACCCAAATCACATTAGACGCGGCCACAACTGAACCTTCTTTCTGTTTGCCAAAAAGCACGCTAAACTCGAGTTACAACCTCCGGCCTCCGCCAAATCTAAAACTATACTCACACCGAAAATTACACCTGCGCAAACAACACGGGTCTTTGAAGTGACATCTAACACGGACACACGCAATCTAGTCAAAGCATCCGGTCGTACCGTGAACTGAATGACGGTTTGTGACAGGGACCAAGGACCAACAATAAGTAATAAAAGAAGGAAATCTTTCAAAATATAATCTCAAAACAGCACATTTCAACTTCGTCTGACATCAAGGTCTCCATTCACCCTGACTCAAACAAGCTCCACACATCTGTCTACTATAAACCAACTGACTCTCACTCCTATCTCAACTTCTCCTCCAGCCACCCCCCTTCCACGAAAACCAGCATCCCCTACTCCCAGTTTATCAGGCTTCGTCGTCTCTGCAGTTCAGACGAGAACTTCAAGTCTGAGGCCACGGAGATGAAGCGGTTCTTTCACAAACAAAGGTACCCTGACAACATTGTTGAAGCAGCACTGCAGAGAGCTAGCGACACCCCCAGAGCAGCCACCCTTCGTCCCACTGAGAGGCAATCAGCTGCGGAGAGCCAACCCGTGCTGTGTATTACATACCATCCTCACAACATCAAAGTGAAGAACATTCTACTAAAAAAACTTCTCCATCATCCAAAATAACACGCTTCTTCAAGAAGCATTTCCTGAGCCACCTCTTGTGGCATACAAGATAGATACAAATCTCAGGGACCACCTTGTACGTTCACGTCTCCCTCCAGATGTCCCACATCCGACCCCTGGGACGCACCCTTGCCAACGAACAAAGTGCAAGATTTACCGGCACGTCAACACTACCAACATCATCAAGGGCCTGAAAGGTACAGTGGAGGTGCGGTGGCATTTCAATTGCCAGTCCAGCGACGTCATCTATGTCGTCATTTGCTCACTGTGCAGCAGCACCGCGCCCATGATGTTGTATGTGGGGGAGACGTACCGGACTCTTGCAGATCGCGGTGAGGAACACCTCCGTGCTGCCAGGCTTGGATACAGTACTCAGGTCGGGGAACACTTTCAGAAGGCCAGGGCACTGTATCGACCACCTCACCATGTGTGTCCTCTGGCAGAACGGCACAGGGCGAGCCAAAAGAAAATTTACAGAAATGTACTTTGCGCACAAGCTGGGCACATTCTGCCCCAGCGGGATGAATTTCCGCTCTTAAAACAATTTTGGTGCGGACCCTGGCTTGGTTTCTGTGCTTAGTTCCTTTCTACGGGCCTACCTTCACAGCCTTCGTAGCCTTCACCACGCAAAAATGTGTGTGCGGACCTATATTACACGGACTTTATATACATGTTCATTTAGGTTGTACATTATACTGATATACAAGTGTGTGTGCGTGTGCGTGCTTGATATTATATGTGTCTGTACGTGATTGGATATGGCTGTGCATGTGTTTATACATGTGTGTGTATTTGTAAACAATTATTATGTGTATTCTTATTTTATATTTTGCTTTATGTATGTCCGTGTGTGTGTTTATATTGATATGTTTGTTAATACATGTGTGTATATATGTGTGCTTATGTGAGTAGTGTGTGTGCGTAGTGTGTGTGTGTGTGTGTCTGTGTGTGTGGTGTCTGTGTGTGTGTGTGTGTGTGCGCGCGCATGCGTGTGTGTGTGTGTGTGTGTGTGTGTGTGTGCGTGCGTGTGCGCGCGCGCGCGCATGCTGCGTGTGTGTGTGTGTGTGTGCGTGTGTGCGTGTGCGTGTGTGTGTGCGCGCGCGCGCGCCGCGCAGTGTGTGTGTGTGTCTGTCTGTCTGCGCGCGCGAATGTTTCCGTCTGTCTGTCTGTCTTCTGATTGCTCTCTGTTATGTTTCATGTTGATATATTGATTCCCTGCAGGATGGTTTCTTCATGTGATTGGTTTCACTGCACAACGAGTAAAGAACTAGCATGTGGGCGCACAACAAGAGCACGGACTATGATTCACTGCAGCTGCCAGAACGAGAAACTCTCTGAAGCAAACCACGTAAATCATTCGATACCACCACACGTACAGTTGACGTTCAATCGCGACATCACACACACACTCACACACAGACACACAAACACATAGTAATGCACACACACATACACACACACAAACAGCAACACCACACACACAACATACACTACAACACACACACACACACACACGCACACCCACGCACGCACACGCACGGACGCACACGCACACTCACACCACACACACACACACACATACACACGCCCACACACCACACACACACACACACACACAACACGCACACACACACACACACAAACACACACACACAGGAGGACAATTGCAGGCAAGCATTCACAAAAGCGATATTTGAAGAAGAAAAAATCAGAGCTCTGACATTAGGCCACGATATAATTTAATAAAGTGGCCTGCGTGCTTTTGTTACTTATCAGAGACATTAAATTCAATCTGATTATCTGTGGCATAGTCATAATACTCAGTATAGACCTTTACTTAGAAACAACAACAACACTGCTCATAGTATAGCGAATAAAGATGTAGTAATGATTATAATGTTCCATTTAATAATGTTAATAATAATAATACATAGTATTTATATAGCGCCTTTCTTTAGAATTAAAAACTCAAGGCGCTCACATTCACTGATTCACACGCAATTGGGCTAACATACACATTCATTCAATCATCATCTAATTAATGTGAAAAGTTACAGAGAGAAAAGCTCTTTGAAACAAGTGAGTTTTCATTTGGGTTTTGAAAGCGGGAAGTGCTGAATTGTGACGGAGGTGAACAGGCAAGGAGTTCCAGACAGTGGGGGCGCAAAAACTAAAACTGCGTTGTCCAAAAGACTTTAAATTCACTTTAGGAACTTTCAACAGTTTGGCATGGGAAAAGATCGGAGTGAGCGAGAAGGAGTGTCAGTTTGGAGAGCACTTGAGAGGTAGCGATGGTAGGGTCTGTTCAAAGTGGCGGAATGCAAGGACTGCCAGTTTGTACTCTAAACGAAATGAATTAAGAAAGGCTCCATTTATTGTTACCAGCCTTAAAGCGAAGCTGGTAATGTTTTCAGTGACACTTGTCTGTTTGTGACTGACTCGATGACTATGTAGGTTAATCACGGTAACGTTTGAACGGACGGACTTAGGAGGCTCAAAGTTTGCATGCACGTAGGTAATTAAGACGTCTGGGCCAAGTTCGAAAATGAAGGTCATTATTCAAGGTCACAGGAACAGAACATGTGTCACGCCCATGGGGTCAGCCTGTGTTACTGAAACACATTGTGGCGCCCCAATTACACATCATAACCAAATCACAATTAATAATTTATTGTATTGGTTATACACATAATCCATGTATTGTGCTCACCACTTTACGCTTAATAACAGGTTGTCATAACCTAATCACCACACCACAGAATATAATCACTTACTATGAGACATTACTTCCCTTGTACAAAAGGTTTTCTATCATCTTTTCATACTGATCCTTTTCATTGATTTACAAAATCACAGACATTTAAAGAATCCTTCATTATTCGTTTTCACACACCATTTGTATTCACTAGAGATTTACGCAAAGAAAATCTATAATCACCTAATACATCATACAGGCGAGCTAAACAATAGCTCGTGTGCCACACGCACACAGACAGAAAAGGCCTCTACTTCTTTAGGCCATTAAGACAAGAAGTGAGGATAAAAAGTCAATTTAAATACACACACACAAAAACTACAGGGAGTTCAATTCAGCCTACACCCTCAATCTCACAGGCTGACTTATTGTGTCGGTTCCGCACCAGTCCTACAACATTGGTGCTATCCCACAAATTGAATGAAAGAAAAATATGTTTAGCTAACTCCCTGTTTAAAAAACAAGCGCGGATTCGCAATTGTTTGTGGCGTGCGACAATTTTGGACCGACCGACCGACAGACCAACAGATTGACAGACCGACAAAGTGACTTATAGGGTTTGTGGCTAGAGCCACAAACAAAAAAACAAACCAACTAATGTAACGAGGCATGCAATACAACTCACACATGACAAAGACAAGAAGAAGAAGCGAAAATAACATAAAATCTGATTTACCAAAAGTTAAAGTACATGATAAATACATAGAAGAAGTTGAGTCGCATACCATACTTGGTCTTGGAGTTGATCACAATCTTTCTTGGGCTTTCCATGCTTGTGCTATCACTCGTAAGTTATCTAAAAGGATATCCTAGATATATATATATATCCTACATACATAGAAGAAGTTGAGTCGCATACCACACTTGGAGTTGATCACAATCTTTCTTGGGCTTTCCATGCTTGTGCTAATCACTCGTAAGTTATCTAAAAGGAATATCCTAGAATATAGAGTATATTATATATATTATATAATATATATAGTATAATATCCTAACCTACTAATAATAATAATAATATATAATAACATTTATAGAGCGTCCTTTCTCTCTTGAGCTCACGGCGGGCTTCACAAAATTGTTGTAAATAAATACAATAAATCATAAATAAGCTGCTACAATATCAACTATCAACAAACATTCACACAGCCACAACATGACACGCACGCACACACACACCCACACGCCCACGCACGCACGCATACACCCACATACGCGCGCACACCCACCCGCCCACAATGTGGGGGACATCATTTTAAGGCAGGAACCAGGACAAGGAAGAAATCAGAGGTAATGCAGGAAGCGTGGGAAGAGGTGAGTTTTAAGAACAGTTTTGAAAGACTGGAAAGATTTAGCAGAACGAAGTTCATATGGTAGGGTGTTCCAGACAGAAGGGGCGCTGAAAGAAAATGAACTTTCACCATATGTCTTAGTGTTTGTACCAGGGAATAGAAAGGATAAGTTTGTCAGAAGAGGAACGGAGAGACCTGGAGGGTGAGTACAGGTGAACGAGATCAGAGAGGTAGGCAGGACCAGATGAATGGACAGCATTGAAACAGAGGCAAGCAATTTTATACTTTATTCTTGCCTCGACTGGAAGCCAGTGTAAGGTATTGAGGTGGGGTTTGATGTGGTCTGTACGAGGGACTTTAAGGAAGGATTAACCGAGCTGCATTGTTTTGAACTTTCTGAAGTTTGTTGAGGAGGGTTTGAGGACAGCCTACAAGTAAGGAATTGCAATAATTGATGCGAGACAGTACAAAAGCTGACACTAGAGTCTTGGTTGCTTCAACTGTGAGATAGTGACGAATGGCACTAATACGACGGAGTTCAAAGTTCACATTACGAATCAGAGTCATGACATGAATGACCATAGTTAGCTGACAGTCGAGGGTTACACCAAGGTTTTTTAGCTGATTGACAGAAATGGACGGTAGCATCGCCAATGCACAAGAGGAGGCAAGAAATCTGAACAGAGGTGGAAGTTCTCTGAGTGGAAACGATCATTGCATCAGTCTTATTATCATTGAGTTTTAATTTATTGGAGGTTATCCAGGACTTGATATCTGAAACAGTGTCCTGCATGGACAAAACTAAATCATCAATTTTCATTAGGCTTAGAAGACTTCTGCATTTGGGTTATCATCAGCGAATGAGTGATGGCGAGCCGAATGCCTGGACATGATGTCTTAAAGAGGAGAAGTGTAGAGAACAAATAGAACAGGCCCCAGGACTGACCCCTGTGGAACACCACAGGAAACAGAGGATGGGGCAGAGTTAAGAGTTGGTTCTTGTCCTGAATGGAAACAATCTGGTTGTACGGATAGAAAGATAAGATGGGTGATCCACTGGAGAACTATACCACTGATGCCGAAGACAGATTCCAAACGAGAAAGAAGAGTTTTGTGGTCAATGGTATCAAACGCTGCTGAAAGGTCCAATGCGAGTCAGAACTGAAAGTTTTCCTTTATCAAGAGAAAGAAGAAGACCATTAACAATCTTTACTAAATCAGTTTCAGTACTGTGACCTGGTCTGAAAGCTGACTAAAAATGATTGAATAAATAATTAGAACTGAGATAGTCAGAAAGCTGTGACAGAACAATCTTATCCATGATCTTTGACAAAACAGATAAATTTGAGACAGGTCTGAAACCTTTTATTAATCATTGTGGTCTAGTGAGGACTTTTTAAGTAGAGGTTTGACAATGGCAGTTCTGTAGACATCAGGAAAGACACCACAATACAGAGAATCATTGATTATTTTGGTTAGCACAGGTAACACAACATCCAAACATTCAAACAGCAGAGAAGTGGGAATGGAGTCAAGGTCACATGTTTTGGGTGCAGACCTTTTCAAGATCATCAACACATCTTCTTCGGTGACAGGAGATAAGTGAGAGAGTGAATTGCCAGTGAAAGGTTTGCCTAGTGGTTGAGAATCTGTTAGCTGTTTATCAAGTTAATTTCTGATTGTTTCAACTTTCTTGCAAAATAAATCAGAAAAGATGTTAGGCAGAGTGGAAGGGGGACAGATAGTGGGCAGTTGGGAAGATGTTGTGCGATCACACAGGCTGTTAGTAATATGATAGAGTTATTTGCTGGATTTGGCCTCAGAGATCTTGCTAGTGTAAAAAAAGATTCTTAAGCTTTGCCAACAAGAAAAGTAACAAAGTTCTTTAGCTTTAGTGTTGGATTTTTGATTGGAGAAACAGTCACGTCCACCCTTTCCCTGCCTCTCCGATCGTTAGTCTCCACTGATCCTCCCTATCGTCTCCGCTCCCTCTTTGCTTCCACAAGCTGCATCACCGAGAAGCCCGAACCAGGGACTGATGGCCTTTTTCAAGGACACCACACGGCATTACGAAGGATCCACCCGTCTTCGCGCGTGGATGACGGTACAACACGTGCACCCAGGGAAGCAGTTTTAATGAGCGGCTGTCTTTCGTGCACAGTTTCCCCTATGTCCTGCCCAGTACCGGCTTCAGACCCCTGCCAGCCAGCCCTGCTTACGATCACAACCTAGATATCCTCTGGGAAATACTTTTCCAATGCCCGACTATGTCGATGGCCCGGTATCTGTTCCGGAATGTTGGGGATCCGGGACAGCCAGGACAGGCAGATGACAGTTCCTCCATGCTTTGTGAAGATGGAGAAAGCATACACAACAGGACACTGATCTTGAACTCCAGACACAGTTAACCTGCTCAGTTTTGACTGGAGGCAGCTGAGCACCGCTGGGACTACTATACTTTAGTCACATAATAGACTGTAGACCAGTGGTCCACGCAAAAGCTTACTTCGTTCCACACTTGTGGGTTGTGATCCTCTCTACAGCCTGGACGAAGAGCGCTATTCATACAAGGTGGAAGGAGTTCAAGGAAATGTTCAATAGCCACTTACTGCTGATCTATTGGAGGGAAAGGTCCACATGATGTACGTGAAAGCGTCTGAAGTTCAAGTATGTGAAAGGTCATTACACCAGAGCACAAAGGTTATACCATGGGATCACTGTTGCGAAAGAAGTAGCAGGAAAGACCCTAGGACATCAAAGAACAACAAGAATACAGATAAACTTGTATGTTTTACCATTAGGGCGTTTGGACGAGTACACACACAGTGAGAGATGAGAAAAAAATAGCACAAGCACTTATTCCATGCTGATGAAAGTCACTTGTTTCTGTATATTCCAAAACGTAAAGAAGTTCAAATTTCCCGACTCTGATCTGAAGCCTAACCGGCAGCTTGGTGGATGATAGTCTGCAAATGCCAGGGTTGGGGATAAGCCGTGGACAGTCAGACCAGTCTTTCCAAAAGATGCCGCATCTCTCCGCTGATACTCAGCACGTCTCAGCTCCCTCGTTGCTTCCAGAAGATCATCACCGAGTATGTTTGACTCCAGGGATTGGTAAAGAATTTCAAGCTCGACGAAACGGCTAAACGAAAGAAAAGCGCGTTAAAGATCCGATAAGTGTCTTGGTCTCAGATAAGCGAAGATTTCTTCGGACAAGCAGTCCACGTGAGACCCCAGCTCGGACACCAGATCCTCCTGGAATACCACTCTGTCGATGTCAAATAAGAGCCACATGTTGCAGCGATAGAGGAACTGCAGATGGCCATGGAGAAAGTTAGGAACAAGACAGTAAGACCACAGGTCAGTGCTCTGACTCCAGCACCCCCGTTGACCTCTGTTGACTGGAAAAAACCATCTCCGTCTCCAGATAATGACCAGATCCAGGGAGGGGTCGGGGAAAAGGCGGGGAAGGTTTAACTACAGACAAAATGAAAACTAGTGCATGTATCTTGTAGTTTTAGAAGTGTGTGTTAGCGGGTTTTGATCATCGATCTTGGGGTGTAGTGGGGTTAAGATAATTGAAGAACATACCAACACACAACTGGACCATACATGGAGTGTGTTGCGGTGACCCAAATCTTCACGTCTCTTAGTTAAGAATAGTCAGGCTGGGTTACCGGCGTTAACAGTTTGTTGCCCTTTGACGACAGATGGGTTTGGTTAGTGCTGCACCATAGAGGCTATGAGGTGGTGGCATGAAATCTTGTAACCCTTGCCGACACCCGTTCCATGAAGTCTTAAGGTCTTTGTATGGTGTTGCGCCACTGTTGTTACCACATGTATGGTGCACACAGCTCTTTCGATGTTAAAGAACTCGTCCATAGTGTGTGCCTCTCTGCGGCCAGAAGTGCGAGATACTATCCAGTCGAGTAACATCGACAACCCATCTGAGTGAAATACTTCAGGTTGTGCAATGTACGATGTTCAATACACATTGTTTTGAGCCACAACGGTTCAACCCAAAAAGAGAATCGGCAAAAAATGCGCACAGTTTAATCTTCAACCAAAGCAAGAAAATGTGAAGACAGTCTCTTATCTCTAAACTGGGATACTACAGATTGGTGCACTCAATAAAAACAACACGTGAGTCCAGACACAGAATAGGAGAGAGATAGAAAGGAAAATTACAACCCAAAAGGGAAAATATCGGGAGGATAAGAGTTGTACAATGTTTACACCGGAAGTGCACTTGCGTCCGATCTCTTTTCACTGGAAGCAGACTGAACGAAGGTTTGGATCGCGCAGGCAGAGACAACCACAGGAATAATGGGTCTACCATTCTGAACATTAGTCTACTGGACCACCACGAAAGTGCCCCGTTCGTTTCTTTTTTATTCTTCGCATGAGATGGTTAGATGGCTGTGTATCCAAATTGCCGAAAGGGGTTCGCACACGATGGGCCAAGTAAGTTCAGATGGTCGTTTGCACAAGTCGACAGTAGTTTATAGTTCATCTTCATCGCGGCTGTACATAACTTGAGCAGGCGGCGTTGAAGGCGAATCTTCTGCACGTGAAAGTTCACGGTTCAGTGGTCGGTAGCCGAAGCACGAAGCATGGAGAAAGAAAAATACAAAAGTCAGAAAAAAAAACTGGGTCGAAAAACCTCTTCCCTTGTCAGAAAAAAAGCCCAAAAAAAAAGACACCAAAATACTAGTCGTTCAATGGCGGATCCGTAGGTACCATGCATACACTAACAATCGCAGATCATCCACATCACAAAAACCAAAATTGTGCCAGAGTGCAAGATTGGTTCCCTCAAGCCACCAAAGGCGATGGTGAAACAACTGCATACTCTCCAGAGAAGAAGTTGAGTCGCATACCCCATACTGGAGTTGATCACAAGCTTGCCTGGGCTTTCCATGCTTGTGCTACCACTCGTAAGTTATCTAAAAGGATATCCTAGATATATATATATATCCTACATACATAGAAGAAGTTGAGTCGCATACCATACTTGGAGTTGATCACAATCTTTCTTGGGCTTTCCATGCTTGTGCTACCACTCGTAAGTCTATCTAAAAGGATATTAAATATTTTAGACAATATATAGATAATATATATATATATATAAATAATATATAAATAAATCAAAGATATTTTTCTCTAGAATATGATTCTTAGCCCTAATTTCAACGCAGCCTTTAACTAAGATATCTATAAACTTAGGTACAAACTTAATAAAGTCATTAGATATAGGATGATTAGAAATTATAGGAGGACAAGGAATATTTAGTCTCTCTTCTTCTTTATCTGTCAACAATCAACTAATCCAAATTAAAACCTTTAACTTCCTTATTACCTTAATTATTTCTTCTGCTTTACTACTATCAGCTTTTATAGTCCTCATCTAATTACCACTACATTGATAGCTTAATTAAGAGCGCAGCACTGAAGATGCTGAGGTGGCAACTTTGCCTCAAAGTATAATATTTCCCGTGATATTTTTATCTAATTTATTTAATTTAACCTAGTTAAACAAATAAAATTTATATAACCTTAAATAATTTAATTCCTAGCACTAGTTTTAACCTAAATTCTTAATAAATTAACATAAATCAAATACATTACACGTAAGTAAAATAATCCAGCCTAGGTAACCAAAACCATTAAAATTTAGCTTTCAAACGGCCTTTCTATTGTAAAGAGCACTAAAAATTGAATACCTTTCTCGGGTAAAACAAAATTACTTAAATTTGGTGACCAAAAAGCTCTAAAATTTAACTTCTATGTATAAAAATAAGTTAAATTTTCGTCAGTCAGTTTTTTTTTTTTTTTTTTCTTTTAAACTAAATTTACATATATTTAAATAAAATTCTTTAAATTTAAAATAAATTATACCCTTATGTCTCCCCGACGAGATTTTAAGTTAAAATAGCAAAATTTAAATATATGTGCTATAAGTAAGCAAATTAATCTATATATATATATATATATATATATATATATATATATATATATCATATATATATAGATATATATATAAGATATATATATAATATATATATATATTCTAGATATATATATATATATATATAATATATATATATAAATATAGTATATATATATATATATAGATATATATATATATATATATATATATATATAGATTATATATATATATAAGATATATAGATATTATATATATTGAAAAACCGAGCTACAATTTGGCCATACCAGACAGCGGGACGATTCTCCCTGCTCTTACCGGCACTTTCAACTGACCGTGGGATTGGATTTTTACATGCGTTAAAAGCGCACGGGTCAAGACTATCGTTAAGCCCCCCTCTAGAAGGAATGGACTTTCCAGTTCGATTCCTGTCAATTAAAAAGAAAGGCCGAGGGCGGGAATTCGAACCCGGATCACTCACGCTTGCCACGTCATAACGCATTATACATTGGCAGAGCGAACGTCTCTAAACCCCAGGTCTGCCACCTTTTCTCCCCACCTTTAGCCTATAACAGCCTGACATGATTATGTTTTCAACTTTCTGGGACAAGCAAGCAAAAATCTCTTAAGACATTTTGGAAAGTATTTCATAAACGTCGCGAATTTAAACCTAATTCTTTTTAAAATGTCAATAGTACACATTTCTCTGCTTTTCATCGATTATAAAAGTCGTAACATACTTCCATTTCACTTCAGAGGGCTGATTAATAAAGTGGATTTATTTGTACAAGACAATGGACTGGCCGCCCTCCTTATCTAAGTAAAAGGTTTCCCATGAGTCAGTAGCCCGTGTGTCGCATAACGAAACAATAATTCCTTCTTAACGTAGAAACTGACTGTTTGTATGACATCATTAACATACTCGGGTGGTGGGGAGGAAATTGTGAATGAAATTACCGACGTCCACCAACTAACAACACACTGTCGTCATTAAAAAGATCTATTCATAAATATTATTGAAAAGGCTATAAAAGTCATCGTTTCTGTCCTTTACTTTTCGAACATATCTATTGTGATGTTAAAATCCTGATCAATGTATCATCTCAATAGCTTATGCTTCTTATTTTCTGTAATTGGTATGTTTTATGCTAACTATGGATGAGACTATGTGTGAGCAGAATGTGGTGCTTGGGTGATTTGTGGTTTCATGTTAGCTTGGTCCCTTGATACATTGTGATTGTTACGTGTTTGATTGATTTGATTGATGTAATTTTAAAGTCTGTTTCACACAATGGTGATATTAGACTATTAATATAATAATAATAAATAATAATAACTAGATGCGTTTACATTATAATTTGTATTTAAGGACAAACATGACAGGAATTCTCCATTTTCATCAACCATCTCTCTCTCTCTCTCTCCTCTCTCCTCTCTCTCTCATCCTGTGGCGATGTTGTTGTGGCCTACCGCCAATTTTATACCCTACTATACGTCAACAGCTTACATCAATACATCCAATGACGGTCCAGTGTCACTTTGCGTCACTGTAACACTCTCTATGAATATACTCTACATAGAATTCTAGCATTTTGTGGTGAAGGGGTTTTAGTAAAATAATTTGAAAAATGTTTGTCCCCACTTCACAGTCGGCACTCTGGCACTCAGTTTATATGGAAGTGTTGCAAAGATACTCTGTAATAATCAGCGAAAATATGAATGCAGTTTGGCGAAGCCGGTTTTCGAGTTTTTTAGTCAAGCTTGATTATTGGCCAAGTGGCCATTTTTAGCCAATAATTCGGTTCAGACGTTTGGGCAATCGGTTATTAATTAGTGCATTGAGCCATGTGAGAATAGTGTCCGTCAATTTTCCTTGAATCTAAGCGAAATTTGTTGAAAAATATAAACAAGTTTGAAAGTAGGTAACTAAATTTACGAATATTTGAATAACCTTCAAACTATTTAACATCATCGTTAACAAAACTCCTTTCAGAACTAGGGCCAAACCATAAGAGGGCTTACAATATCCAATAGTGAGTTTTGTGGACGGCACTTCCGGTTTTTTGGCTATTCGTGCAACCAAATAAAGCTGCTATGCCATAGCTCTATCAGGCACTTCCGGTTCGTTACTTGCTGGTGGGGTTTTTATGTAGGAAGTGTTGTAATCTATTTGTAGTACATTCTAGAAAATATGAACGAAAATCCGTGCAGCCGTGTTGAGATATTAAGAGATTGAAATATCGCGATTTTTTCGCGGTTTTTTGTTCGGCCATATTTTTGCCGACAATTCGGCAGAAATCATTTAATATTTAAAAGGTCATCAACCCATAAGGTCCTGAACTTTACTGAAAATGGTCAGACAAACTAAACGGAAAAATAGGGAAGAAAAAGAAAACAAGAAAAAAAAAAAGAAAAAAAAGAAGAAAGAGAATTTTGGACGATCATGCAATAGTATCTCCTTAGGGAGAATCCTAATAATATAATATGTGTGCGTGAGGTGTGAGTGCCGCGGTGTGTGATGTGTGTTGTGCGGTGTGTGGTGTTATGGAATATGAGTCGGCGTGTGTTATGGTAACTGGCATTGATTTTATGTCTGTGAATCGTGGAGGGAAAAAACAAATAAAAAAAAAAAACAAAAAAAAAAAAATAACAACAAAAGAACAACAAAACAAAACAAAGTCAAGTTGTTAATTAACTCATGAACTATAGTAATCTTACAATTCAGAGCTGGATAAGAATGTAGCAATTGTGCTCATTTCATTACTGTAAATCTACACTTTTAAAAGTTCCAATTTGTTACAACTGTATCCCAAACGACAGCTTCAGTTATAACAAATGCTAAGAAATGGACATTCTAAAGAATGTTTTGAACTATTATTGGTGTGACACAACGCGCATTTCTACATCTTTAGTAAATTTCGGTCGCTCCACGCGTTTTAATCGAATTTTGTAGATAAGGTCTCTAGATAAAGATCTTGAACATAATAAATTTTAGATTTTGAAGGGAAGCTTTTCATTATATATACTATTTTCTAACATTGAATGTATTGCGGTTTTTCTAGTTTTATTGAACAATCCTGAAGATTTTCTATTAGCAACTTCTTTCAGAATAATTTTATCAGCTAATGCATTCCCAACGATACCACAGGGGTGCGATGGAATTCCAGCAAAATTCTACGTCATCTTTAAACATAATAGAATGTATTAGGATATTTTACATCAAAAATAATATCTCTTCTCGGTGTTTGCTATTCCAGGTTGTGTAAACTATAAGAACAGATTTTGAGTCAACCCAAAAGTAAAAATAACTATTAAATTGCCAATACCATATCAGCTACCAGGAAGTTGCATCTAGAATTGCAATAAAGGTCAGCAGTAAAATACAGAAAAGCCTTCTTACCTAGACAAAAAGTTTTCCTCATTTTTAAGGCAGGGAACTCACGTATAAATTTTTAAGTTGATACGGGTATGTGTTTTCTAGATGTATCTTTATGCTCAACTGATATAGATTAACATTATCATCTTTTTTTGCAAGCGGTATTAATCCTGTATCAAATTTAGCAGAAACATGCTCACATCTGAGGTACAATAGGCATTGTGTGCATACTTGAAATTTGTTTTAGATGTAATATTACGATATCGCACTTCTTTCTTAAATAATCATCTGGATAATTCTACTAGGTTTGAAGGTCAGAAATTATGTTGAGCCCTCTTAGGAAAAATATGTTTTGAATCAAGAAAAAGTTCACTAGTCACCTCGAATTAGACACACTGACCCGACTTCTAGTCACATACTTGGCTGTAGCAGTTACGTTGATCATCAAGTGATAACAAAATTGCGTCTCTGTACGTTTGAATGTATCGTGTGCACTGGCACACCAAGTGCTAACTTACGGCCCTTACTGTCTATGCCATGGTTAACTTTTTTGGTACTAGTCGTCTGGCGGACGAGCCGGGAAAAAAACCCTTTGTCTGTACGTTAATTTGTGATCGAACCAGACTCCGTTAGCAAGACTGTAAGATTGGTTGAGTATTCTTGGACCCACTTCCTTCATCTACTCTTTATTTGCCCCTCCAAATCTGGAAGCCTAACAACTATTTTCAAAAATTTAATCTTCTGTCTCGAGCCTTTACTTATAAGATGTTCAATATAGTATCGCAAGTTTAATTTAGGAGTGAAATAGACCTCAACTTTCTTACATGTTTAGAATATTGAAGAGGTTTGCCTTCTAAAAAAAAACAACGTGAGGCAGAATTTTGGATTTACACCATTACAAAAACACATTAATTGGTTTTGTTCCCCAGAAAGCTCTAGCCCATTTTCTTCTATATTTGTTACGCGTATCTAAATCGACGTGATAAACAAAAAAAAAGGAAAAAGTTTTTTGTTTGAACATGTTGTGTTCATAGATTCTTTATTTGTTTGTTTTCTTAATATGTATTAATCATACTGCAATATCATCAGCATATTGCCACTAAATGGATATTGTTAGAATGGAAACCTTTTGGAAGATCGTGTCGTATAAAATAAAAAAGAATAGTGGAAAAAGAATGGGAGCCAATAATAGACCCTTGAGGAATTCCATATTCAATATTCTTAAATGACAAATAAACGTGTACCAATCTAGTACCAAATAGATTCTCTTCCGGACAAGAAACATTACAATTGAGACATTGCCCCACTGATTCCAATATTTTCAGCTTTATACACAAGCAAACGTGCATGCCATACACTATTGCTGCTTTTCGAATAAAAATTTAAAAAAAAAAAATGTATAAGCAAGCCGATTACCTCTGTCGAGAAAATTGTGTTTTATTAGACTAGATAAATTCGTGTAACAGATGATCAGTCGTGCATCTTCCTTTTCTAATACTGCTGCGTACAGGGATTACATATCTTTTCCACAGAAATGTTAGGAATACGTTTTTAAAACTATTTTTTTAATATTCTTTTACCAGCTTGCAGATGTTAATGCTATGGTCGGATAACTACCCATTGCAGACCTAGGTTACCTTGCTTGGGAAAACTGGTACATTACAACTGCCTTCCAGCAGATAGTAGGGAGAGCGAGAGTTCCAATATTTTTATTATTTTTATTAAACCAACATTTATGGTCAATATGAGTGAAGTAATTGCTTCCAAGAAACAGGCACAACGGCCAGAGCCAAGATTATATGAAATACAATCGATCGCCAACAGCCAGTGGTATTGCAGAAAGAAGAAAAAGGACCTCTCTAGGATTACTAAATTCTTCAAATGCAATGCATGAATTTTAAGTAATGTTTCATCTGGAATTGGTTCACAATAAATATATTCTTTACTCTTTCTTCTTCTCCTGTAACTTCTCCTATTTTGTCAGATGAGACTTGATGATAAATAGTTTTTGCAAACGCTTCAAACAACAACTGATCTGCTTGTTCTTAGTTGATGTTGGCTGGAACATGTGTTTTCTAAGTTTATTGGATAAGATGGAAGTGACTATTTTTTCTTTAATTCCTGGACTTTCTTCCGACTTTAGATGTCCCTTGATATGGATTATCTCTGATTTGCAAAAAAGTCGAGGAAAAAATATATGCGTTTCGCTTTGGCTACAACCCTTACTGTGATTTTTCAGCACGCTTTTCATTCAATAAAGTTTTAAGTTCGTGTTATTCCTCCAGTTCTGGCCTTTAGCCATAGTTTGTTATCAAGTCTTCTTGTTATTTGTTACTGCTTGCACCATTTCTTCATTCCACCAGCCATTCCTCCTGTATTTCTATAATATTATCGTTCTTTGTTTGTGAATCACTATAGTATTTGCGTCCTCTTAACGACTGGAATTATTTTTCTTACTTTTAATTGTTTTGGTTTTTGTTGTTGTTGTTGGTAAGTGAGCGACCTGATGAAAAAGGCAAATTGTAACGATTAATCTCAGATAAATTTCATTAAAAAGTTTAAAGCTTCAAGTTTCGATCTTGTTTGTAAATGTTGCTTTGTTGTGTATTATAGAAAAAACCCTGAAAAAGACTGGAACGTCACTGACCCAAAGGACCACACAACAAACAAATACACAAAACAAGTGCACCAAAGTTGAACGTTATTTATTGACGAGAGAAACAAAAACAGACAGTAATATTCAAAAAAAATGTCTTTTTCAAACATAATTTTAAAAAGAAACACAACAAAAATACTTCCCTCTTCACAGTCGAGACAGTCCTCCAAAATGATCAGATTTAGAAAGAAACTAAAAAAAAGTCTATTCTTGGTGAAATGTCTCGCTCTCTTGTGCTACTCATCTCTTATCTCTCTCTCTCTCTCTCTCTCTTCTCCTCTTCTCTCCTCTCTCTCCCCCACCCACGCCTCCCACACCTAATCTCTCACCCCTTACCCCCCCCTCATTCCTTCTTTTTTCCCCCCTTCCTCCTCCTCTCTCTCTCTCTGCTCTCTCTTCTATCCGCGGGAGTCAAGGTTGATATATACTGGAATGCAGGTCATGTTTGTGATCTGAGTGCACTATTTAATTGGTCGGGGACAAACATCTTTTGGGGCCACCAAAGAGGTCTGGCCCCTATTTAGTATGGGGTCGGGTGTCACGTGACGACTTTTGCATATGGTCCATTGACCATGCGTACGGGAAGATTTCTTATGGCCCTGGTTCGTTTGTCTTCAAGAGTTTCTTGTGAGCCTTTCATTGAGCTGCGACCCACACGCACGCTTGATAGATAGACCAAAACATGTAGGCGTGACTGTTTGTTTATCACTGGATAGTCGCAGCGCCACTTCTGAAGATAAAAATCTCTCTCTCTCTCTAATCTCTATCTCTCTCTCTCTTTCCTCCACCCTTTCCCTACTTTCACCTCTCTCTCGTCTCTTCTCTTCTCTCTCTCTCTCGTCTCTCTCTCTCTCCCTCTCTCTCTCTCTCTCTCGTATAATGCTAGCTTGCTTTTAGTGTCGGAAAATTCATTTTGGGGGCATCTGTTTCCTATTTTCATTTCGCTTCTCTTCATCTTATATGACCTTTGCATGCATCTATTTCTCTCTCTCGCTCTCTCTCCTCTCCTCTCTCTCTCTTCTCTTCTTCTCTTTTCCTCCTCCTCTCCTCTCTCTCTCTCTCTCTCCAGGTTGGGAGGGCATTCTGCGGTTATCCATCCTTCGCTGCTGTTATTATGTAGCATACGAATAGCATGCAAAAAGATTTGCAGAATGTTGAAAGCCAAACGATTGTACATTAATGTTTTTTTATTACACTTCTGCAAAGAGGATTATGAAAAAAAAAATACGTTTGTGTTGTTCTTATTCTATGGTCAGAAACCTGCGTCGTTGCACGATGCGTGCTAGCGTGAATTGTATGATGATAAAACTCTTGACAGGGCTTCATCCTCATTTTGGCATTTTAAAAAAAGTGTACAACCACTATTGTTAAACCTTTGCAAAAACCTTTAGCTATATCACAACAAGTGCATTGTCAAATCAGATAAATGCAAACTGCATTCATCAAGATAATAACAAAACAATAATAAAAGGACTGCACACTTAACTAATATTTTTATTCCCTCTGCCTTGTGCCTTTCTGAAGGGAAAAAAAAAAAAAAGAAAAAAAAAAAAAAAACCCTTTTACAGGGTCCCTCAAAACAAGGGCGAAATGTGCTATCAATGTCAAATGGATTTCATTTAGCAGATGATTTTCTCTTTGGAGGAATTATACTGTGAAGCAAAGCTGTTCATTTTGCTATCACTCAAATATTAGAAACAAAACTTTGTCTTTCTATATTGCTTAGCTTTGCAAAACTTTAGCTAATTCACAACAAGTGCATTGTCAAATCAGATAAATGCAAACTGCATTCATCAAGATAATAACAAAAACAAAAATAAAAGGACTGCACACTTTATTAATATTTTTATTCCTTGCCTTTTTGAAGGGAAAAACCTTTTACAGGGCCTCAAAACAAGGGCGAAATGTGCTATCATGTCAAATAGATTTCATTTAGCAGACGATTTTCTCTTTGGAGGAATTATACTGTGAAGCAAAGCTGTTCATTTTGCTATCACTCAGATATTAGAAACAAAACTTTGTCTTTCTACATTGCTTAGCATTGTAAATTCATCAAACACTTTCTTTTAAAGAAATGCATGTACAGGATTTTACATTCTTCCATCCTCACGTTAATTTATCAATTGACTATTCCTTGCCCCCTCCCCCTTATTCGTTGAGCATGCCACGCATACCCTTGAGAGCCTCATGAATTAGCTTATAGGCCTAGGCCTAGTACCTCGATGCTAGCAACTGACCAAAACCGTGAGTTGACTCTCTGTGCTGTGATGTTAGCAGACAGACAGACACAGTCACTTGACGGTCAAAGATGAGCATGAACCATAACATGTACAATAACAGTGTTGTTGTGACTCAGCTATTGGATCCGTAGTTTGCATTGCTTGAAATAATTATAATTATATATATTTTTCCATCTGGATCTTTTTTTCTATTAAAAAATATTATCGAAACTGGTCGTTGTCCAGTTAGATATGTGATATACTCTCTCTAGCTCTCTCTCTCTCTCTCTCTCTCCTCTCTCTCTTCTCCTCTCCTCTCTCTCGTCTCTCTCTCTGTATTGTCTGTCAATTCTGTCTGTCTTGTGTTTCATTTTTTTTCTCTCTGTCACCTGCCTTACATCTTTATTTGTCTTCCTCACACATTATCTCTTTTATTCTCTGCATTTGTCTCTGTCACTCTCTGCCTCTCTCTCTCTCTATCTCTCTCTCGCTCTCTCTCTCTCTCTCTCTCTCTCTCTCTCTCTCTCTCGCTCTCTCTCTCTCTCTCTGCCGCTCGAGGCCTGACAGCTCTAGGGCCTATGGGGTTTTCTAGTCTTCTGCAAAGCGTGTGTGCGTAGGCCTAGCAGTCTGGCTTCCACGATGCTTTCTGCTTCCACTCCCCCAACGCACTGCAGTTCGTGTCGTCTGCTAAAGCTTATACTTTTGTGCTTGTGCTGCAACAATATGTGTTATGCCGTACTTTAAGCTGGAGACAGACTATGTGACTGCCTCATACTATGACTCGATTTATGTCGTGACGTAGTTCAAATTTTGTTTTCCGCACAGAAGAGGTCACAAGCCATCTGACTCGATCAGACTCGATCAGTGAAAATTAGAACCCGCCCTATTCGGCCCTGTCACCTGACTGGGCCCAACTGAGTCAGACTGATCGAGTGAGATGGTATGTAAATGAGGTGAAACGACACGACCTGATCGAATTCACATGAGGCAGTCACATAGTCTGTCGACGGCTTTAGCAGGACAGGCCTAGCGCTGTTTTAAACATGTCAGTCATCAGCAGATGGGGTTTTGCTGGCCTTCAAGGCCTTGTGCTTTCAATCATGTATCTATCTCGTCAACTCACCTCTCTCTCTCTCTCTCACCTCTAGATCTCGTCCCTGTCTTTGCTATGTCTGTCAGCCTCTCTCTTTCTCTGCTCTGTCTTTATAGTATGTCCCTGTTCATATATCTCTTTTTCTTCCTTCTGTTTCTTTCTCTTTTCTTTTGGTATCTCTGTCACTGCACCCCTCCATTTCCCTGTCTGTCTTTGCATTTCTCTCTTTTCTTCTCACTGTCATTCACTTATTTGTTTTCTCAATTATATTCTTTTTCTTGCCTCTTCTCTGCTCTCTCTCTCTCTCTCTCTCTCTCCTTCTCTCACTCTCTCTCTCTCTCATCTACTCCTCTCTCTCTCTCTCATCTCTTACTCTCTCTCTCTCTCCCCAAAAAAACAAACAACAAAAACCCACACGTTTTGTTCGCTAGTTTTTCTCCATTGCTGTCAGTAGTAGCCTAGTTGTTTGTTGTACGTTCTTGTGACGTTGCAATTTTTTGCAGCGTTTGGGGTTTTTTGAACGAATTTCAAATAAACTATTTTGTAGTGACTCTGTTTACTGTTTTATAAGTAGATTAAAACTGTCATTAGAAAGGAATAAAGAGACTATCATCTTGTATTTCGCGGTTGGTGAGCGGGACTTCTTTTGACACCCAAGACTACTCATTTTAGCTGCCCAGACTACTTCCATGCTTCTGGTAGGGGGTAAACACGTCTGTTCTCTCTCTCTCTCTCTCTCTCTCTTCATCTCTCTCTCTCTCTCTACTCTCTCTCTCTCTCTCTCTCTCCTCCCCCCCTGTTCTTTTCAGTTTCATGACATTAGACTGATCCTAACCATTATCCTCTATTCCGGCTTTTCATGTTTACGACTCTTGTTAAAGTCTGGTTTATTTCAGTTTCATGACAACAACCCTAAGCTGACCCTTAACCCTACCCTCTTCGTGTTTACGAGTCTCTATCTCAAAAGTCAAAAGTCTGGTTTCTTTCAGTTTCATGACAACAGCCTTAGGCTGATCCTAACCATATTATCTTTATATTTTCGACTCTCGATCTCAAAGACTGATTCTTTTCAGTTTCATGACACCCCTAGGCTGATCCTAACCATATCCTCTTCGTCTCTATGATTTTCGATCTCAAGGTCTGGTTCTTTTTCTTTTAAATACTATAAACCTAGACTGATCCTAACCCTATCCTCTTCGTGTTTATGACTTTCGATCTCAAAGTTTGGTTTGTTTCACGACAATAACCCTAGGCATAATCTTCATGATTACGACTCTCAATCTCAAAGTCAGGTTCTTTCAGTTTCATGACATCCCTAAGCTGATTTTTGTTTCTTACCCTCCTCTAAGGTTGTCAACTTCATCCGTTGGATATATTTAAAGAGACATTGTTCAAAATTATTTTACACTTTTGAAGTGCAATACACTCTTCTACATTATGTCAACATTGTGTGGGCCCCCTGTAAGTTGATCTTCGATCAACTGAATTTCTTGTGGTGAAGTTTTGTGGTTTATAGTGACCGTTGAGTGGTGATAGTGTGCAAGGAGGTAGGTTAGTCACCATGCCTTCTTCTCCCCTGTTGTTTCGTGCAGTATGTGGTGGATTTCATCCAGAATTCATTGGTTTCATGTTGAAGCGTGCGAAATTGAAGGCCGCCATGTTTCAAAGGGTGTTGACCTTACGGAAAAGAACAGACGGTGTTATGGCAGGTTTGCTCCTCTTTTTGTTGTTCTTTGGCAATCTGATCCATCAGGTGTGGGATGTGGAGAAGAACCCAGGACCTCCTGTGTTGTGTGTGTGTGTATGTGTTGTGTGTGTTGTGTGTGTGTGTGTGTGTGTGTGTGTGTGGTGTGTGTGTGTCGTGTGTGTGTGTGTGCGCGCCGCGTGTGTGTGTGTGTGTGTGGTGTGTGTGAGTAGTGTGAGAGGAGAGAGAGGGGTGGGTGAGTGAGTGAGTTAGAGAATGAGAAAGAAAGAGAGAGAGAGAGAGTGAGAGGAGAGAGTGAGAGAGACGAGAGAGAGAACCTCTGGACGAGGCGAGAGAGAGAGGAGAAGAGAGAGAGAGAGATTTTTGAGAGAGAGAGAGAGAGAGAGAATGAATGAATGAATGAATGAATGAATGAAAAACTTTTATTTTCCGAGGATAATAGAGTAAGTATAAATACTTTTTTTAATCCAGTCCTCACAAAACAAAAAAGGAAAACAAAATCAAAGCAAATAATTCAATAAATAAGAAAGGCATGCAAAGCAAAGAAAACGAACACACATTATCATCAAAGCAGGCACATTATCAATATAAACAGACACATAATAAAATTCAGCATTATTCATACATACTTAAGAAATGGGATGTGGAGGGACCGAAAATAAGTGAGTATCTAGGAACAAAACAAAACATGAAGTAAGAAAAATAAGAAGAATAGGAGGGGGAGGGGGAGTAAAGAAGAAAGGAATGAGAGGGGGGGGGGGTAGAGAAAGAAATGATAGAGCGAGACAGCAAAGAGAGAGAGGGAGAGAGATATTGTTTGTATGAGTGTACGAGTGGGAGCTGCATGCGTGTGCGTGCATGCGAATGATACGATTGTGTGAGATTGCGAACGTGTGTACATGTCTAAGTATGAATGTATTTACGCATGTGTGTATATGCATATATGTAAGTGTGTGGGTGCGGTGTGTGTATGTGTGCTTAGGCTCACGTATGTGCATTTCACAACATGTGTGTATCCGGGTATGTGTACATGTGTGTGGGGTGGAGCTGTGTGTGTGTGAGGTGTGGGTGTGTGTTGTGTGTTGTGTGTGTGTGTGTGGTGTGTGTGTGTGTGTGTGTGTGTCTATGTGTGTGGTGTTGTGTGTGGTGTGTGTGTGTGTGTGATGTGTGTGTGTTGAAGTGTATGTGAATAGAGAGAGGGAGAGTGAGAGGGGGGGGAGAACTCCGAGAGAGAGTGAGAGAGAGGAAAGAGAGAGAGAAGGGAGAGATTATTGTGTAGTATGATGTTCTTGTTTATGCTATTATTGATTTATGCATTTGTGCTCTCCTGTTTATTATCGATTTGTATTTCCGTGCCTGACCTTATTATTGATTGTTATTTAATGTGTTGTAATACTGTTTCTATTATTGTTACATTTTACCCTTGGCCTTGTGTTTTCGCTTGTTTATGGATTCCTTTTGTTTGAGGACCTCATGAAAAGAAGCATTTTATGCTTATTGAGCTATTCCTCATTAAGGATTTCAAGTTTCAAGTTTCAAGTTTTCTCTCTCTCTCTCATATTGGATGATGTCCCTACCCCGCTGTCCCCTTTGACATGGGCAGATGATCCAGTTCAGTAAAATATTGTTCATTGTTCTCTCTCTCTCTCTCTCTCTCTCTCTCTCTCTCCTCTCTCTCTCTCTCTCTCTCTCTCTCCGGCAGAAGTTCACAAAAAATAGCATAGGAGTGTCAAAATATTTTGTTTTGGTAACTTTCAGCTTGGCACAGAAGCAAAGCACCATCAGTAAGGTCCATAGCATGTGGAACCCTGACTATTGCTGCTACGTGTAATACAAATACGATGTCAGGGCTCCCAGCGTGGATAACTCCTAACCTTGCTTTGTTTTGACACTTTACTGGTATCAGGAGATAGGCTACCGGATACTCTGACTTTGCGCGAAGTTGATAACAATGCTCGTTTATGATCGCTGCACTGTGGTTCTTGAGATTATTTTTTTTTCAGATCAGAATTTGTCGTCTGAATGTTTTGGTTACTCAGAAAAACACACACACACACACACACACACACACACCACACACACACACACACACAAACACACACACACACACACACACACAACACACGCACACACACACACACACGTGCGCGCGCAGAGGGAGAGTGATCGTCCTTGCTTGGTAAACCAGCGAGTGAAATTTCTCTTTAAAAAAATCGACAAAATCTGAATAATGTCATCCACCATGCTTACTGAAAGACTCCCTGCAACTTTACAAAGCTTCCTCAACGTTGCCCTGCAAAAAAATGCTGTTAATTCGTTCAAAATAGACAGCAAAGCTGATAATCAAACCGTCATCGTTATCTGACTGTCCCCTGATTTCGTAGACCGTGCTTTGCTATGGCAAAAACTGCTAAATATTAATATTAGAGGAAACTTGTCTAAAGTAATAAAAACTTTATGCGCCAAAGCAAAGTCTTGCATTTCATGGAATGGTTCTTTGTCCTCTTTTTGAGTGCAATACAGGTGTGAGACAGGGCGAAAACTTGTCACCAATTTTATTTTCCATCTTTCTAAATGACATGAAGGAATATATTAGAAACAAAACAGATAAATTAGAGTCGTTGAAAATTAGTGCTAGGCAGATAGATTTAGACGAAACAGAAGTAAACCAGCTATTCAATATGTTTTTGCTATTGTACGCAGATGATACAGTTATCTTAGCTGAATCACCTACTTCGTTACAAAACGCACTTGATGCAATGTATATTTACTGTTTTCAGAATAAGCTTAAAGTTAATGTGGCAAAAACAAAAGTCGTTGTTTTTTCTAGAGGCAAAATAAAAAAAATACCAGAATTCTATTACAACAAAACTAAGTTAGACATTACATTTGATTTTCAGTACCTTGAACTTACGTTTAATTATAATAAGAAGTTTAAGTTAGCCCTGAAGAAGTTGTACGATAAAGCATCAAGAGCAATGTTTACTTTATTGAGGAAGAGTAGGAAACTACATATGCCGCTAGATATACAAGTAGATTTGTTTGATAAGATGATAGCCCCTATTGTACTCTTTGGTTGTGAAGTTTGGTGTCCCCAAATATGTGACTTGGCTGTTAAATTGCAATTAAAATATTATAAATTAATGTTAAATATAAGCAAGTCAACACCTACTTGTATGATTCTAGGTGAGCTAGGTCGTTACCCTTTAGATATCTCTGCAAAATGTCGCATGTTAAATTATTGGTTTAAACTAAGGGATGAATCCAATTCTGAAAATCTGTCTAGTATCATGTATAGGTTTCTCTTGAAGTTATACGTTTCTGGTGATTATAAAGCTAATTACCTCCAAACAATACATAATACGTTAAACTCATTAGGTTTCGGTGATCTATGGATTGGTCAGTACAATCTCAATCTAACTCAGCTTTCATTCAAAAGACAAATAATTCAGCGTCTACGTGACCAGTTTGTACAGACCTGGCAAGCTGAGTTAAACGCCAATGGAGTTTACACAAATTATAGAATGTTTAAAGAAAACTTTGTTTTTGAAAACTACTTGACAATTCTATCTGAACACCAGGCCAAAGGCCAAAAGTATTCTTAAATTTAGAGTATTGAACCACAGATTACCTATGCAACAAGGACGTAGTCAGGGTATCGTCCACGAAGAAAGGGTATGCAACAAGTGTGATTCAAGTGACTTAGGTGATGAATTTCATTTTATTTTTAATTGTCCATTTTTTCATATTAGTAGAAAACAGTTCTTGAAGTCTTTCTTTCGCAAACATCCCAATACTATTAAATTCAACAAACTGTTCACATCAAAAAGTAAGAAGACTTTACAAAACTTAGCTAAATTTGTCAAAGTTATCATGCATAGCCATTGATTGTCCTCTGGTAATATTCCATATATCATAATCACATTGATTTGTGTTGTGAGTGCGTGCAATTGTGTGCTGGTGTTCGCGAGCAAGCGCGAGCGTGCTTGTGTGTGTGTGTGTGTGTGTGTGGTGTGCGTGTGCGTGTGTGCGTGTGAGTGTGTGTGTGTGTGTGTGTGTGTGTGTGTGTGTTGTGTGTGTGTGTGTGTGTGTGTGTGTGTGTTTTCAGATCTGAATTATTTTGAGATGTTGCTTTGCCACTACACTATGCTAATTGAAATTATTGAGGTTTGATGTTCATACTTCATGGTTTGGAATTGTACTGTGTGTGTCATGATGTGGCTTGATGGCTGAAGCACATTGTAGTGATTTTGTATGTAACAGGTAGATCGGCTGATGTGTAATGTCATGAGATTGGTTGTGTATTTTGGAAAGACCTCTGTGTGTTGCAGTACCATGCTGTGGCGGTAATGTAGTTGATTGACTGCAGTGTAATGATGTAAGGTTGATGTGATAAATGATGCCCGTAATCGTTAAATCTTGGGTTGAAACTAGGTCGGTTGAAGTGTGTTGTAGTGTTATCATGATCTAGTGTTGTAGTTCAACGATGATAGGATGGTGCACGTTGATATGTTATACATATCATTTTGTATTTCGTTAAAATTTCTGCTCGATATAGCTGCTCATGTCGAACCTTTTCCAACTGAATTGTTTTTCGTACTTTTTCCTGTATATGTTTTATCCTTTTTTCTTTCTTTTTTTCCATGTACCCCCATGGGGCTGTTTGGAATTTAAAACCCTTTAATAAACCCCTTGAAACCTGTCACCCAGCGCCATGAGTCATGACCAGCGCACACAAGAGTTAGACGTGCAAGCCGTGTACTGACGAAAGAGCGTTTCACAGGCAAACAGATATAGGAGGAGAGCGGAAGCGCATCGCGTTGCAGAGCATGTCAATTCTTGGGAGGGGGGGGACGGTTTGGGCCTGTATCAGTGTGACGGATTGGTTTGGGCAATTTTGATTGTTTCGAATCTGTGGTGTCTGAATCGTTTTTGAAACAGGAAGTTGTCATTCTTAGTGTATGTTTTTTTGTGAGCTGTTGTGTGTGTATTTTACAAATTCTAGTCAGTCTGAGGAAAGAGTTTGCCGGGGATAGGACATCGAAATGTCACAGTCCTATGCTCGTAATCCCAGAGTCACTACTCACTACTTCATTGCTGCTTTAGCAGGTTGGTTGTTTGGAAGGTTTATTTTAATCCCTCGTATTTTTCTTTCAGCTTGGTGAAGATTTTGGTCTGTTACTAGTGTTAGTCTAGGCGAAATTAAGCCATAGCTTGTTTTGTGATATATATTAGGTTTTTATGTCGATCTAACATGATTTGAGGGTGCTGAATCCAAATCCGTTGGAGGCCAAGTTGTAAATGTTGGGCATTTTGAGTAATATTCCGTGGGATATTAGACACATGTAAAAACAGAGGAATGTATGCACTGATTTTAAACATTCAGCATTTGATGCTGTATTTGGGTAAGAAATATAATGTAAATTCCTGAAGTCATGCAAACTAATTGAATTTGAGTATTTATTAGTCCCCTGCCACTCCGAGGAGTAGGGCTATTACGATCATTCATGTCGTTTGCCATGTGTCTGCACAATTATCTTATAAACTGTTCTGCAGAATCACTTCAAATTTTGTTTGTTAGTATTTTGACATGAAACCAATATGTCCTGTCAAACAAGCAATACCTTATTGACCTTCACCTTGAGTTTTTACCTTGAATATGTGCCTTTCTTGTATCGGCCATAGCTTTGAAACTCGCAATAAGAAAAAGCTTAGCTATAACTTCTTTTGCGATATACATTATTTTTATTTTTTTATGTTTATCTAACATGATTTGAGGGTGCTGAATCCAAATCCGTTGGAGGCCATGTTGTAAATGATGGGTTTTTTAAGTTATGGTGTAAACTCCAAGATGGCTGCCACTGGGTTAGAAAAACGCAAACATTGAGGACTTGTGACGCATAATTATGCTTATTGTGCATGAAATGTTTCTCTTAGGCAATACAAATCACTCAATATAACTCAAACGTTGTATTCTAGTTATGTGATTTGTTTGCTCTCTGGGAAGCTTAGCCCCAGAACAAATAAAACTAGGCCCTATTTGTCCTGGTCATAATTGGCATGCAGGCTTTAGTAATGAACATGACAAAACAGGCAACATTAAAATCAACAAATGCAAAGAGGAAAAAGGTAGCAAAAGAAAATAATGGCATGCTTTAACCAAAAAAAGAACATACACATAGGTTATGGAAACTATAATCCACTTAGATGTCTTCCACTTCATCGATGTCCAAGTCTGCGTTAGCAACAGTCATAGGGTTTTTGCAGAGAAACCCCCCTTTGCACTTGCAGAATTCTGTGCAGGTGAGTGTCAATCTGTTGCAGGTACACAGGGCTGAACTGCAGCCAGTGTTGCAGGAGCAGCTGATGAGATTCAGGACCTGGTCTGGAGCTGCTGGTTGTCCCTGCAGCCCATGTTGTGGAATGAGTGCTGAACCCAGCATTATCCAACCACAGTCTGCAGGATCCACTCCTGGGGTTGAGGGCTGTCCTGCTGCCTCCCACAGAGCCACCTGATAGTGGGCTTGTTGGCAGTGTGCTTCCAGACTGGTTGCTGTTGGCGGTAGACTGCTCAATTTGGGTGGAACGTTGCATTTTCCTTTGAGCTTCTGTCTAAAGATTTCAGCATGCATAGTTGTCATGTCGGTTTCTTATTCTTGATTATGCAACATCGACACAAACTTCAGGCATGGCTGCATTATGTCCTCTTTCTGTGCAGTAATATCTCCAAGTTTCAAGGATCCTTTGAAGGACTCGAGCTTCTTCAGAGCTGTCAACTTGCCAATACCAAAAAAGGACACCGTGTCACACCCCGTCAGCATGTGAATACAGAGAAGATTTGGCATGATGTACCTGTGTTTTTTTGCAACTTCATTGACACTGCAGATGGTAGAGTTGCTAGCGGTGTATGATGCCATGGTGAGAACAAGATCTTGGGGTAATCCATTGGTTCTGCAATAGAGATGGTGGGCAAGGATGACCAAGACATCTATGTCATCAGAAATGACTCTGATGGATTTATGTCCATTGACTGCATCTTGTATCATGTGATATACCATCAGCACATCAGCTTCCTCATGATAGACAGCTGTCTTTGTCGGACAAACACCCATGCACACTGGGTGCAGATCTGGACCAGTAATGATGATTTGCTTCCCTTCCATTGTGCTCAATCTGTCTGCAATCATTCAGATCACTTGCTGTTTGTTGGCTGCCACATTCAGGACCAATGTTTGCTTTGGAAGTGGTGTGCTTTCACTGAGGGCAAAGACACGGCTGAATCCTTTTTGCCTCGCATCACGACAGCATGACTTGACACTCAGCTGGTAGTAGCGGTCAAACACCACATGAAGAACGTGCTTGGGTAGTTTCAGCGTAACGAAGAATAGTGGCTATAGCTGCACTTACAAAATCTGAAACCTTTGCGGGGTGAGCTGGCCAATACACTATCCACAGTACAGCACAGGCATCCAGGATGACAACATCTGGGAGACCCAGATCTTGCATTCCACGGCCAACATGCAATTTGCTCTTCAAAACACATTTGGGGGTTGAGCGCATATCACCATTGTCATCAAAAAGCGAAGTAGGATGATGTGCCAACTCATGAGCAAAGAGTGTTTCCAAAGATATGTCATCTCTTTTTGAGGCCATCATTCCAAGAACTCGAGCGTAAAATGCGTTCACAGGGGAAATTTCTGTCTGATTCTTTGAAGTCTTCTTTGTCACGAAAGACATTGTCCTTATGCGTCTTTGAAGCTTCATGTGGAAACCAGAAGGCCAGTGACTTTCAAACTCTTGGCATTGCATGGATCCAATTTCAACTGCGTCGTGAACGTTCAGAGAGGGGTCATCAACAACATTCCCGGAGTAGATGTTGACAATGCCATTTTCTGGATGTTTGTTGACGTCAAAAACATCAACACATGTTGACAGGGTTTCTCTTATCTTTTGTCTTTCTTCATCATCTTCTTTCAGACGAGACTGACGTTCTTCTTTGTGGAACTGGACAGTTGGTTGGCACTCTTTCTCTTCTTTCATCTCTTGCAGATCATGAATGATTTGTGTCAGCGTGCTGTGTGAGTATGCCCAAACAGCCAATGTTGACTCTTTCAGTATTGATCCGATGATCCCAGATGGGCCATGACCGTAACGCATGTACGTCGTCTCAATTAACTGGTCTTACCATATGCCATTCCACAGTCCTCTTTCATGGCACATAACATGTTCTCCTGCCATGAACTTCTCTTCAAGATCTGGATGCAGGCGTTGCATGGAACGCAGGTAATACAGTCCATAGCGTGCATACTTGAAGTGACCAGCTGCGAAAAAATATGGCATCATCTTCTCGACAGTAAACAAGTGAAGACACCACTCACCTTCCCTCTCTGCCCTAACAAATGACATGATGATGAACACAGCTTCCATCAGGCATTGCACCCAGAGTTGTGTTGTCTTGCTAGCAGTACTGAGTTCCACAAGCAGTTTTGCCACATCTGTCATGGTGTGTATTGGGGTGTGACAGCAACAGTGGCCTCAAAAACTCCTCAACAACGAACCTGAGGGCTCTGACATTCTGGGGATACTTTTTTTTCCAGAAAGCAGCTTGGGTACTCCAGCAAATGTTGTTTCTACAATCTGATCCAAGCCACTGCCCCCAACACAGCCAATGAAACTCATTAACATGTGCATCCCTCCTAGCCTAGGAGTGAAGTCCTGGAATAGCTCTTTGTCCATCCACCCAGGTAATGTGGACAACCACTTGGTAAAGCTGTTGGTCACATGTGAACACTGTCCACTTCTGCCCTGCCATGGATGATAGATGCTGTCCCTCCACCATGGCATTTTTCAAATTCACATATACACAGGCGCACGCACACGTGTACACGCACGCACGCACACACATGCACACACGCACACGCACACACACACGCACACGGTCACGCACACGCACACGCACGCACGCACGCACACACGCACACACACACACACACCACACACACACACACACACACACACTGCTCCCCTCCTCACTTTCTTGCATTCCCGTTCTTTGTGTTACCTTTCTATAGGCATATGTGCAATTCCCAATCGCATGTTCAACGCACACCACACACACACACACACACACGCACGCACACGCACACACACGCACATACACGCACACACACGCACGCACGCATACAATATCTCTCTCTCTCTATCTCTCTCATTCCTTCTCTGGTTAGCTTCAAAATAAAGAAGCCCAATAGAAATACAGGTGACATCCCACATACCGCTAGTTCCACATACCGGTTTTTGTGTGTGTATTTTTGGCATGTGTGCAACTCACATGTAGATATACTGGACTGGTGTATGTGTGTGTGTGGGGAGGGTATATGTTTATTTGGGTTTGATAGGCGCAGAGAGAGAGAGAGAGTTTGTGGAAATAGCTGTATGTGGGACTAGTATCATATACGTAAGGTACAGTGTGGGAACAATGTTAGGGGAAGATGGGGTAAAAAGCGCATGGGCGGGTAAGAAGCCCACCCCAATTATCTCATGAAATAAAGAAAATTTCAGTCAAATTTTGCCCATGAGACGAATGCTAGACATTAACGCTCGTCTCATGGGCAAAATGAGACTGAAATGTGCTTCATTTCATGAGATAATTGGGGGTGGCTTCTTACCCGCCCATGCACTTTTTACCCCGTCTTCCCCTATGCTTCGGATTTCAACACTCACCTGCCTAGATCAGACTACTTTCTGCACATTTATGAATTTCAATCAAACATGAAGATTCTCTTCTTTTTCGAAGCCCATCATGAAGATTGTCTTGAGTTTTTAATAATTGAAAATATTCATTTCAATTCTTCATAATAGGCCTTCAAACTAGATCTACAAGCCCACTATTTCGCAGGGTTTCCCTGATTGGGCTATCCCATGTCATGGGTTACGTTGTGACGTCAATCAGCTATTATTACTTTTCACGTCATCTAACTTTGTCATTTCAGCTACCTACCACCCCTGCATCTTAGCACTGTCGTATGACTTTCACATTGCAAGCTAAATTTAGATACTGTCAAGGAATGCCAAAACATGCTTACAGTCGCCACAAATATCGCTTTATTGCAAAACTTGCCCATCATTTCAAAGTTGGTCTCCAACGGATTTGAAACAAGGACGTATTAAAGATTTAAAATCCGTTGAAAAACTTAATATATATAAAAAAAAAAAGGTTATGATTGTTTTACAAAGGCCATCGCCTAGACTATGTATAAATCTTGTCGTCTGCTTGTTGGTTTCATGTGTGCGGATTGGATTGATTCAGTCGTTCTGTGTGTGATGTGCATCGATTCTCGATTCGGTTATCAAGAGAGAAGATATTTTGTGGTGGAAGCTTATTGAGGTATATTTGTTTTTCAGCTTGTTCCACCTGGGGACGTTGTCCAGAGGTGTAGTCGGGTTAACAAAGCTGATTCGCGACGTTGGGCCTGCACTGAGTGATTGCGGTCAACCTCTCTACTTATTCTTCCCATGGGTGAGATCTCCCTTATTCGTCAATGAATCGACGAAACTATCGTCCTCTCTGTGAGAAAGAGATTATTTGAACATTTCTTCAACTAATTTTGGAAGATAAGAAAATATGAAAGACTGAAATGAAGTAAAATGGTAGTGAGTAGTAATTAGTAAATATAATATTGAGTTATGTGAAAACACGAGAACGTGATTTGAAATTAAAAGAAGCACTAAAGAATAATATAATCTTGAGTTTGCTAAATTTTGGTGTGTTAAGTTGAATGTGTTTTTGTTTTAGGAAGGTGTTCTTTTCCCCCTCTCCAGTGTAAGAGGGAGTTCTCCTGTACAGTTCGGGGAGCTCGCAGGCCTAGCTGCTCTTGTCTTTCTTTGGGGGTATGTTTTGCTAACTCTTTCTTTTTCACATTTCCCTGCTCTTCTTGCCTGTTTTTCAGTTGCTGTCTTTGGCACTTTCCTAGAAATCTTTCTGGTGTGAGTGAAAAAAATTCAGCCTTTTAAAAAAATTGTTGTTTATTCCTAAGATTTTTTTCTTTGGAACTTTTTTTTCTTTCTCTTTAATTCTAGTTAAATTGTTGTTTTTTCACATTGTTTGTTTAAAGTGGAAAACTAATTGTGAATAATAGATTGTTTTATTTCATATTTTATTATTGGATTTAGTGGATTGTTTATTGAAATAATTTATTGTATTTTGGAAAAGTATTGTGATTTAAGTAGATATTGAAAGAGTTAAAGTAAATTTAGTTTGTTTTGGTTTTTTCCTAGTAATATTACTTATTAGTCTGTGGCTTATTCAGATAATGTTTGTGATGTTGATGTTTTGAATTAATATAGACATTTTCTTTTGCAGTTGATTTTTGTTTTTCCTTGGGGCTCTCCTCTCCTGTTGCTTTCTTGATTTGGCTTGGGGTGTCTTTCACATTGTGTAAGTATTTTAAGGTATGAGTGTGTTGAATGGTATTTGATATTTGATTAATATTATTGTTGATTGTTCATTACAAGTGTACTTGCATTAGTCTTGGTTGATACAATCTCTGGTTTCATAATATTTTGTAGTTCTGTGTGGTACTTTCACATTGTTCAATTTTGGATCAACAACAATACAGTATCATTTAAAATGTTGTTGTTGAAATTGGTACACATTTTTACATTTTTGTATTATTTTGTATTCATTATGTCTACTGCTGAGAAACCTGTAGGAAAGGTGGATTTAACTCCAGGTGAATCAGTACCTGAAAGAGTGGATTCTTCTTCAGTTCTTGAAGATGAAGATGAGTTTTTGATATTTGTAAACAGAGGTAAGAAACTTGGTCTTGAGAGATAAAAGCTTCAGAATTATGTAGATAGATGTTTTGAGAGAAAAGAGAGAGAGACAGGTGGAGACAGAAAGATTAGAACTAAAGAAGGAAGAGGCTAAAAAGGAGTTAGAGTTGATGAAAGAAGAGAATAGGAAAGAATTGGAGTTGCAGAAAATAGCTGCTCAAGAAGAGACTAAGCGACAGAAGGATCAGGAGGAAACTAAAAGGTTAACCACTGAAGAAGAAACAAAGAGACAGCATGATAAGATGCAATTTCAGCTTGAAAAGGAAAGGAAAGAATCAAGCAGAGCTCAGTTAGACATGCAAGCTAAAGGAATCTAGCTCTGAAGCTAATGTTGAGGGTGGCTCTTCTGGTTCTGGTGGTTTCAGTCGGCCTTTCTTGCCGAAACTTCCTCATTTCAAGGAAAAGACGTACGACATTGACTCATGCATTTACAGGTTTGAGGCGCACACTAGAGCTTTAGGATGGAATAAGGATAATTGGGGCATGTATTTGTCAGCTTTGTTGGAAGGTCCTGCTCTTACTTTGTACCATTGTTTGTGTGACAAAGGATCTGTTGTGAAGTATGTTTTGGTCAGGCTTTGCTGAAGAAGTTTCAGTGCACTCCTGATGGGTTTCGCAAGCGTTTCAGGGAATCTCGTCCTGCTGCAGGTGAGACGTTTGATACATTCTCTATTGAGCTTCAGAGACTTTTTGATCATTGGGTGTCCTTGTCTACTGAAGAACTGGATTATGATAAGCTACGTGACTTAGTTCAGGCAGAACAGTTTCTTGAGAGTGTCTCCAGAGGTTGTTACTTTCATTTCAGAGAAGGGTGTCGTTTCATTTACTGAAATGGTTAACACTGCAGAAGCTTATCGTAGGGCTCACCATAACAAAAGTCTGGCTATAAAGACTCAGTCTACTCTCTTTGCAGGTGTTGGTTATGCTCAGTTCCAGTCTACACGTGGGAAGTGTTCGCCTAACAAATCTAACTACTCGAATAGGGGAGGTTATTCTTACTCTGATTTCAGGCAACAGCCCAATTTTATGAATAAGCGAGGACGTGGACAGCACAGCAACTACCAGTCGTACGACCGTTCTGATGCTACTCATTCGGCACGTGGAGGTGGTCAAAGAAACTACCATGGTGGCGTTCAAGGGAACTATCGTGGAGGTAACGTTCATGGTGTTCAACGTGGGGGTTTTCCGAGACGACGTGGTAACTTCAGTGGTCAAGGTAACGCTGTTTCTTCTTTCTGTTTGCTGTGTAAGCGTTCAGGTCATTCTGCTGATAATTGTTTCTTGAAGAATGGTAAAAATCCTTGTAGGATTTGTTCATTGAGTCATCCTCCAAATTACTGTCCTTTTGAGGTAGAACAGGCAAACACAGGTTCTGTTGTGAATGAACAACAATCTGGAATGGCTACAGCTCTTGCTCATCCAGAGGTCACTTGCTCAGTCGCAGAAGGTTTCACGGGTCGTTTACATTTGGAATCAGGTTCTGTGAATCAGACACCATGTTCAGTTCTTCGTGACACAGGTGCTACAATCTGTGGGGTTCATAAGCTTTTGGTGAACTCAGATCAGCTCTTGGCTAGTTCGGTCAAATGTGTGTCATTTGGAGGTGTGTGGATTAATTTCCGCTTGCCAAGGTCATGGTTGATTGTCCTTATTTTAAGGGTGAACTACTGTGCTGTGTGTTAGAAAACCCAGTGGCAGATCTGATTGTCGGAAATATCCCAGATGTAGTTCAGAAGTCAGTTGTTCGCGATGATAGTGATTCTGCTCATTCATTTGCTGTCATTACCAGAGCACGTTCAAAACATGATGTTCAGAAAAAACCCTCTAGTTGACGTTGTTGATGATCTCAAAGTCACTCGTTCAGATTTGATTGAGTTGCAGAAGAAGGATAAGTCGTTGGAGTCTTGTTTTCAGTTGGCATCATCAGGAGAAGGTCAGAAGTACATTATATTGCTTCTATTTCTCTGCTGGTGTTCTGTTTCGGCGATTTGTCAAGAATAATAATCAGTGTTGATTCTAGAGCGTGGTCTTGCGGGATTACCGCTATTTTTTTCATTAGGCCGCATGGGGTAGGGCGCAACTCAGTGTGCGACCAGCGGCACGTCGTCTGTCCTCTGTTCTTTTATGTGATTTTGTGTAGGCTTTAGGTAGTTTTATGAATTCGAGTCCTGTGATGAGGTGGGATGTTGGTGGGAAGGGTGGAGGGTGGTATGAAAGTGAGCGCGCAAGCGGGGCGTGTGAAGTGTGAAAGAAACTTTTAAAGCATGTAATAACAATTTATTTTGTTCTTTTATAAATTGTTTGGTTTCTGTGTGTACATATGACGTGTCCGCAGGAAAATTTTCCTTGTTTTTATGAGGACAAAATAAAAGTTGAGTTGAGTTGATAAAATCACGAACGGCGCGGCCCAAACGCCGCAAAAAAACCCAAAAACGAACGCGTTTTTACACTTCGTGCGCGGCATCGCGGCTGCTATTTGTATAGCCTTCTCAGTAAATGAATGCTACCGAACGTCTGTTCTACCGACGTTTCTCATTGGCCGAGACCGTCCAATCAGTGAAGTTGTGTGTCACCTTCAAAGTTTTCTTCTCGGATCGAGCGCCATTTTTTCTCCTCTTTGCCTTTGTCTACAAGTAGTTACCACAGTCTACTGATTCACAATGAAGCGCTCAACCACCCTATTTTCTTTCGCTTTCACTAAAGCAAAGAAGCCCTGCACAAGTGAAGCCAGTAGTAGCAACTCGGAAGTGACTTCGGAAGCTACAACGCTGTCTGTATCCGATCAAGCTGACGTTGAACTCGGCGCGACACCACCGCCCGGAGGCGAAATAGTCGACGACAGTATCAGTTGTGATGAGATGTCGGATAGTGATGAAAACGAACCCGAGCCATCGGATTCAAAATCGAGGGAGCCGAAGAAAAAGTACAAGAGTTTTCAAGTTGCTTGGATGAAGGAAAGGTCGTGGCTCGTGAAAAAAGAGGATGGCAGCATGATGTGTAATTAGCAAAGAGAACGCTTTTACGAAGCCTGGGTGCAAAAACTACCGAACCACCACACTGACTCGCCATGTCAAAACGGCTGACCACAGGCATGCATTGCAGGGCGAACTTCTACAAAAAAACTTCAGTCAGGTGAGTCTCTCTCTCTCTCTCTCTCTCTCTCTCTCTCTCTCTCTCTCTCTCTCTCTCTCTCTCTCTCTCTCTCTCTCTCTCTCTCTCTCTCTCTCTCTCTGTGTGTGTTAGTGAGTGAGTGTGTGTGTGTGTTTTTGGTGCATAGTGAGGACTTGATCATGTTTGCTCACCAATGTTGTCAGAACTTGAAACAAACTAAGGAGTTGCACCCTAGTCCTAGTTTTTTTTATTTTTAGATTTTCATAATACCAAAGGTTATCCGACCTTATACTAAAGGTTATCTTCCATTTCTCTCTATATCTATATCATTGGAAAATAAAGTTTTCAAACTCTCTCTCACTCTCTCTCCCCTCCCCCCTCTCTCTCTCTCTCTCTCTCTCTCTCTCTCTCTCTCTCTCTCTCTCTCTCTCTCTCTCTCTCTGTCTGCCTTTCTTTGCTTCTCTGTCATTCACTTTTTTAAACTTGTTTTATTTTCATCATATACATTTACAATACAAACCAAAAAAAGCAAATATCACATGCACAATACATGAACTACATGCATGTACATACATATACAAAATATATACATAGACATAAACACACACACACACACACACACACACACACACACACACACACACACACACACACACTCCATCCCTTAATTTATCCAGATACAGCAATGCTCTGTCATTCTCTATCGTTCGGTTTCTGTCTCTAGCCCAGTCTTTCTGTGTTTGTGTGTGTGAGGGAGAGAGACTCATTGAAAAGATGGCTACTTTAAATGCCATACATTGTATGGGGGTTTTCAGGCTGCACAAGCTGCTGCGAAGAAGAGCCAGACCAGTGCAGATGAAACTGTTGTTGGGGCCATGCGCACTGTCTATTGGATGGCCAAGGAGGATTTACCCATCAAAAGATATCCCAGCCTCATCCAATGCCAAAAGCTGCAGGGCTGTCAAGCTGTTTCCAACCTGTCGGTGGTGAGAAAAAGTGATTTGTGAACACGTGTGCGAAGTCTTTGTTTGTTCTTTTAATTAATTGTATAAATGTCACAAATTCGTCAAAGGGAATCTCTGATTGTTGTTCACTACAGGGATTGATGTCCACATCAAATCTTCTGCTGGTAGGATCCGAGATGACTTCATCTTTCATGGATAATAATGCACCTTTTCATCAAGCAAGGGCTGCTTACACATACCTGCAGTAAGAGACCATCGTTCATATGAGTAAGGTTGCCTGATACAGAGAAGTCAGTCTGACAAAACATTGTTGGAACTTGCTCCAGGCAGCCGTTAGCAGCTGTTCACAGCAGCACAGAAGTTAACCGGAACAATGCCTGCTAGAGGAGTGGAACACCTTGGATCAGCAGAAACTTCAAAAACTTGTCCAGAACACGAAACGGCGCTTCAAAGCTGGAATTGCAGGGAGGGAGTCTCGCACATGCTTATCCATGAATGTTCTTGCCACAAAAAGCAAAAAAACTGAAAATAAAATTTTCGCTGCATTCGATTGTTTTATACATTTTCAAGGGATAATTACAAACTTTCCTTGAGGTTAGCAAATCAAATCATTCTCGGACCTCGTTTTTAAACAAAACATGAAGATGGTATGGTAATTACAGTAAATAAAGAAAAAAATCGTAATGGCTTTATGGTTATCTTTGATAATTTTGCATGTCTAAGATAATATCCTTAGCAAATTTTGAGCAGTATTTGTACATAAAATATAAAATTAAACAGTAAATGCAATCAGTTATAAACATTGATTTCTTACCATGTAACAATCTTCGTTACAGAAAGTTGCAATTTTGCGTAGTTCATGTAGTGCGCAGTTTGAAATAATTAATTGACAATGTTACAGTAATTTCGCTCGTTGCGCAGTTCATGTATGCAAAAAATATTCTGTGCAGTTCACGTACTGCACAAAGACTTTGCCTAATTCACGAACTTGACAACGGCATTACACAAAACCGTTGCGCAGTATGTGAACTATGCAGAAAAACATATCACGCGTAATATATTCATAAATACAATCCTCTGTGTATATATGCGTGCATGTGTGTGTGTGTGTCTACATATCTATTTCTCTGTCTCCTATTTGTGTGCCAGTCTGCTTCCCTGTCTTATTCTGTCTGTACCTCTGGCATTCATCATTTACTCAAAACGTTCTGAACATTTAGAACCCTATTGTGAGCAACAGCCACTTAGCGGATAGAACAAGCTCCACTAAACTGTCCAAACGAGTGACTATTTCTCTTTTGCACTTGTGATGTTTACATTGAACTGAGTAAGAAAAGTGCGAGAAACACTATCCACAAGCAACAGGGAAGATGCATTGACTATTTAAAGGTTAAACAAAATGACGACTTTGTGACTGTAGTTACACTCTGATTGACGAGATAATGACTTAAATGCTTGCCAAAAAAATGGCATTGCCATTCGTGGTTGGAAAGTTGTGCATGTGTGTGTGACTGGTCCCTAACTTTTTTCCATCAGTATATAATTGAATCTGACAAATCTAGTCATTCAGGACTGCATCTGGACAGTAACTGGACAGCCCAGTGCATCATGCTGAGAGCGAGCTGGACATTCAACTCGTCCAAGGGGAGTTTCTACGTAGACAGTAACAGCTTGGCGAAGGTCGGAGGAAAGTGCACCGTCACCATCCAGTTACCTCCTCCTTTGGTCATGAACCTCACAACAGTGAACATCACTGGTCGATGTGACTCCATACGTATTGTTGTCAAACAATGCAGTGCCGGGTTCCATTGCGGATTTCTGTTCACATGTTTGTTCCAATCATCCCCAACTAAAAAGTATTGGCTTTTCAGCCAAAGTGGACACGTGGTAACATTTAAATTTTCATGGTATCCTGCAAAGCACACGGCGAGAAAGTATGGCCCATTGTCTGTGTTTATATCTTATGTTGGGGTTCCTGAACCAGAAATCTTGTTGAAAGTGGATTATACAAGTTCCAGGAAAGGTAGGTTTGAAACAGATTTAGTAATTTACACCTTTGTGGGTTTGCACACACATGCGCGCACACACGCACGCACGCACACGCACACACGCACGCGCACACGCACACGCACGCACGCACACACACACACACACACACACACACACACACACACACACACACCACCTATCACATACACACATACGCAAGCACGTATACACAGAACGTTTATGTTTTGAATGTTACAGATGCATTGATGTAAAGAAAAATGCAAACTTTAGCTGCTTATGCAATGTTTCATCTGAAAATATAATTATTGAATTTGACAACGCCTTTGACACACACACACACACAACAAACAAACAAGCACACGAACCAGAGCGAAGTGACATTAATTTATTTACGTGAGATCATTAGCAGATTGTGGTCATGCATAAACAAAACCAACAGATAACCATTTTGATTTAAATTAAATTTGTGAACCTACCATGTCTGTCTGCTTATTGCAAAAATGTATGTGCGCCCAATCACATCCACTTAAGAACAAACACAGACGTGTGAAACAAACCTAAACATGAATGTCTAGGCTCGGTGACCTCTCCACGTTGGGACGGCCAGACGTCCTACCTGTTTGCACTGAAAGCCTCCACCACGCTCACCATTCCTGACAGACACGTCGTCATGGTCAGCACCATCACCAAGATGGCCTGCATCCCGAGCTACGTCATGCTGTGCGCAAAACACCACAAGTGTAAAAAAACATCATTTCGGGGTTATTATCTCGTTTACTATTGCGGCTTTGGCCAGGCTGATCCTCAGACGTTCGATCTTCCCTCCAGAAAACTGGTCATCAGCTTTGTGGCCACACCAACCCGCCCAATGCAGGGGTTCAAGATCAGGTTTTCCTTCCACCTCAAATCCTCTCGTCTGCATGAAAAGCATCAAGGGCTGTGGAATTGTTCAGCACTTAAGAAGACAGAGTTGGACCTGTATTTCCCCTGCAATAACCGTGTGGACTGTGTGGGAAGGGAGGACGAGGAATCGTGTCCGTACACCACTGCTCAGTGTGGGGCGGGGCGGCTCAGAGCGGGCAGTGGCTGCTACGTCTTTCACCGCCACACGCATACACATTTTCACCACAAGGGAGGCTCAAGAAGGACCCAAACTATATTGACGATGTCGTGGCAGGCAGCTGACGATTTGTGTCGAAGCGAGGGAGGTTGGCTGGTCAGCCTTAGCATGCCGCAGGAAGAACAGGCCGTCCGCAAAGTGTTCCAACTGGAGAAACATGTCAGCGTTTTGGTTGGAATGACGGCTGTGGACTCTGTTGTGCCTTACTTGTAAGAAATTGTGAGCTTTTTTTTTTAAAGTCACCATAGTCAGCATCACCATAATTGTCACTGCCATCTTCATCATCATCATCAACAATAACATCATGCCCTTCATCATGAATACCATTAGCATCATCATCATAATCATAATCATAATTCTGAGAATAACTGGCCAAGTCGATCGTGTTGCAGTTACAGACACTTGTGGAAACACCCAGACGGAACCATAGCTTATTACAGTGTAGAAGTTTCCACTGCACGGTGCCTGGGTCGATGCATGAGCTTGCAAAGGGGGGTTAAGTACATTCCAATACAGTGCAATTCAGGTCAGATGGCTGAAGTTTTGTGTGAAACGCCTCCCGCCATCCCCTTCACTTCAAGGGCAAGGCCAAGTGGAAATATCCCCAGGCTGCAGCCATCTTCTTTTCATCACGGACGGTCCCACAACGTTCCCCTCTTTACGTGTCCCCAGCTTCATCTCACCCACACATTTCTGGCGTGTGACCAGCGCAGTGCATGTTGGACTCGAGACGGTTTGTCCTGTACAGCGGAGCTGTCGCCTCCCCCTCCTTCCTTCCTGTGTCGGGACAATGTAGAACTTGTTACTTACACTTTGGTGTGTGACCATCAGAAAGATTGCCACGACAACAGTGACGAACAGTTCTGCCAGTACAAAACTTGTGATCCGACAACCTACGTGGTGTGTAGAAATAAAGAGGTACGGCCATGTCTCGCCATTGGTTCAAATTTTGTCATCTTAGACTTTAGATGTAAATGAGAAATATGTTTTCATTTGATAGTTTCTTTTACTTTAATGGCAGGGATTGGTTTTATATGGGATTTCAAATGTGTGTTGTTGTTTTTTAAATAAATAATTCGTGTTTTATGTAGGTATTTTAAATGTAAGTTGTGTCAGTGCGATAATGTTGCCTTTTCATGTAAAGTGATTTTTTTCTAAATCATTTTAAGTACATTATATTTTGAATATCTTTTGTGTGCGTGAGGCAAACTTACTTTTTTTTTAACTTTTTCGTGTAAAGCGCGGTTGGTCCTGCTGTGTCAGGAGAATAGCGCTATAGAAGATTTATTTTTTGTTTATTATTATTATTTACAATATGTAGTAAAATAGCTAGATTAACGATCTTTAATTATTTGAAAGATATTAATATTTTTCACTTGATGTAAGCTACTGTGATGTTTTTAATTCTAGACGTGTCATGTTTTTACTTGTTAAGTTTTTGATTTATTAATGTTTTTTAACAAAAGTATTTGAACAAAAAAACCTTTTGTTTTTACCTTGTGTTTTTGTCCCTTTTTAATACGTGGTACATTTAACGTGGTGACAGCCCTGACATGGCCTTAGTTGTCAACGGGGCTATAATTTTAATCTTAATCTTAATCTTAAAACGCGTGTGCCTCCCTTGAATGTCTTAAAGCTTATACTGGTACTAAAAGAAGTGAAATTTCAGAACGAGAAAGTGTGTGTGTGTGTGTGTGTGTGTGTGTGTGTGTGTGTGTGTGTGTGTGTGTGTGTGTGTGTGTGTGTGTGTGTGTGTGTGTGCGTGTGCGTGTGCGTGTGTGTGCGTGTGTGCGCGCGCGTGTGCGTGCGAGTGTGCAGACGTGTATACTGTATGGATACATCCATCCGTGAAATGCTGAGATTAGTTGAAAGAAAATATTTAAATGATAGACTTAATTATACTGTTCTTGCTCATTTGCTCACAAGCAATCTTCTCCCCCCCTCTCTCTCTCTCTCTCTCTCTCTCTCTCCCTCTCTCTCTCTCTCTCTCTCTCTCACACACACACACACACACACACACACACACACACACACACACACACACACACACACACACACACACATATATATATATATACACTTTTAAAACATCAAAATCAATTATCAATTAAGGACAACTGAAGAAACTAAAACACTGTGTGTATATGTGTGTGTATTTCTGCGTGTGCATTTCTGTGAGTGTATTTATCTGCCTCTGTCTGTCTGTGTGTCTGTGCTCTAGTGTGTCAAATTCAGTCAGATGTGTGACAGTGTGCCTCACTGCACTGACTCCAGTGACGAACAGTGTGGATCAAATACAAAGGCTTTGAGTGCTGGCGTCAGGGTGGGCCCTCCGGCTTTGATCAACTTTGACGGCCTGGGAAGAATCACGGGCCTGCCGGTGAACACCTCTACACTGGATGGCCTGTCTGTCTGTCCAGACACCCACGTGCAGTGTGCAGGCGATGGTTACTGTCTGCCTGTCTTCGTGTGGTGCAACAACATCCATGACTGTCCCCAGCATGAAGACGAAGAGCATTGTGACAAATACACTTGTCCAGGATTCTACCGTTGTCGGGCATCCAGTGTGTGCCTCCATCCCAGAGACGTGTGTGACGGCATGTACCAGTGTCCTCAGCGAGATGACGAGTTGTTGTGTGATGGCACGTGCCCTGAGCAATGCACGTGCTACGGTCAGGCTTTTTTCTGTAGAAGTGTTATTCCTTTGTCGTCCAATTCTGGTCTGAAATTTCTGGACGCCAGTGACAGTGCTCTGCAATACGTAGATGTGTCAACCAATACACTGCTCATTTTCCTAAGACTGGTACGTTGTAATCTGATGAATCTGACATTGTTCCGTCTTCCCAATCTGCACAGCTTAGACCTGAGTGAGAACCACCTGACCTCCATCACTGATCAACATCTGAGTCTCCTTCCCCGTCTGCGTCAAATGACTCTGTCTAACAACCCATTGAGCACACTTATCCAGCTCTCTCTGGGGCCTCCTTACCAGCATCATTACCTGCAGTCACTGGACGTGTCCCTAGTCATTATAGAGGAACTGGACGTGTCCATGCTTACCATTTTTCCTAATCTAATTAACCTTAACCTGACAAACTGTGGCGTTAATCGTGTCTATGGAGGCTTCCAGGCCTTGCAGCATCTCACTACGCTGGACACACGTGGCTGCTCCATGGAACACTTTCCTGGCAGCATTTTCCAAAGCTTGGACAAGCTACAAACAGTCTTGGGTGACAACTACAGACTCTGCTGTCCAGACATTCTCCCAAACACTTTCATTTCAGACAATTGCTTTGCTCCTTCTGACGAAATTTCTTCATGTCAAGCGTTGTTGAGATCCAACTTATACCGTGGTGCCCTGGTGCTGTTCGCTGTGTTGGCCACTCTGGGCAACACTGTGAGTTTTTGTGCTCGAATGAAAACAAACAAAGTTAAGAGTAAAACTGGATTCGATGTTTTTGTTGGAAACCTGTGCATTTCAGATTTTTTCATGGGACTGTACCTGGCTGTAATAGGTGTGGCAGACCGTGTGTACCAGGGCACCTATCTGTGGAATGACGTGATCTGGAAACACAGCACTGCCTGCCAGACAGCAGGCTTCGTGTCACTGTTGTCCAGTGAAGTGTCAGCCTTCATCATCTGCATCATCACTTTGGATCGACTGTTGGTTCTGCGCTTCCCCTTCAGCCAGCTCCACTTCCACAGAATCAGCGCTGTGGTGACGTGTGCTGGGATATGGACTGCTGGACTGATTCTGTCCGCCATTCCTCTATTGCCTGTGACCTCAAACTGGCAATTTTACAGTCAGAATGGCCTATGTATTCCATTGCCAATCGTCAGAAAGAAGTTTGCTGGTCAAAGCTATGCCTTCAACGTGATGATTGTCCTGAACTTTGTTCTGTTTTTGCTGATAGCTGTGGGACAAGCAGTCATTTACCAGTCAGTCATGAAAAACAAGTTCGCTGTTGGTGACAGCAGCACAAGACACCAAAAGGACCACACTTTGGCTCGTCGCCTGCTGACCATCGCTGTGTCTGACTTTCTGTGCTGGTTCCCGATAGGTCTCCTAGGCCTGTTGGCCTCCAGTGGCCATGCTGTTGCCGGTGAGGCGAATGTGGCCATGGCCATTTTGGTGCTGCCCCTCAACTCTGCCATCAACCCCTTTCTCTACACACTCAACATGATGATGGAACGTCTTCAACTAAGGCGTGAGCAGCGTATGCAGCAGCTCCTTTTAAAACAGCTTCAGCACCAGACTACCAGCCCAAGTCCTTGGTAAAGCTCATTGAAGGAATCCATTTTAGTACAGTAGTGTGGTCTGATACAAGCACAGTACAAACAAGGAAACACATATTCATGCATTAAAAATGAAAACGAAACTAAGAAAAAGAAAGGACAGCCAATCACATGATTCACAAAAGTTGGACATAATTATTTGAAGTCGATGCACCATCCTTCCCAACACATTGAAAACCGCCCTCTGTCCCCCGCCATTTCTTCCTTGTATTCCTCCCTACTTCACTCAAATACAAGAATACGAAAAGCAGAGTTCTCATTTGCATGGAAAAAAACTCAAACTTGTATAGTAGTTCATACTTTTGGGGGACAAAATGCAATAAAATAATTCAAATCATACAGCACAAAAATCAATGTATACAATGGAAACATGTTTTCCATTCCCCTTCCCAGCATTGCATGCACCTCCCTACACGCATACTTTCACATACCCCCCCCTCTCTCTCTCTCTCTCTCTCTCTCTCTCTCTCTCTCTCTCTCTCTCTCTCTCTCTCTCTCTCTCTCTCTCTCTCTCTCTCGCACACACGCACACACACACACTGCGGATTTCTAACATGATCAGATAGGCCAACTAGGCCTAAAACTAATTCTTTACTTCTCAGTAATCTCATTATTTGGTCTTAGCTAAGGTATTGCTCAGAAGTTCGACAGACTTAGAAACAAAGCTCGCTGAATTCCTAATTGTTCTGCAACGAATAATGCGGTACCGTCTATCAGATGGTAGTAGTTCATAGCAATGCGATAAAACATGACTTTGATCATTAGCAATCTCCCTGGCTTTCCGAGCCACACGCTTTGCATACAACAAACGCAAACTGTCTTGTTTTCTACCCACTATTTTGCTACCAACATTCACAAGTTTGTTCAGAACACTCTTGAGTTTTACACCACCATACCAACAACTGAATGAGAAAGTTGTAATAGATTCTAGAAAAAGTTTTAAAGAAGATCTGCGCTAACATTGGAAGATGTTAGTTGGCCCTCTCTAGTCATGTCTATTAGTTTTTTAAATTAAAATTTCAGAACATTATTATTTTCTTCATTTTACATAAGATTTGTACTATTTCTGGTTTAACTTAGTGCTGGTTTGCTTTTATTGTGGATTTTCGATTTGGTGCAAACAAGACACCATTCTCTTGTAGAATGTCTTCTTGCTCAAGTTGATATCCACTGGACAGTCAAATTGCAGGCCGATCATGCAAACTGATGATATCTTCACAGATCAAAACAGCTGTCTTTGCATAAAGCACTGTCCCTAACTAAATATTCAATCATACTAATAGAAATAATTGCTAGGGGGCGATGGTATACCATGTTTAGTTATCTCCCCCCTTTAAAAAACTTTTAAATTGTAATGTTAATGAATATGTTACCCTTGCTATTCTAGCTTCCGGTTACAGTGTCTCTTGGATGCGCTTCTCTCTTAGATGCTCTCTCTCTCTCTCTCTCTCTCTCTCTCTCTCTCTCTCTCTCTCTCTCTCTCTCTCTCTCTCTCTCTCTCTCACACACACACACACACACACACACTCTCTCTCTCACTCTCTCACACACACACACTCTCTCTCTCTCACTCTCTCTCTACCTTCCCCCCTCTCTCTCTCTCTTTCTCTCTCTCTCCCATTCTCTCCCTTGGTTCACCCCCCTCCCCCTCTCTCCCCCCGTCTATTCTTTCCATCTCTGTCTCATGACCTGCCCCCCTTCTCTCTCCCTCCTCATTCTCTTTCTCCTCCTCTCCCTCAATCCTTTCCTTGGTTCTTTCTGTTATGCCTATATTTGACTCCAGTGTGATGTTTTAGAGCATGATTGTCTTAATTGCCAAATTTGTCTGTGTACAGTGACAAAAACAGTCGGCGAAAGCTTATAAAGAAGATTGGGTGACAGCCAACAGAGCTATGATTGGATTTTTCGTATATATAGTTTGCTTTAATAAAACTTTTTTTGGTCCAATGTATGTGTTTGTGAACCTAAGAAACAAACTCAATTACTTTAACTTTAACTTTACGATTTGTTCTGTGTTCTCAAAAGAAGAAAATAAAATAATGTGCTGATTTACTTTTTCTCCCAATGGGGGAGATAGACAATGCCTATGCAAAGACAGCTGTTTCGTCTTGTGAAAGACTCTTCAGTCTGCATGTCGGCCTGCAAAGAATGTCCACAGTGAATGTTCAAGCTGAGCTAAGAAGACTTTCTACGAGAGAATGGTTGTCCTCTTTGCACCAGATTGAAAGTCCACAGTAGAAATGGGAACCCAGTAGGATTCGGAATCCTACTACTACAAATCTGAATTCCGATTTGCTCTTTGGTTTCAACTTTGTTGTATCATTTACGCGTTGGACTGTAGAGGGGAAGTATTGTTTTTATTTTGATCTTGATGGTTTTTTGCTCCTTCTGTTGCCTGCTTTTTGC
>CM065702.1:15304199-15309199 GCA_017654935.2 Phymorhynchus buccinoides | reverse complement strand
GTTTCACCCCAAAAAAATAGTTTGTGGTTTGCTTAGAAGACATCAACAGTGTGTGTTTTCGACATTTCGGAAAGTAGGATTCAATAACTTACATCCAACAGGTATGAGGGAGAGAGGAGAAGAAGGAGAGAGAGAGAGAGAGGGGGGGGAGAGAGAGAGAGAGAGAGAGAGAGTGTGTGTGTGTGTGTGTGTGTGTGTGTGTGTGTGTGTGTGTGTGTGAGAGAGAGAGAGAGAGAGAGAGAGAGAGAGAGAGAGAGAGAGATTGGTTGTGTGTCTGTGGGTGTATGCACGTAAGTCTGTGTACGTATTTTGCGATAGGAGACAGACAGACAGAGTTGGACAGAGACGGATAAACAGAGACAGACAGAGAGAGAGAGAGTGTGTGTGTGTGTGTGTGTGTGTGTGTGTGTGTGTGTGTGTGTGTGTGTGTGAGAGTGAGAGTGTGTGTGTGTGTGTGTGTGCGCGTGTGCGTGCGTGCGTGCGTGTGTGTGTGTGTGTGTGTGTGTGTGTGTGTGTGTGTGTGTGTGTGAGAGATGTATGTGTGTGTGTGTGTGTGAGAGAGAGAGAGAGAGAGAGAGAGAGAGAGAGAGTGTGTGTGTGTGTGTGTGTGTGTGTGTGTGTGTGTGTGTGTGTGTGTGTGTGTGTGTGTGTGTGTGTGTGTTGTGTGTTTGTGGGTGTATGCACGTAAGTCTGTGTACGTATTTTGCGATAGGAGACAGACAGACAGAGTTGGGGACGGAGAACAGACAGAGAGAGAGAGAGAGAGAGAGAGTGTGTGTGTGTGTGTGTGTGTGGTGTATGTACGTAAGTCTGTGTGTGTGTGTATGTGTGTGCGATAGGAGACAGACAGAGAGAGACGGAGAGACAGTGTGAGAGAGAGTGTGTGTGTGTGTGACAGTGTGTGTGTGTGAGACAGACAGACAGAGTGCGTGCGTGTGTGACGTGCGTGTGTGACAGACACAGTGTGACAGACAGAGAGAGAGAGAGAGAGAGAGAGAGAGAGACAGTGTGAGTGTGTGTGTGTGTGTGAGAGAGAGAGAGAGAGATATAGAGATTGATTGTGTGTTTGTGGGTGTATGCACGTAAGTCTGTGTACGTATTTTGCGATAGGAGACAGACAGACAGAGTTGGACAGAGACGGAGAAACAGACACAGAGAGAGAGAGAGACCCACTTAAGCTTTAGTAGAACTTCCATAAAATTAACCCTTTCGCCGCCAGCCATTTTTCAGCAAAAAACCATTAAACTTAACTGGGTAGTTACTTTCTGCAATATTGGGAATTCTTCTTTGACATATATAACATTAGGCCAGTCCTTACACCCAAAATTAAGAAAATAGGGTCTTTGGATAACAGGCCCTGAATTGATGCCTTTTAGTGACATGGATGTTAAACCATTGTGGTGCTAAAATGCGACATTGGCGGTGAAAGGGTTAAGCACTGTGGACACAATGTGAAGAAGCTCAGTCAGTCACACATTCACACGTTGATCTGTTTGCAGGTCATTGTCTCCAACAACGAGGCGACACCATTCCAAACTGCAGCCCAGCAAGCCGATCAACACACCACGTGAAGAGTGAACCAAAACCATCAAGGACTGGGTTCAGTTCTTTTTCTCAACAAGGTGTAGGCCTGCACTTGTGTTGATAGGGCAGGTGGTACCCATCAGCATCTTCGGGTGTTTCTTTTAAACATCATCTTTAATCATAAACTCTGCTTGCCCACACTGGCACGTACACGAGAACAAGAATCTTCAAATTGCAGTCTTTGCGTAATAGGCCTTCAGCATCAATTTCCATAATATATTTTTATGTAAATTTTATGATTTGTGCAGATTGCAAATGGTAAGAAATGTCCCATTTTTTTTCAGAACAGAACAGTAATAACCGCAAGATTAACAGTTACTAGTGATACCTGATTTTTTTTTTTTTAAATAGCTTAACTTTGAAACTGGTTGATATTCAAATAAAGTGCCCCACATAAGCCAAAACCTTGTGTGCATAAAACGATAAACTAAGTAAGGGAAATAACTTTGCCATGAACTAGGCGCCTTTATTTGCGCAGCAATTTGACATTGGCTGTCATCTTTGACAATTCACAAATTACATGACATCATTTTACTCCAAAAGCCTTTTAACCAACGAATCCTCCAGTACAAAAGCAAGTTAAAGAACGGTCGTTGATTTATTTTTTTTAAACACGCAAAAACCTTGATACTTGATTTTGCTCAAATCTTCCCTAAACCTGCAAGAACCGTAACTCTCACCATGAGCAGGCTGCGTAGAGGATCTCGGTGCAAGTCGACAGAGCCCGAGGGGTGTGACTACGTCATCAAGGCCATCCTGCTGGGGGACCCGGGGGTTGGGAAGACCTCATTCCTGCTGTCCTTCCTCCGCGGGGGCTGTGGTAGTCCCCCCAACGGGCTGGGAGGAGGAGGAGGAGGAGAGGGTAGCGACAGTTGTCGTCTGAGGCAGGCTGCGGGGCAGAAAGTGGTCCTTTTCCACGGGAAGAAAGTGGGCTTGACTGTCTGGGACACGGCTGGTCAGTTGTTTGTTTGTTTGTTAGTCCCCGAGCCGAAGGTTCGGGAACTATTGTTTCTGTCTGGTCCGTCCGGCGGCGTCCGTCCGGCGGTGTCCGGCGTGCCTCCGTACGGCTATTCGTCCGTTTTTCTCAAAAACTATTCAGTCTATCATCATCAAATTTGGTATACTAGTTTGCCAAGATGCAAGCTATCCACTGATGTATTTAGTTTTACATTAAGGTCAAGGTCGCGCCAGTTACGGGGTTCAAACCCCGAAACACATAATCGCTAATATCTCGCGAAGTTTTGCATGTATTTCAATGCAGTTTTTTTCACAACATTTTTTTGATGAATGGTCTATAACACAGTTGTCATGAATTTTTCTGTGCGCGCGTGTGCGCATGATCGCGCGCGCTCAAATCACGGGTCCGAACCCCAAGGCTATATATAAAAAAAACTATTCAGTTACGTGCTGTTTTGATGCGTTTTTATGTATATGGGCGGGTAAGAAGCCCACCCCAATTATCTCATGAAATAAAGAAGATTTCAGTCAAATTTGCCCATGAGACGAATGCTAGACATTAACGCTCGTCTCATGGGCAAAATGAGACTGAAATTTGCTTCATTTCATGAGATAATTGGGGTGGGCTTCTTACCCGCCCATGCGCTTTTTACCCCGTCTTCCCCTACGTGCTGTTCGGTCACACACGTACTCATCGTAGCTGATGCACTTATACGACAGAGTTCAAGTGCTTCGGCTGTTGGGATGATCCCTGGAGTCTTTAAGCCAGGGTACAACAACAACCATTTGTACCATAGTGTTCAAGTGCTGCGGCTGTTGGGACGATCCCTGGAGTCTTTTAGCCAGGGAACGAAAACAAACAACAAACATATAATATTATAAACGATATTCTCCCGAAGACGGAGTGTGGCTGGCCACGTGGCGGGGTAATAAAAAACGGTCACACACGTAATGTTCTCATCCCTAGCTGATGTATGAAGATGAAAATCTGTTTAACGTCCTCCGGTCCGGAACGGACACGTATGGGACATTATATAGTAGATGTAAAGATGGTGGGAACGATCGTGGAGGCAGTGCAACACCAGTAAAGTCCCGAAGTTTTAACAATACAGATGTAACTCTATATAAAGTGGGCTGATGCATTTGTACCATAGGGAAAGACGGGGTAAAAAGCGCATGGGCGGGTAAGAAGCCCACCCCAATTATCTCATGAAATAAAGAAAATTTCAGTCAAAGTTGCCCATGAGACGAATGCTAGACATTAACGCTCGTCTCATGGGCAAAATGAGACTGAAATTTGCTTCATTTCATGAGATAATTGGGGTGGGCTTCTTACCCGCCCATGCGCTTTTTACCCCGTCTTCCCCTACGTGCTGTTCGGTCACACACGTAATGTTCTCATCCATTAGCTGATGCACTTATACGCTTCAAGTGCTTCGGCTGTTGGGATGATCCCTGGAGTCTTTAAGCGGTACAACAACAACCATATAGTGTTCAAGTGCTTCGGCTGTTGGGATGATCCCTGGAGTCTTTTAGCCAGGGTACGTCAACAACAACAACAACAACAACAACAACAACAACAACAGCATAAACGATATGTAGCATTACGGACAGATAAAGGTAAATAATACTATAATAGAGGTTTTACCTAAGCCATCCCACTCAGAGCATTGGAAACGTTGACCAACATGTTATGTGTGTACAATATTGTACATGTTTGATTATAAATGATTGATGATAGGGTAAGACGGGGTAAAAAGCCCATGGGTGGGTAAGAAGCCCAGTTCGTCTCATGAGCAAAATGTGACTGACATTTGCTTCATTTCATGAGATAATTGGCATGGGCTTCTTACCCACCCATGGGCTTTTTACCCCGTCTTCCCCTACATGTTTGATTATAAATGATTGATGATACAATTGATTTATTTTCATTATTTTATGTTTTATTTTTATTTTCTTTACATATTATCGATGGCTTGGAGTCAAAACGGACTATCTTTAGATAGTCCATTGACGTATTATTGAACATATTATGGAATTTAATAACTTGTTTCAAAAAATGACTGCAGAAATATAAACAGCATAACCCCCATTTTACATTATTTGCAGTCTTTTTTAATACAAGTTCTTAGTTTTTGCAATAACATCAATAATAAGTCAATGGACTATCTAAAGATAGTCCGTTTTGACTCTAAGCCATCGTTAATATGTCTTACCAAAAAAATCAAAAAGTATTAAAAAAAATGATAAAAAAACCAATGCATTCTTATCACGGTTTCATTTCGTTTTTCTTCCTTCAATGCGTAATGTGGAGCCACAATTGACGTGAAACAATACTCATCGTCTTCCCGTGTTAGGACAAATAAACAAAACAACAATAATATGACGTGGATGACCAGTAGTCGGATGAGACGATAAACCGAGGTCCCTTGTACCCATGCACTTAGCACACGTTAAAC
>CM065702.1:15236699-15296699 GCA_017654935.2 Phymorhynchus buccinoides | reverse complement strand
CTCTCTCTCTCTCTCTCTCTCTCTCTCTCTCTCTCTCTCTCTCTCTCTCTCTCTCTCTCTCTCAATCTCTCTGTCTCAATCTCTCTCTCTCTCTCTCTCTCTCTCTCTCTCTCTCTCTCTCTCTCTCTCTCTCTCTCTCTCTCTCTCTCTCTCTCTCTCTCTCTCTCAGTCTCTCTCTCACTCTCAATCTCTCTCTCTCTCTCTCTCTCTCTCTCTCTCAATCTCTCTCTCTCTCTCTCAATCTCTCTCTCTCTCTCTCTCTCTCTCTCTCAATCTCTCATCTCTCAATCTCTCTCTCTCTCTCTCTCTCTCTCTCTCTCTCTCTCTCTCTCTCTCTCTCTCTCTCTCTCTCTCTCTCTCTCTCTCAATCTCTCTCAATCTCACTCAATCTCTCTCTCTCTCTCTCTCTCTCTCTCTCTCTCTCTCTCTCTCTCTCTCTCTCTCTCTCTCTCTCTCTTTCATTCTCTCTCTCTCTCCCTCTCTCCTTACCATCCCTTATTGTTAACCCTCCCCCAGTTACACAGTGAAGCAACTCACAGTACAATTTTTGTTTTAATTCGGTCCACCTTTAATTCGTGTGCCCTGCATTCTGATTCATTAGGGTCCACCGGTACAGTTTGTGACCAGGACCTGTATTCACGTTGATATAGTATGGGGCTTAGCATGATGCTAACTTAGAAGCTCTTCCAATGTCCTATAGGATTTAATAGGACTTTTGGAAGAGCTTCTAAGTTAGCATGATGCTAAATCTCATGCTATCTCAACGTGAATACAGGCCCAGGCATACTACTCCTGGAGGCGCAATCGTAGCTCGATATATCTGCTTTTAATAAATGTTCCTTTTACAGTTATTTCTACTTGTTGTGTTTCTTTTTTTTAATGTTCTGATATCTATCTATCTATCTATCTATCTATCTATCTATCTATCTATCTATCTATCTATCTATCTATCTATCTATCTATTTTGTGGAACAATCGTCTTGTTGAGGGGAGAGTAGTTCCACCTTGGTAGGTTAAGACCCCATCCAGTGCCGAGCTGATGAGACTCCCTAGAGTCAAAACAGCTGTCCTCGGCTGGGTTCTGCCATTGCCTCCCTAATAATGAGGAGAAACTAAGCTAGCACTCTTTATGCTTTTTAGAACATAGATCCAGATACCACGTTAACATATAACTGTTTTTGGTTTTATTGTTCGTTTTGAACAAAGACATAGGGACAAAAAAGTTTTAAACAATGTTCCTATCTATCTATCTATCTATCTATCTATCTATCTATCTATCTATCTATCTATCTATCTATCTATCTACCTATCTATCTATCTATGTGACTATGTTACCACGATAACGTTTCGGAACGGAAGGACCTATGAACCTTACATTTTGCATGCGGATAGGTAGTAAGAATATCTAGGCCAAGTTCGAAGATGAAGGTCATTGGTCAAAGGTTAAGGTCATTGGAGCCGAAAATGCTGCCGAGCACCTGGCACGATGACGTTTGAACGGAGGGAACTAGGACCCTCAAATTTTGCATGTGGGTCGGTACTTAGGTTATTAAGGCCAGGGTTGAAAGTGAAGGTAATAGACGATTTTCGGAGAGAAAAAAAAAATAGGGGAGAGCACTTCGTGAAAATTAGAGTTGTTTACCTCCATTACTCAGTCAAATACCATAGCAACAATGCAGCAATGGCGTCGAAGCTTGAACCCGCAGGGTGCGAGTCAGCGACTTGCAGGGGTGGCCAGTTGCCACAAACTGATAAAACTTGCAAAATGTGACGTAAACATATATATGATATAAATGTTAGAATGACGCACTGTGTTCTAAGTGCTGTATGTCTGCTCAAACACACGAGGCGAGAGCTGGGGATCTACCTCATGGTAGAGTAACTTCCCCTGTTTGACCGATTGAATTAGGCAAGATCACTCCCACACACCGTGAAATTACTCCCCTTAATTATTTCCGAGCAATTCCTATTGGTCAAAGGTCAAGATCACTGGAGCCGAAAATGCTGACTATCTATGTTAACACGATAGCGTTTGAACTGAGGAATCTAGGACGCTCACGTTTTCCATGCGGATAGCTGCTAAGGATATATAGGCCAAGTCTGAAAATGAAGGTCATTGGTTGAAAGTCAAGGTCGCTGGAGCCGAAAATGCTGCCGAGCACATAGCATGATAACGTTTGAACGGAGGGTGACCTATGACGCTCATATTTTGCACGCGGTTATGTACTTAGAATATCTAGGCTAGTTTCAAAAATGAAAGTCATTTGTCGAAGGTCAAGGTCACTGGACCCGGAAATGCTGCCGCGCGGCTGGCTGGTCTAGAGTTTCACGCTCTAGTTGTTAATGTTGCTTCTTATTAGTTCGTTGACTTAAGCTATCTGTCTGAGATTATAAAAAAAACACCGAAAGGTCGTTCTCTCGATTCTGTTATGTTGTTTCACATCCAAGCTTGAGAGATAAAACCAAAGGTCATTCTCTCAACTCAGTCAAAGTCTGAGTGCGAATACAATGTGATAACACCCTTAGCTTTATTAACCCTTTCACCGCCAGCCATATTTCAGCCAAAAATGTACCTGGGTAGAGACCAAATCCATCTGCAGTATTGTGGATTCTTCTGTGACATATATAAAACAAGGCATATCCTTACTTCCCAAAACTAAGACAATAGGGTCTTTGGATTATAGACCCCAATTTGATGCCTTTTAGTGACATGGGTGTTAAATCACTGTGGTGTTAAATGTGACTTTGGCGGTGAAAGGGTTAAAATAGGCCTGCATTTTTATGTTTATAAGTAAACATGTACATTACACGTGCGCGCACACACGCACACGCACACGCACGCACGCACATATATACACACGCGCGCGCGCGCGCGGACTGTATCAGACGTTAGATTATTAGCCAGCTTGCTACAATTACAGAAGGAAGAAAGAAAGAAAGGGCGAGAGGAATGAAGGGAGTTTCAGGTGTGTCAAAGATGTTCGAATGAATGATTCACTCCCCCCGTGGGGATACCGGGGGGTCTTTTGTATAAATAGTTCCCCCACCTTCTGGAAGTTCTGTGCTTGTAACTTCCTCTAATCTGTCACTCTCTTTGACTCTGCCTTTTCCCTTTGCTCACCGTCATCTACTCTCTTTCTGCCTTACCGGAATCCACTCTCCTGCCATTTTTTTCAATAAACACTTTTCAAAAAGATTTCCTCCTCCAGCCGAAGTCGGACTTGCTGGGCCTAATTATGTCTTAGTTAGGCGCATAACGGCAGCATGACGCATCTGCGCCCATAATTGACAGGAAACTGTCTGAGCGATCGAAGAAGAAAAAGAAGAATGATTCACGGTCTTTGATTGTGTTAATTGCACCAGGTTGGACTCGGTACTGGAGGACTACCGGGACACCACCTCGGCAGGAACGCACATACTGCTGGTGGGGACAGTCCGGAACCACCACCAGGGACCTCCGAGAACCACAGCCTCGCCCTCCACCACCACACCGTTGCCCAGAAACTGCAACAGCAGCAGTAACAACAACACTGGGAACTGCTCCGCGACCCGCCAAAGGGCAGCCAGCCCCTTGTCTTTCACCCGCAACAATAACGGTTATACAGCTGAGCATCAAAGAGCCCTTCCTTTGCCCCATAACAACAATACTGGTTCTACTTCGGATCGACACAGAGCCAACCCCCAAAGCAACAACAACAACAACCCTGGTTCGGATCGTCAGAGAGCCAACCCCCAAAACAACAACAACAACAACAACCCTGGTTCTGGTTCGGATCGTCAGAGAGCCAACCCCCAAAGCAACAGCAACAACCCTAGTTCTGGTTCGGATCGTCAGAGAGCCAGAAGCCCTGTCCCCTTCAGCAGGGGAAAGACTGGCCACCCCAGCGCTGTGCATCCTCTTAGATCCAGCTCCATGCCTTTCCTTGGATGTGCTGCGGATCACCAAAAAGTCAGTGCCTTACCCAACAACAACAACGACGACGACGGTGGTTCTTCTTCAGGTCGTCAAAGAACCATCCCCTCACCTATCACCGCCACCGGCTCTACGTTAGACCATCAGAGAGAACCCTCCCTCATCCTCTGTCCTTACAAACCCGAGTTCCCGGTGGATCAGCAGAGGGCCCAGAACCTTGCCTCGCACTACCAGGTCCCTCACTTCCTGGTGGATTGCCGCCGCGACCCGCAGAGCGTACAGGAGGTGCTGACCTCTCTGGTGACCATGGTGATGACCCGGGCCCTGGGCAACCAGCAGCTGTCGCAGTCCATCACCCCCTACGGCACCCGGCTGCAGCAGCTGGCTAAGAAGTCCCGCCGGGCCAAGTGCTCCCCTTGCTGCGGTATATAGAACATAGGGGGACATCAGCCAGGCCAAGTGCCCCCCTTGCTGCGGTGTATAGAACATAGGGGGACATCAGCCAGGCCAAGTGCCCCCCTTGCTGCGGTATATAGAACATAGGGGGACATCAGCCAGGCCAAGTGCCCCCCTTGCTGCGGTATATAGAACATTGGGGGACATCAGTCAGGCCAAGTGCTCCCCTTGCTGCGGTATATAGAAAATAGGGGGACATCAGTCAGGCCAAGTGCCCCCCTTACTGCGGTGTATAGAACATAGGGGGACATCAGGCGGTGTATAGAACATAGGGGGACATCAGTCAGGCCAAGTGCAGTCAGGGGGGACATCAGTGCCAAGTGCCCCCTTACTGCGGTGTATAGAACATAGGGGGACATCAGTCAGGCCAAGTGCTCCCCTTACTGCGGTATATAGAACATAGGGGGACATCAGTCAGGCCAAGTGCCCCCCTTGCTGCGGTATATAGAACATAGGGGGACATCAGTCAGGCCAAGTGCTCCCCTTGCTGCGGTATATAGAACATAGGGGGACATCAGCCAGGCCAAGTGCCCCCCTTGCTGCGGTATATAGAACATTGGGGGACATCAGTCAGGCCAAGTGCTCCCCTTGCTGCGGTATATAGAACATAGGGGGACATCAGCCAGGCCAAGTGCCCCCCTTGCTGCGGTATATAGAACATAGGGGGACATCAGTCAGGCCAAGTGCCCCCCTTGCTGCGGTGTATAGAACATAGGGGGACATCAGTCAGGCCAAGTGCTCCCCTTACTGCGGTGTATAGAACATAGGGGGACATCAGTCAGGCCAAGTGCTCCCCTTACTGCGGTGTATAGAACATAGGGGGACATCAGTCAGGCCAAGTGCTCCCCTTGCTGCGGTATATAGAACATAGGGGGACATCAGTCAGGCCAAGTGCCCCCCTTGCTGCGGTATATAGAACATAGGGGGACATCAGTCCAGGCCAAGTGCCCCCCTTGGCATAGGGGGACATCAGCCAGGCCAAGTGCTCCCCTTGCTGCGGTATATAGAACATAGGGGGACATCAGCCAGGCCAAGTGCCCCCCTTGCTGCGGTATATAGAACATAGGGGGACATCAGTCAGGCCAAGTGCTCCCCTTGCTGCGGTATATAGAACATAGGGGGACATCAGTCAGGCCAAGTGCCCCCCTTGCTGCGGTATATAGAACATAGGGGGACATCAGTCAGGCCAAGTGCTCCCCTTACTGCGGTATATAGAACATAGGGGGACATCAGCCAGGCCAAGTGCTCCCCTTACTGCGGTATATAGAACATAGGGGGACATCAGTCAGGCCAAGTGCCCCCCTTGCTGCGGTATATAGAACATAGGGGGACATCAGTCAGGCCAAGGAAATGTCCTTGTTGTTATGCGTGCGAGCCATTTATTTTCCAGGCTGCATTCTGTAGAAAGAAATTGTCTTTCTGTATAATGCAAAGGTTTTCCTGAAACAGTCGTAGTAGGGAACGTTGCCCAATGACCAGAGAGTCTATTTACTCTATTGTGTAGAACATAATATCTTCAATGTACGTTTACAGGCTTCCTTGTTGGCGGTCTGCAGAGGAGATTGCGCCCAGATTATAGGACAGTTCCTTGCTTCAGCTTCTGAAGAACATTTTCATGCCAAAAATGAATCCACGATAAATTTGCTCTAGTCTGTAGAGAGATAAAAAAAAGTCTTCAATGTACAAATTTCGTCGTTACAGTCTCCAGAGGAGATTGTGCCTAGAGTACAGAAAATGTCCTTGTTTCATTGTGGAGAACATTTGCACGTCAGAATTACTACACGATACATTTTCTGCAGGAAAAGAAATAAAGAACTTTCATTGTTCGCCCGGCAGTCTCGCACGAAAATACGAAAATTACGCCCAGTGAACAGAAACTTTAACTGCATTTTGTAGTAGATGTGCAGATTTCCTTCATGCAGTCTATGGGGAATATTTCGCCTGATCTGCAGGACATTCCCTGTTGTTACAGTGAAGAGAACACAATGCCTGTCTTGCTCCAATCTACAGGATATTCCCTTGCTTCACTCATAGAGTGGGTTTCTGAGTGGTGGTGTTTGCTTTAGCCAGTGGGCTCTGTAGTCATGAAAAACGGGCCGGTGCACCCACGGGACACTTATTTCCCCAAGGACTCCTTCGCGTCTTGTCTAAATGGTCATCTAGTCGAGAGCAGCTACATGTACCCGTGAATGCTTAATAGAAATGTCATGTGTGTGCCTGCTACACCTATTAGCCGTTTTAGGTGGGGTTGTTACTTCCCTTGGTTTGGTGGCTCACTGATACAGTCCCTTTGTTTGCTATAACTTCCGGTGGCGAGTTGGGCAGCTACCGTAGATAGTAGATCGACTTTCCTGTTTCTGTTTGCGTCGCAGACGCCACTTCTGACGATAAATCGCGATGTTGATACGAACATGAATGTTTTGCTGTCCCTATACGTGATTACGCGAGTTTTACTACTCCTTATTTGCTTCAATAACATTTACTTTGTCACCATCTTTACCCTGCGCTTTTTGTTTTGTTTCTTTTCATGGTAGGCCTATGACGATAATGTGTTTACTGTTTACCACATCTGTGTAAATAATTACGGTGTGGCGAGAGCGCCGTATGCTTTGGTTTGTTCGATAATTCCTTTGATGGTTTTACAACAAATAAAATAATCTGAGTTTGAATTTTGATATGGTTGAGGGGAAAGGGGGCATGCAAGCAAACGGGGGATTCTACTAGAGGGTGGGTGGGTCGTGGATGAAGGATTTTCACTATGATTTGGGAATGGGTAGAACTAGAAGGGTGGGAGTAAAGTGGGGCGGATGGGGGAAGGGGCTCGCACAGTGACACACACACGCACACATGTACAGAGAGATATATATATATATAGTTTTACATCAGTTTAAAGAGGCAATGCTATGGCATAGCAGGCACCTTTCTAGAATGGGTTAACCAGTGACATAATTATAAGCCTTTTACTACTTGCCTTATATGCAAATTCCTTGATGTTGACTAACTCTACTTTTAAGTTGCGATGGAGGAAGCCAAGGGTCTTACTGACTTTGCTGCGCACATTTGAGATGTGGGTGTCCCATCTAAGGTCTTGTGATATTGTAAAGCCCAGACATTTATTTTCATCTCTATCCAATCCAGGTCCTGGCCATATAGTTGGTAGTTCTTTATCAGGGGATTTTTCTTCCTGATCACATGGAGGCTCTTGCATTTGTCGGGATGGAAGGACATCCATTTGTTTTCCCATGATGCTAATTCATTTAGGTCTGGTTGGAGATCATTGAGGTCTCTGGGAGGGTCCACAGCTCGGTGACAGAGTCGTCCACAAAGAGAAAGGAAGTTGGAAGATAGTTGCCTCGAAAGACCATTGATGCCAACAGGAAAAGGGTCGGCCCAAGCACAGATCCTTGGGGGACTCCTGATTCTACAGGGATAGCTTCGGATGCAGCTCAATCAACAACTATTTTTTCCTGCCTGCCTGCAAGGAAGCTCTCAATTAATCTATTGACTGAACTTCTGATCCCATAGTGGCGAAATTATTCATAAGGAGATAGTGATAAATCTTATCAAAGGCCTTTTTAAAATCCACGACTAGGACGTTGGTCCTTCCAGATAAAAATTAAAAATAAGCGACAAAAATGTGCTTGATAGTGGTGGTGAGAAATACTGGGTCACCAACTCACTCACACACACACACACAACTCGCATACACACACAACACAACTCACACACACACGCACGCGCACACGCACACACACAGAGGCGCGTGAAGGTCGAGAGGGTATACAGTCGTATATTGTAAAGACAAACAATTTATCATGTGTGTGTGTGTGTGTGTCACTGACTGAGTCAGTTGTGTCTGACTATAACCTTTTCATAGCAGATAAAGCGACTGCTATTCTACTTTTACAGGGCTGGACTGAAATTTGTTTTCATTGGTGGTAGGTGATAGAAGCTGTGAAGCAGTGACCGACACCTAGGCATCTATATATAAAAAAAAAAGACAAACAATGTATCGTGTGTGTGTCACAGTGTGTGTGTGTGTGTGTGTGTGTGTGTGTGTGTGTGTGTGTGTGTGTGTGTGTGTGTGTGTCTGTGTGTGTCACTGACTGAGTCAGCTGACTATGACTTTCACATAGCAGATAAAGCTACTGCTATTCTACTTAGAACTACAGGGCTGGACTGAAATTTGTTTTCAGTGGTGGTAGGTGATAGAAGCTGTAAAACGGTGACAGACACCTAGGCATCCATTGTTTCAGAAGGCGTAAAATCTCTATTTTTCTCTCTCTCTAGGCATCCATAAAATAAGTTTTTTTAAAAAGGACCTAGAATACTACCTTGAGGAACACTACTGCTAACATGTGCAGCCTACAGACTGATTTCACATCTTTACTATTACAATACTGAGTTCTGTTACATGAAAAGTCTTCTATCCATATTAAGTAAATTGTTGTGGATTCCATAACCATGTAATTTAATTGTATGTTGTAGGCCTACTTACAACAGTTGTGTTGTAATGGAAAGAGTGACTTGTTTTGGGCTTAAAAGCTGATTAAGTTCTTTTAAAACATTATTTATTATTTATTTTGTTATTATTTGTTTTTAAATAAATAGATCTAGCGCAGGCCAAACAATGTCTTAGCGTGTACTATTTCACTTCTGAGTACTGGGTGCACTATCCCAGGTTGTTGGGGTGATGGCTTATGCACAGTTTCTTATTTCAAGCACTGGGAGAGGGGTGGAAGTAAAGTACATTTTCTTACTACACATTTCATAATTTGCACACCATTTCAACGCCCCAGGAGAAATATCAGTATGCAGTACACTTTCTTGTTACAAACTTGCTGTTTGTATACCCTTTGAAAATCCAAAATAACCCTCTTTTTTTTTTAAAAGCGTGAATAGCAAATTTCTCCTTTACATCCTGCAGTCCTAAAGATTACAGGCACATGGGAGGGAACATGAGAATCAGTGAATAATTGACATCATTGGTAGTGCAACATACTGGGAATGAGATTGAATCATACAAATTATTTTTAAATTTTGTCTGAAATTGAGAGGATTTGTGGGGATACCCGGATAGTGTTGGTTAAAATAATGTGAATACGTCTTACTTTGTTGTGTCAGTGTATTTGTATTTAATGCTGTTATAAAGCAAAGTACACCTGTGCATGCGCATTAATTTTGAATAAAATCATACCAGCCCCGAAAGTCTCAAAACCTTTTCGTACGAACCTCCCCCCTTCCTCACTACTAGGCAAACGTGTTTTGAATAGGCAAACGTGTATGTAATTTTTTTGGGCGTGGTTTCATGATCACAATAGCAGGCAAATGTATTTCACTTTTACCAAAACCGTTTTGAAAAAAAAAAATGTAACGAAGCCTACCTAACTGCCCCCTTCCCTCCCCTTTTTGTGGGGAAGATTTACTAACTATCCTGGGATAAACACTGATTTTAAGCACTGAGAGAAAGAGCATCATCACCCTAAGCTAAGTGACCCAGCCAGTCAGGATCCTTTCAGCGGGCACCCAACGTGATGCTGAATGGAGCAGCTACCTTCACTCTAAGCTAAGTGACCCAGCCAGTCAGGTCCCGATCAGCGGACACCCAACATTATGAAACATAATAGAAAAGGAACCGCCTAAGCTAATGAAAAAAGTTATGTTCTGTGGCTTTTTCGTGCAAGACAGTATGAGTTTGCTCAGTTGCAGGGTTTGTGATCGAATAAATAATCACAACTGAGCCAAACAAATAAGATCGTGATCTGTTATGAGAAACACACAGTGTTGTGTAAAAGTAGAGCTGATTAATTAAAAAAAATCAGTGACAAAATTGTGTGTCAGAGATTCAATGCGAGATCTGCAAGCTGCACGCACATCTTTGGTTGTTCCTTGCCCATTACTTGTCGTCAGGCAAACATTCAGCCCCATCGGCTCGGAAGTGAGTAGATCACTTTTCGCGACTCCGCGCGCTAGAGATAAACAAGCGCATTCACTCTTGCAAACCGGCTTCGATAAAACGGCTAATATAATGCAACGCGGGCTTCCAGGTTCGGTGTAGGGCTGCTCTTGTGTTGGTAAAACAGTTGACCCAACATTCCCCCGTTGTTGATTTTATATTCTAAGGACTTTGGTACACCTTGTTTTTTGGTAGAACTAAAAACACGTTTAGGCCTATACTGAAAGAGCCCTCTGCGTGTGTGTGTGTGTGTGTGTGTGTGTGTGTGTGTGTGTGTGTGTGTGTGTGAGTGCGTGCGCGTGCGCGCGCGCGTGCGCGCGCGCGTGCGCGCGTGTGTGTGCGTGCGTGCGTGCGTGCGTGCGTGCGTGCGTGCGTGTGTGTGTGTGTGTGTGTGTGTGTGTGTGTGTGTGTGTGTGTTTCTTTGTACTTAGGTGAAGACAGGGTAAAAAGCCCATGGGCGGGTAAGAAGCCCATGCCAATTATCTCATGAAATAAAGAAAATTTCAGTCACATTTTGCCCATGAGACGAATTAACACTCGTCTCATGGGCAAAATGTGACTGAAATTTTCTTAATTCGTCTCATGGGCAAAATGTGACTGAAACTTTTCTTTATTTCATGAGATAATTGGCATGGGCTTCTTACCCGCCCATGGGCTTTTTACCCTGTCTTCCCCTAAGTAGGAAGGCGAGTTTGGATCCAGATCAATGATTAATCTATCTTTAACGAAATAATAAGTGGTCCTCAGTACAACTGGGTGTGCATGCGCGCTCACGTGTACGCGTGTGTGTGCGTTTTCGTTTGCGTTATGAATTGCATAATTAGGTGCAACTGGTCGGTCTTTCTGTTTTTGGAGTAAGCAAAATGATGTTGTTTTTTGTTTTTAATATTTGCATATATTTGATATGCTGACAACAATGTGAAAGCGAATGTTGAGCGTTTGCGTGAATTGACGGGTTGTTGTTAGTGTGTGTGTGTGTGTGTGTGTGTGTGTGTGTGTGTGTGTGTGTGTGTGTGTATGTGTGTGTGTGTGTGTGTGTGTGTGCGTGTGCGTGCGTGCGTGCGCGTGTGCGCGCGCGCGCGCGTGTGTGTGTGTGTCAGTACAGCTTTTATACTGATTTTGTCAGCTACACCTTTTATAGTTAATTTGACAATAAATTGGTTCCAGTCCAGTTTTGATATGTGTGTGTGTGCGTATGTGTGTGTGCGTGAGAGAGAGAGAGAGAGAGAGAGAGAGAGAGAGAGAGAGAGAGAGAGAGAGAGAGAGAGAGAGAGAGAGAGAGAGAGAGAGAGAGAGAGAGAGAGAGAGAGAGAGAGAGAGAGAGAGAGAGAGAGAGAGATTTAAATCAAATTGGTGAATGTCATTGCTGTCGGTACTCGCAATGCACCAGTGGCACAGTGAGCATCAGCAGGAGCAAGCTGGTACCTCAGTCACAACGACAACGTATAGAGGTCACCCCCAACAGCTCCTTGTCCCCCAGTGCCGAACTCGGTATCGCCAGAGTGCATCAGTTTCCCCCCAGAACAATAAAGGAGCGGAATGAGCTATCAACAACAGCAGTGGAAGCACACACAAAAACAGAGTGTTTCACAGCCAGGGTCTGAGAGCATCTGCTTGGACACCCGCCCGCTGCCACCTCCATCTCCGTTGGTCCCATTCTGGGGTCAACGGACTAACCATCTGACAACCAGCTGCTTCCCTCTCTCTCTCTCTCTCTCTCTCTCTCTCTCTGTCCGTCTCTCTCCTCTCTCTCTCTCTCATTTCTTCTCTGGCCTACTTGAGGTCCTTTCTTCCGGCAAGAGTGGTTGAGCCTCCCCGGTTCCGTGGCAAAATAATCAACGTGACGATTGTGGCCACACACAGCGAAGAAGAAGAAGAAGAAGGGAGAGAACTCATTCTAGCACCTGCACTGGTCCAAGAAAGACAACCCACCCTTTCTAGAAATGCGTGGGTTCCTTCCCCTCAATACGAAGCACTGCTTTTGGGTGTCGTTTTGGTTTGGTTTTTATTTGTGTTTTTTTTAGTTTTGTTTGGTCCGTGTAGCGTCCGTCCGTGCGTGCGTGCGTCCGTCCTGACAACCACACCGAAATAAGCGTGCAAGGGAATGCTTACCCGCTTGGATTATCAGCCTTGAGGGTGTTTTTTTCTTTTTCTTTATACTGTTAAAATTGTCATAAAGCTGCACAGGGCGGATTTTAGGCCCAACATTTTAATCGTTCAAAAAGGTGTCTGTACATGTGAACATTTTTCAATCGTTCTCCATGGCAGCACGGTGTGTATGCAACAAGACTATCACGGTGTTGCCATAGGGAAAGAGTGAAAAATGTTAACCTGTATCGAGAACATTAATCGATAACTGTTCTTTAAGCAACCCACACTGATGAGATGGGAAGCGCGGCGGATAGGTCCTTTATAGAGTGTGGTTGTCCATGTAAATAAATTGACTTAGAATTAATTAACGAACTCAGGCATCAATGATCATACATACAAAATAATAAGAGTAACTTAAATATAGTGGGGCGTGCACACATGCACGCTCGCTCACGTGCGCGCGCACACACACACAACCACATGCACACACACACACACACACACACACACACACACACACACACACACACACACACACACACACACACGCACGCACGCACGCACACACACACACACACACACACACAACAACATACAGTATTTATATGGCACTAAATCTTGATAGAAATCAAATTGAAGCACACACACACATTAAACATTCATAACGCATTGACGAACAAGACGATAACACACACACACGTTTGAGAAATGGTCCTAAAGGCAAGACAGAGGAGGGAAAGAGAGAAAGAGCTTCAACGACGGGGAAACAGGTGGGTTTTGAGGTTTGATTTGAAAGCAGAGAGGGTCGGTCGCTGACGGAGGGAGAGAGGAAGTTTGTTCCAAGATGTCGGTCCTGAGACAGCAAAAGAGCGCCGACCAACAGTTGAAAGCTTAAACCTAGGGATCTGGAGAGATAGAGGGTCGGAGACTGAACGAGCCGGCGTATAAAATGGAAACATGCTCGTGCGCGCGCACACGCACACGCACACATATAACGCACACACATATATACACACACACACACATGCACACATATACACACACACACACACGCACACGCACACACACACACACACACACACACACACACACACACACACGCACACACACAGACACACACTTGACTAAAAAACCAAATTGTTTGTTCCAGTGTATTTCTGATTAAGAGACAGCCTCCAAGCACGCCCAAATCACTCCATAAATCATTTCAAAACAAAAAGCAAATCAAAATTATCTTCACCATCATGGATGATGATCATGATCACTTTAACAACAGGAAAAATAAAACAAACCACACAAAAAAATTCATCAGTATTAGCATAGCACTAAAAGACAAGATGATGAGTGGAAAACATACACACACTGACGCACGTGCACGCATGAATGTGCATACACACATGCACGCACGTGCGCGCGCACGCGCACACACACACACACACACACACACACACACACACACACACACACACACTTCATGGCATAGGGGGGGAAACTTGCATGGAAGAAATACAAATGACAAGAGAGAATTTTTCTCATTTTTTTGTCAGAAATTGAATGTCATGGTGGGATTGCTTGACTCAGAGATGACTTATCCAAACACAGCAAAAAATCTTTTTGCTTTAATGTAAATAAACACCATCACAATTATACATCACAAGGACACCAATCTTTTTTTTAATGGAAACATGGCAATTAAGATAACACCATCACAAACAGAAACTAGGTTACACAAATATAATATAATACTAATCTACGTGTTATATCAATCACGCATAGCAAGACAATCGAGCTACATACCGGTGTTGGCGTTCTCAAAATGGATTTGTTCTCAACATGTCTGCGCAAGCACTAAGAGCTAGGGATAGGGTTAGGGTTAGGAATACAGTTAGGGAAGGTGTTAGGGATAGGTTTAGGGTCAATTTAGTGTTGAATACACAAAAGATCAAATTTGATGGTACGTCATGATCGATTTCGCATGCACGCAGACATGTCGAGAACCAAATCCATTTTGAGAACGCCACACCGGAATAATTAAATACATAAACTAGTTACACACATTCATCGTGTACATTTCTAAAGAAGCAATGTTCGGAATTGGGACATCTCGGTTTACAAATCTTTTCATAACACAAACATGCATGTATGTATCATTATAAAAGCGAACACGCGACTCCATGTTTATTTGACACAATATTTAAAACATAACTTATATACTCACAACCAGACAAAAACCGAAGCGAATATCAAGCATTTGAGCCAGTTTTAATAAAAAGGTTTTCCATTTTGATTTCAAGGAGGAGGAAAATCGTTAACAAACAACTTACAGTGGTTGTTTTGTATATTGAAATAGTGACACAACTGGGTTTTTTTTAAAAGATATTAGAAAGAGGAAAAAAAGAAGAAGCATTTAAATATCTATCAACTATTTAGTAAAATCGTCATCTATCTACACGTAAGAGAAGACATGCAGTGACAAGAGAAACAAAACAATTGGTGCTAAAATGAAACAAGTGGAACCTCCTTTATAAGACCTTCAAAATTCCAAACTTACATTTATTTTTTTTTCCAATTTAAATTTTCACATTAGTTTTGCCACCAAAACCGATTTTAACAAAAGTTGTTTTAACAAAAGGCACCACCTACTTGAGCTATCTAATAAATACACAATTCCAAAACGCTTAAATAGTTGTAATCCAGAAACACTTCAAAACATATCCTTTCAAAATAATAAATAATTATTCTGCTAGTAACGTTCTCCAAAACGTCATTAAAATGTTGGAAATCTCTTGAGCTAAGCTGTTTTTAAACAAGGAAATAGATAAACCTACAGGGGCAGTGGGTGGTTGCCTCGTGCCTCCATACGGGGAGCTGGACGACCCCGATCCCTCCACGAGTCTCTCCCCATGAGGGTACCGGAGGGGGGTTTGTAAAAAAATAGTTCCCCCACCTTCTTGAAGTTCTGTGCTTGTAACTTCCTCTAATCTGCCACTTTCATTGACCCTTCCTTTTCCCTTTAATTTCTATCATCTACCATCTTTCTCACTTATTGGCCCATTCTGCATTTTTTTTTTATTAAATCTTCCAAATAATTTTTCTCCTTTGAGTTCCTCAGAAATTGGAATGTGTCGGCTGTATGCAGCGAGGAGACCAGTGGAAACTGAAAACCGGACACATACGTACCTCATCCATTATGGTCATATGGCCTGGGAACGCAGAAGAAGAAGAAAACAAATCTACAATTACAACAGACGTGTTAGGAGATGGAGTTATTAAAAAAGGAGGAAGGTGGGGTGTGGTAAGGTAAGGTAGGTAAGGTTATCAAAATATTGGTAAAGTGTTTGTTTCACAAATTCTCCTCCTTGTATAATACAAGCGCGAATTCGCAATAGTTTGTGGCACGCGGTCTATTTTTACCACTCCAATCATGAGTCACCTCCCCTGGCTTTTCAATAATTTTAATCTGTAAACCAGGGACGGTATTCATGTCGAGATAGCATGAGACTTAGCATGATGCTAACTTAGAAGCTCTTCCAAAAGTCCTATTAATCCTATAGGACATTGGAAGAGCTTCTAAGTTAGCATCATGCTAAGTCTCATACTATCTCGTCGTGAATACTGTCCCAGAATGTTATCTCTGCACCATTTCGTAACTTTTTATATCTTTTGGAAAACATTTAAAACTATGTATCCTACTTATTCTCATCGAAAGAAGCACCGCATACTCGTCGTGTCTGTTGTAGTGTCTGCATTACGTATGTTTATTATTTTGTACGCTTTTAAAATACATCATTTTAAAGAGTGGCCTCAATTGAAGTGCAGCATCGATTTGAAGTGCGACAATTTTGGACCGACCGACCGACCGACCGACCGACCAAGTGAGTTTTAGGTTTGTGGCTTGAGCCACAAACAATAATGAAATATTTCTTCGGATTCAAGTTGGAATAGGTTATTTTTGAAACCGCACGGCTAACAAACTCACCCAACACACAAAAAAAAAATTATGGGTAGTATTACTCTGGGGTTGCCACTACTGTTAAAAAACGTCTCTTGTTGTTTATAATAATAATACATACGATGGACTGTTTCTAATACGGTAATGGCATGAAAACAAGTAAATGTCAGCAAACTGACAGAAGTGTTACAAGGTTCTGGGATGTATTAAAAGCTGAACATTGTTGCAATTGCTTCACAATTGTATGGTCGGTCTCTCTCTCTCTCTCTCTCTCTCTCTCTCTCTCTCTCTCTCTCTCTCTCTCTCACTCACTCACTCACTCACTCACTCACTCACTCACTCACTCACTCACTCACTCACTCACTCACTCTCACTCACTCACTCACTCACTCACTCACTCACTCTCACTCACTCACTCACTCTCACTCACTCACTCACTCACTCACTCTCACTCACTCTCTCTCTCTCTCACTCTCTCTCTCTCTCTTTTACACACACACATACACACACACACACACACGCACACACACACACACACACACACACACACACACACACACAGCATTGAGCAGTTAAAATCACAGCAGAAAAAGAGTTGGAATACGTGCGATATCGGGATGAAAGAATATCAAGACAACAACAAGAAAGTAACAAGGGCCAAGATGTCAAACCAAAAACGTGTTATGAACGAGCGCAAGCAGAAAACCCATGGAAAAGAGAAGAGGCAGAAATGAAAACGATACAGTAAGGCAACCACCTCAGTGTGTTATCACCTTGAGAAATCAAGATGGCTAAAGCATTGTTACCATACTTTACGCGAACTATCAGCGCACTTGGGTGGAGTTTCTCTAGATAACGGTCGCCGAGCGAATAACGCTTACGCCAAACGGGGCCTAAGAAACACTTTAGAAAGCGTTTGCGGAAGAATATTACAAGCTCTTGTCTGACTGGCCAATTTCTTTTATAAATTTTAACCAAACTTTAATGGACCAATCAAAAAACCCATGCTAGTGACGTGATAGTTCGCGAAAAGATACCTCGATGACAGCAAAAAAAAGTTTTTGGCAAACGTCGGCGAAAGAGGTGTTTCTTAGTACCGTTTTTGCCGATTTGCGCTCACGCTATGTAATAGTTATAGGGGAAGACGGGGTAAAAAGCGCATGGGCAAATTTCAGTCTCATTTTGCCCATGAGACGAGCGTTAATGTCTAGCATTCGTCTCATGGGCAAATTTGACTGAAATTTTCTTTATTTCATGAGATAATTGGGGTGGGCTTCTTACCCGCCCATGCGCTTTTTACCCCGTGTTCCCCTGGTCCGTAAAATATGGTACATCAAATCTTTTAAAGTGATAGTTGGCGTTAATACCAGAACTGGGTGCCTGCCAACGTACTCCATGCAGATGCAGATGCAGATGACAATTAATATATACTGCTTTACTTAAACAGTGGTTCAAATTTGTTCTTTAATTTGTGCGCACGTGTACATACGAGTATGACCGCACACGTGCACGCACGCACGCACGCACACACACATAAACACACACACACACACACACACACACACTGCAGCGCTGTAACAAAGAATCACTATCCCACAGTTCTAATAATAATAATTAATAATGAGCGAGGTTTTTTTTAGCCGGGGTTTTCTTAAAGAAGCCCTAAAAGCGTTTACAATAATATAAAAAAAATAAAGGATAACCCTAAACCCTAATTCAAAACAAAACAATCACACAGAGAGACAAACACACACACACAACTACAGATACCCAGATTTGACTGACTGACTGACAGACAGAGACAGACAGACAAACAGAAAATGATAAGAACCCATTAATGCATGCAAGAAGCACTTGTCTGTCAAAAACACAAACCTTTACTCTGATTACACACGACAACCTGAGAAGACAAAAACCCAACAAAAACAAAAATCCACAAGAAAGAGAGCGTAGGTAACTCTAGCAATGCAAAATGTTCACCTAACACCAGTAAAGCAAGCACAAAGCTCTGTTCATGCGAAGCTGTGGGGCTCAAGTCTAATCAGAACACCCCCCCCCCCCCCCCCCCCACACACACACACACACACACACAGCAAAAGCAGCAATTAGCAACATTTATGTTACAGCGGAACCTCCCTTATTAGACCTTCAAAAATCATTCAAAATGAGGCAGGTAAGGGAGGGTCTTATAAGGGAGGTAATTTCAATACTTACATGTCTCAGAGAGGTAGGTCTTATATGGAAGAGAGTCTTATAATGGGAAGGCTTATTAAAGGGAGGTTCCACCGTTTTATATTCAGGGGCAGTTTTTGATTGACAAGTTTGACTTGGCGGGACTTTTTGATGACAGTTTCTACAGCCATACCTCTTCCTCTTGTCTTCTACCACGCTTAGGGGCCGGCCACACGTCCGCTAAAATCGCACGACTGTATGATACGATTCGATCACATGATCTCGAAGCGCGAATCACATTTGTTCTTGGAGACCGTGTGATCATATCGTATCGTACAGTCGTACGATTTTAGTGCACGTGTGGATGGCCCTTCAGACAGATTTTTTTTTTAATGCTACAGCCATACCTCTTCCCCTTGTCTTCTACCACGCTTAGGGGCCGGCCACACGTCCGCTAAAATCGCACGACTGTATGATACGATTCGATCACATGATCTCGAAGCGCGAATCACATTTGTTCTTGGAGACCACGTGATCATATCGTATCGTACAGTCGTACGATTTTAGTGGACGTGTGGATGGCCCTTCAGACAGATTTTTTTTTTAAATGCTACAAATCTTCCGGGAGAGATTGAGACAATGGGCTCTTTCTCCAACCTTATTCCCTGGAATCAATATATCCTCCCGAATTTAAAAATAGTTTGCAACTGATCTTGATATATAACCACTCTTCCAACACCAAGGCTACATCACAATGTTGTTATGTTCTGCATGGTTATGCGGGGATTGTCTTTAGCCATGGCAAGCTCCTAGCATAAACATCATCAGTCTCCAAAATCCTCCGAAGTCGGAGTGTGTCTGCCCACGTGGCGGGGTAATCAAAAACGGTCAAACACATGTAATGTTCTCATCCCTAGCCGCTTCATTTGTATACCATAGTGTTCAAGTGCTTCGGCTGTTGGGATGATCCCTGGAGTCTTTAAGCCAGGGTATGACAACAACAACAACAACCACCACTCTTCATACAATCATTTACAAGTTCAATGCATGCACATCGGTCTTCTGCTTGGATACCGAAATAAAACTGCAATTAGGGCCTTATACTGAAAATTATCTGCCCCGGATTTGTGTACTGACTCACGCGCGCCACCTACCTAAAATGATCGCCCTTGAGCGTCGCGAAGCAGTAAGAATCCTCTGAAAATTGCCTGCCCCTAACCACTGAACTAAAAAGTAGTTTATTAATGAACACAAGGAAAATCCAAAGGTCAGCAAACATATTTATACAAGTGGTTGCCAATAAACAAAAACAAATAGTAATAAAAAAGAAAGAAAGATGTATATCAATAAAGCCTACTTCTTTTTCTATGGTGGCGACCAACTTCTTTGCATAGAAGTAACTGTACCCACTTAGGGATGTGACCATAGAAAAAGAAAGAAAGAAAAAAGAAAGGGGTGGGGGTGGCTATCATCCATAGCAAACAAAACATGCAAAGTGTTAAAGTGGTTTATGTTCTAAGTATTATGCTTTAAAATGAAAACTCTCTCTCTCTCAAAAAGATGGTGCGGGCAAACATAATTTACAGCCCTGCTTAAATCCTGTGTGATATTGAACTCACCCTGTTTAACTTTATAGCCATGTGTACAACTGCATGTTATATGCATGATATATGTTAGATGAATGTTTACATCTCAGTTTTATGCTTTGTTTATTGGTTTAAACTGCTTGTTAAATGTGTTTGGATTGATCTTCCTTTCACCTCCTACTTGTCATCAATTATTTGTTTCACTATGTTGGTTTTTTTTTAATGTTTCTTTATATGTATGTATAAACAATGTATGTGTGTATGAGAGTCACAGAGAGAGAGAGGGAGGAGAGAGAGAGAGAGAGAGAGAGAGAGAGAGAGAGAGAGAGAGAGAGAGAGAGAGAGAGAGTGTTTTCAATTTGTTGTTCTTTTGTTTTGTTTCTTAAATTTGTTTTTCTTTTATCCAAGGACAGATTGTAAGAATAGGCAACGCCTAAAATCTTTATCCTTGTCAAATAAAGTTTTCCAGTGTCCAGTGTCCCTCTCTCTCTCTCTCTCTCTCTCTCTCTCTCTCTCCCCCCCCCCTCCCTCTCTCACTCTCAATCCCAAAAGCATGCCTCTCTGGTAATGTATTGCAAGGTACTGTTTTCTTTTGCTTTAGTAACCAAGCATTTTATTGAATTTATATTGTATTTACTGTGTGCGGTGCTTTTTAAATATCTAGAACCTGTCTTTACTTACAAGATTTTGTTCCCCTATTTTATTAATATTAGGACTTTTTTAAAAAATAAAAGCATATCCAAGACATTTTTCAAACAAGTTTAAGAAACTCGCAAATGTTGATGATACAAATATACAACAGATTTTCTTGACATACTCTTCATCAACAAAATAATGTTGGTTTGAAACCTATCCAAACAGATTTATTTTCATCAAACATTCGAAAACCAAAGCGAACAAACAAATGAATGTAAAACAACATAATCCAAAACAATTTTCACAAATCTTAAAAAATAATTCGAATTTCCAAAGCCAAACATTCTTCTAAAAAAAATCAAACCACAAAATCAAATTCCCTATTAAATACATCGCCTTTGGTTTGAAGCAAAGCATTTCGTATCTTATGTATGTTTGCATAAAATACAAAACAAAACAGAAATTAAGAAAACAAAAATCAACTGGGGAGAAGACTGCATAGGGGAAGACAAGCATCCGGTCTCTTTTCCCTATATGAGTAGTGAGGACAGAAACACTGGTTATGTCCCTTTGAAACGTGACACATTTACACGTCGATAGGCCAGTTGAATTCTCCGTTCAAATTCCAGTCTGAGTTTTTGGATAGCCGCCGCTGTGAATGGTGTATAACTACCCCACTAACGATAACTCTCATCAGCCCGGTTCACTGTAACTCTTAAGTAGTCCATCTTACCCTTTTAGAATCTTTGACTGAGGGGAGGGACCAAAGAATATCTACATAAGACAAACTGATAAAAAAAAAAAAAAAAAAAAAATTAAAAATATGGTAATCTGTACAAAATTAGTAAAAAAGAAAATGAATATAATTACTGAAATACTGACATGCTTAGAAGAGAGAGAAAAAGCAAAAGCAATATCTATACATAATTATGAGGTAGATGATCGTCTATCGGTGATGTCAGCGCATCGACAAAAATACATGCATAATTTACGCATGTCGTCCAAGTCTGGTGGGTGAAGTGAATACTATGAACATTCTTGTTAAGAGGACAATGAGCGAGGGGATTAAAGACAAAAGCATAGAAAAGATTAAAATAGCACAGAGAGAGAGAGAGAGGGGGGGGGGGGGAGAGAGAGAGAGAGAGAGAGGGAGAGAGAGAGGGGAGAGAAAGAGAGAGAGGGAGAGAGACAGAAAGAGAAAGAAAGAGAGAGAGGGAGAAAGAGACAAAGAGAGAGGGAGAAAGAGACACACAGAGAGACAGAGAGTGAGAGAGAAACAGAGAGAGACAGAGAGAGAAAGAGAGACAGAAAGAGACACAGAGAGAGAGAGACAGAGAGAGACACAGAGAGAGAGAGATCTAACGACCAAATCCATGCTCTTACTCTCCAAGCTATGGCAAACTAATGAATACAATAATCTACACGACGCAATACAAATAACAAAGAGTGCAAAGCAGTGACTAGCGGAGCCGGCACAAAGAAGAGTATACTGTATGAGCAATTTCTACTTTGGGAAGAAATCGATAGAACTGCTCACAAACACAAAGAACTACGCAACTGGGAGACATTTTAAACAACACAATCTAAAAGAAAATTCAAACAAATCCAAAACGATATCCAAAAAGAAGAAAATTCAAACAAATCCAAAACGATATCCAAAAAGAAGATAATTCAAACAAATCCAAAACGATATCCAAAAAGAAGATAATTCAAACAAATCCAAAACGATATCCAAAAAGAAGAAAATTCAAACAAATCCACACAAAAATCAGTTTAGGATCACATGCAAGCAAACACAAGCACCGTCCTCTTTCACTCATCGATCTACTTTTTATGGCATATTCGGCAAAGGTAAAGATGTGCCACCCCCCTGCATTTCTCGGTTCATTCTATTTTTCCGTTTTTGCCTTTCTTACCATACATAAAGCTGTATTTTAGGAACATATTCAGCTAATAACCTTTTGGGAATACTAACCCTAACCCTAACCCTAGCCCTAAACCTAACCCTACCCCCCACTATGTACTGCAGTACACCGCGATTTGTCACAGTTGTGGTTCGTTGCGTTTTTCCGTCTTATAGAGTGGGGGGTAGGGTTAGGGTTAGGGCTAGGGTTAGGGTTAGGGTTAGTATTCCAAAAAGGTTATTAGCTAAAAATGTTCCTAAAATACACCTTTATGTATGGTAAGAAAAGCAATAACGGAAAAATAGAATTCACCGAGATAGGTAAGGGGGGTGGCACATCTTGACCTTTACCGCATATTCTTATAGTGCCTTTTTTTAAGATTTGAAATCATTCTGCCTCAGGACTTGGTAGCCTCTTCTGTCTTAATTGTCCACCTTCCCTCACACCTCTCCCTAACTTCCTCCCACTTTTACCATACTTTATAAACTTTCTCTACATTTTACGTTGTTCTCTGGTTCTCCGCTTCATAAGAAAAACAACGGGGTCATTTGCTCCCATACACTCAATGGAACTTTTCAAATTTTGATAAATGAAGACTAACCACCTTCTCACAAAGTAGATTGAAAATTCTGTTATGCAAATTTCAAAAGCGAATGAACTGTTCAGTCAATTTTGACAGCAATTTGAATTTAGATCTCGATTTTGAAATAAACATTTTCACTTTAGGGGAAATAAACGCGCCGTGTATAAAAACTACAAATACAAGCAACACAAAACTGATATCAAAATAAAGACAAATCAAGTGACTATCGCTGAAAGTAAAAAGCGATCCATTTCTTGCCTTTGGCGATCTTGTATCTTTGATTTAAGTCAACCACATGAGAAGTATGTATGGTAAGAAAAGGGTTAACACGCACAAGCTTCAAATTTCGATAAGTACCGGCAGCTACGTACATGCTTCAAATTACATTCATGACAAGTCACACAGATTCAATTTTAATAATTTGTGGTGTATGATTTAAAGCTACTCATTTTAAACAAAAAGTTTTGAAGTATTTGTGACATATGACCCGAGTTTAACTTGGCAACTTTGTGAATGTGACATACATTATTTCAAGGACAGTAACTTCAAACATGCATGACCTGATCTCAATCACTTGATACATCATGCGAAGAATTCATGTAAACATGCATTGATAATTGCTCAAACATGGGGATTCGGGGGCTTAGAATTATAAAGAAAACCATCACCAAGACATACACTCACATGCATGCACACGCACCCACCCCTACACACATACACACACATGCACGCACGCATCAGCATGCACGAGCTCACCCACACACCCACATACACATGCATGCACACACACACACACACACACAAGCATGCAGCGCACACAAAGATATACACTGCATATCGATACAATATAACTCAGTCACTTAACATAGTTGTGAACAACAAGACAACATCCTCCAACTCATTAAGTCCTAGACATCCAACATCAGCATCTCCATCATTATCATCATCATCTTCTTCATCATCAGCAACATCATCATCACCAGCATCTCCATTATTGTCATCATCACCACCATCAACATAATCATCATCACCATAAGCATCACCCTCATCACCATAATCATCACCCTCATCACCATAACTATCCTCGTCATCACCATAATCATCACCCTCATCACCATAATCAGAATCCTCATTATTATCATCACCATAATCGTCATCACCATAATCGTAATTCTCATTATCACTACCACACTATAACATCACCATCATCATTTCTCTCACATTATAACTGAAGCCATTCGTCAGTCCTATGATGAACTACAGAACTACTCTACAATGTCACATAATCACATATTATATGAAATCACACAGTAAGCAAACCGCAAAGGCTAAACCAAACACACACACCAGACCTGTTTACCCTGAAATTGGGCTTCAGGTATTCAAAATCCAAAATAAGTGTATTTTTCACAAAATAGGAGTACTCCAACAGGAAAGTTTCTACAACGAAGCGTAAACATGCATACATTTTTATTGAAATACTGTGTCAAAAGTATCATCCATTTAAATTTACAACACACACACACACATAGAGCGCACCCATTTCCTGAATCAGGCAATATACAGTTCTAAATGATATATTTGGTTCTCACCATTTCACCATATTTTTGTCCCATGTACCATATCTTTGTCAAATATGTTTACAAAATATGGTGAAATATTATGGGTAAACAGGTCTGACACACACACACACACTTAAAAGGTTTTACACAGCAGCGCATCACTAAGTCAAAATGTTTTTATCTTTCTCTGCTGCATCATAAACATTCCATTTACTCTTGAACAAAAGAAAAACATGTGATTTAATAAAGGTACCGCAGCCAGTCACTGGAATGATAGTCAGTAGAATCCCAGGCATTCAGAACATCCAGCGTCTCTGTCACGCAGAAATCGCATCTAATGGTTGAGCACATTTCCAACTTACTGAGTTAGTTAGTTAATCATTAATAGTCCCGTCAACAGCTATGGTCATCTCAGGACTGTCACCGCGTAAAGCTCGACCACGTATTAATTACAAAACACACATCAACATATCTTACCAACCTGAACCCTTTCATCGCCAATGTCGCATTTTTGCACCACAATGATTTAACACCCATGTCATTCAAACCTTTGAAATCAGGGATCTGTTATTCAACGATATTGTGTTCCTAAATATGGGCAGTAAGAATTAAAAAACCCTATTCTAAATGTGTCACAAAGAAATCCCACAATATTGCAGACAAAATATTTTCTGTAGCCAAATAAATGAAATTTTTTTGCTCAAAGATGGCTGGCGGTTAAAGGGTTAAAAACCAGAAAACATGATAATAAACAAAAGAACAATTTATAACATGACACCTCCAACATTGTAGCTTACTGAGAAATCCACCGCTTACCTGTCACGCTTTACGACAATCGCTGCGAACCTAACGAACTCACACTGAACACTCGCCTGCCTTAATTATGCAATAACAATTAGGCCATGTACACACAGAAGCGGATATTCCATGCGGAAACCCATGCGCAATCCATAAATAAGTGAAACAAAGAAGAAAAAAGATTTGCGCACGTGTCCGAATTTCTCCTATATGCGTAAACATTTATTATTCTTTCTTCCACTTATTTAGGGTTTTCCGTATGGAACTTACGCATCTAATGTGAACCCGGCCTTATCTTTCAGAGTGGTTGCAACTACAACATCGCAGAACACAGTCTCAACAGAGTCTATCCAATGCTGAACAACAAAACACTCATGCTGCTATTAAATCGAACCATTCTGTGGACAAACAGACTGAAAAGAAACAAAATCACAAGAGACTCGTTGAACACATTGTTCAAAACTTGAATAAAACACAACTGAAACAATCATGCTAGTATTAACAAAAATGTTCGAAAACTTCTCCCACAGTCGTTTCAATGCTTTCCACAAATTTTGAATTTTTTTTTTTAAATAAAGAAAAACTTTTATCATTCTTATCTGGAAGTTTGATACTCAACATCAACATATGCGTTAATCAGAAGGTATAAAAAATGGGAACTTATGACATAAGTTCATATGTGTCCACATCTATTTAACCAAAGCATTCAGATGGGTTACTTTCCTCTAACAACCCCCCCTCCCACACACACACACACCCTAACACACACACCCTAACACACAGACACATCCTGATACCTACTATATTTTTCGCACCTTATTATAAGGCGCTCCCCCCCCCCCCCCCCCCCCCCCCCCCCCCCCCCCCCCCCCCCCCCCCCCCCCTCCCCCCATTTAGTTTTTTACACAAAACTCAGATTTTGTTATCATATTTTCTTTTTATATTATTGATCATATTATAAGGCGCAGGGGTCTCATTCTGGGGAATAAAAAGTATCGCCTTATCCGTAGTCCGAAAAATATGGTACTTGTTTCCACACTGATCGAAGCATTCACAATTGAACCCTTTCACCGCCAATGTCGCATTTTAGCACCACAATGGTTTAACACCCAGGGCCTGTATTCACGTTGAGATAGCATGAGACTTAGCATCATGCTAACTTAGAAGCTCTTCCAAAAGTCCTATTAAATCCTATAGGACATTGGAAGAGCTTCTAAGTTAGCATCATGCTAAGTTTCATGCTATCTCAACGTGAATACAGGCCCTGGTCACTAAAAGGCATCAAATCAGGGCCTGTTATCCAAAGACCCTATTTTCTTAAATTTGGGAAGTAAGGACAGGCCTAATGTTATAAATGTTATAGAGGAACTTGCAATATTGCAGATATTTATTTCTCTCTACCCAGTTTAATGGTATTTTTTGGCTGAAAAATGGCCGGCGGCGAATGGGTTAACAAAATAAAATCCAAATTACTATTGTTTTAGTCACACTGTTACCATCCCACCATCCATAGATTCTACAACAACAAGAAATCACAGCATTTGGTGTTAAGCAGACTCTCAACAACAACTACAAAAGATCGGAAAAAACCAGTGGCCCATCAACAGAGCTGAAAAGAGTGATTACTCTACCATTGCAAACTTGCTAACTTGAAAACCTGAACTTTATTTTTCAAGGATACAGATTTTAGGCAACGCCTGTCGGGTTAAAATTCCTAGCTCGTTAAAATTCCTAGCTCGCTATTCTATAAGACTGACTATTTGCAGCATTTTGCGACATTGAGCATGAACGACAAATTTAACTTTTTTCTAGGGTTAGGGGGATAGGGTTAGGGTTAGGGTTAGGGTTAGGTAAATGGTTCAAGTAATGAAAAAGTGAAATTTGTGGTTGTCGCAAATAGTCACTCTCATAGTAACGAGCTAGGAATGTTAACCCTACAACGCCTAGTCTTCCAATCTGTCCTCGATACGTATACGGACATAGAATACAAACATGGCAAGGTATACTATTACACATACAGATTTGAACATAAAAGGTAGCGAAGCAGGTAATATTATGATAAAAGATAAGTTGAAATATGAATTTATAAAACTTGCATGCTTAATTGTTAATACTCGTGCGGGCATACATGCGTGTAACCATACACGCACACACCCGCACATGCGCGCACACGCAAGCATACATGCACTATGAGCATGGTCAAACTCAAAGGATGTCGTGCTGAAGCAGTTTGCCCGAAGAATAAGCGCTTGTCCTTTAATATCAAGGGACTATCATGCGTGGGTGAAAGCAAAACATTCTCTCAATCATGATGAAATCACACCTTTCAATGTTCTCTGAATCTTCCCAGTCCTGAAGTGGTGTCCACATTAAATATAATTTATAATGTGTGTCTGTGTATAGGCATGAAAACTACTGTTCCCAAAAAGAGATTTTTTTAGCCGAGAAATCCTTCCACCCGGATTTTCAACTGACGTCAGAACTTTTGTTCAGCGGGAGGGAGCGTAATCTGTTCCCAAAAAATGGATACGGCGGAGCTGTTTTCATGCCTGATATTTCTTCTTCTTTTTCACCCATTCTTCGTGCACGGCTTGCTCTTCAGACGCCATTTTCGAAGTGATGACGTCGGGAGGAGGAGAAGGCGCGAAATGATGATCATGCCATTTAAAGACCCAGCATGCCAAGTTTTTATTCGATTTTCGATTTTATTTTTTTAAGCGGAGATTTTTTTTTTTTAGGCGAGATTGGTCGATTTCGGAAAAATAATTAGGCGGAGAAGGCAGAGAAAACGGAGATGTTTTCGTGCCTGGTGAACACAGGAAGGGTTGGGGTGGTGTTAGAATTGCATATATCTATCATCTTGTTTTAATCTGCAATCAATTTGGGCAGAATTGTTTGATTTTAGAAGACCGTGATTCCAGGTGACAAGATGGCCAATCCTGAAGACTACTTTCTGTCAGCTTTACCAATCCTCTCTCTCTCCCTCTCTCTCCCTCTCTCTCTCTCTCTCTCTCTCTCACACACACACACACACACACACACACACACACACACACACACATACACACACACACATATACGCACACACACACACACACACACACACACACACACACACACACACACACACACACACACACACACACACACACACACACACACACACGCACACGCACACGCACACGCACACACACACAGAGCACACATACATTGTTTAATGAACATAGACTCAATAGAAAATATTCATGCTAACATTCTATAAAAATAATCAAGACCGAATTAATTCACACGCGGGCACACACATACATACACACACACGCGCACACACACACACACACACACACACACACACACACACACACACACACACACACACACACACACACACACACACACACACACACACACACACAGCATTATTCAACGAACATAGACTGGATGGAACATTTCTAACAGAATTCTACAAAAAAGAATCCAAATTAAAATGAAATAAAACACCAAGACATAACGAATTTTACGGACTACAAGGCGATACTGTTCTCCTCAACTGAGACCCCTGCGCCTTATAATGTGCTGCGTCTAGTGTATGACTGAAATCTGATCAAACAAAGAACTGAATTCCATTCATATTGTACCTGTTGAGATCGATTATCAGGCTGAAATCGTGAATGAAGCCACAGAAGTAGACAGATGGTCTCTGTTCATACAGAGAAAGGGGGGGGGGGGGGGGGGGGGGGGGGGGGGGGGGGGGTGTTGAATCAGGATATGACGTCGCATCTTCGGTTTTGACAGCCAAAGACAATAACAATAATGGCAGCCATAGGCTGGAGCTGAATGAAACTCACGAGTTATTGTAGAAATCTACTCCGTGTTTTTCAATTCAGACTTTTCTGGGCTCTCTGACGCAGACATAAAGGTACTATATCAAAGACTGTATAGGGGAAGACAAGCATCCGGTCTCTTTTCCCTATATGAGTAGTGAGGACAGAAACACTGGTTATGTCCCTTTGAAACGTGACACATTTACACGTCGATAGGCCAGTTGAATTCTCTGTTCAAATTCCAGTCTGAGTTTTTGGATAGCCGCCGCTGTGAATGGTGTATAACTACCCCACTAACGATAACTCTAGTAGCCCGGTTCGCTGTAACTCTTAAGTAGTTCATCTTACCCTTTTAGAATCTTTGACTATATGGATGTCCGGATAGCGGCGTTCTGTCGTTCTGTCTGAAGAACTAGACAAAATACTGACCTCCTTTGATTGAATCGACCTCGTGTTTTCAATTTATTTTTTGCTTTTGTTAGATCATTTTGCATGCGGCTTAAAATACACAAAATCAGATTTTTTGTTAAATTCAGGTCCTTATAATTAGAAGCGCCTTGTAGTCCGTACAATATGGTACACAATATAGCAACTCTCAACAGTTAGTGAATGGAATGGTCAAACAAACAAAAAAACAAAAAATCCCAATCTACTCATGTCTTCCACACACACACCGGGATATTTTCAAAGACAATAGTAGTAGCGGTACTTACAAACTTTTCGGTCCATCTTTCACAAAGAAAACTCTTCTTGAACTTCAAGTTGAATAATATTCACTTTGCTTTTTAAAAACAACAACAAAAAGTCAAAAACCATATCAGCAACGAAACGTGCATTTTGACCAGCTGACGCCAATGTTGTGCGCAATTAGCACAAATTTGAAAGCGATCTCAGCCAACGTATATTGAATAAAACAATGTAGCTTTAATTGTTGATAATACTAAATCCTGCATTTTATCGCTACTTTATCACAATCAAAATAAAACTAGGGCGAGACTGATTCAATATAAGGCGACACTGATTAATACAATGGTGAGACTGGTTCATGTGCTTGTGCATACAAACTGTGACTTCAAAGACCAGTCCTCAAACCAATTTTAATTTAATAGCCATTTGATTTTTGTTTCTTCACCAAAAATACGATATCTCACTAGTCAAAACGGACATTCGCTTTCATTCAACATGGGCATGTTGCAAACTATTCAATCAATCCCTGTTCAACACACCTTACAATCCGTTTCTATTCAACACACATTCAAATCCATTCAATCAACCACTCGCCACAAGTTAACAATCTATTCAGACAATCGCATTCAACGCACCTTGCGATCCATTCAGACAATCCAACACAGTCAACAGGCTGTGTTTTTGTGGGATTTGGGTTATTTTTGTCATAACTTCGGTGAAATTCAAAAACCTCGTATCTCAACTTTGTTTGTTTTTTAGTTAGATACATAGTCAGCTCTCTAATTTTTCCCGCCACCTTCCACCAAAAGCTCGTATCTCTAACAATTTACTATCTGGGATAAATGAGGTTGTGAAAATAGAAGGAAAACTCATAAGTCCCAAATTCAGATCTAGTTAAGGACAAAAACCTTGTATCTTCGTTGTTTTCAAGTCTAAAATTTTTTATTTTCAAGTCATTTTAACAAAATGCAGGACTAAACTCGCAATGTCTTGAACAACATATTCATCATAGTTAATCAATTGTTGTCAACGTGGTTAATTTTTTTGTTTTTTTTAATTTTTTCTCAAAACTACCAAAATTGAGATACAAGGTTTTTTAATTTCACCGACGATAAGCATCAAGTTTAAAAAAAAAAAAAAAAATTCTTCTCAAAACTACCAAAATTGAGATACAAGGTTTTTTAATTTCACCGACGATAAGCATCTAGTTTCTGAACAAATATCACTTGCAGCCATTACAATGAATCACCAAACAAACAGACATCGTTCTGCACATAGCTACAAACAAATTATACAAGTCCATGGTTACACACACAGATGATACTGTACTATCTATCATCAGCGGTTAATGCATCAACTTTTGATTTTCGCCCATGGATATACATAATGTGGGACCAGTTTGTGAAACACCGCACTCGTTTGTAATTGTACAAAGTTGACAGAAACAACGACAAAACATAACAGTCATATCACTGCAAAACGCAAACACCCATACAAAAAGTCCCCTGAAGTCGGAGTATGGCCGCCCATGTGGCGGGGGCCCTTTAAAAGCAGCCATACACGTAATCTTCCCACCCAAGGCCATGCGAAATGCTCACATGGCACTGGGTGTGCCCCCAGAGTGCTTAAGCTGGGGAACGAAAACAACAACAATCCATCCCAAAAAAAAATTCACTGCAATGAAAAAATACCATCTGATCTTGTCATTCCGAAGCCAATGGTCACTTGTTTTTAGCTCATTCCCATCGCAATGATTTTGAATTATTAAAAAAGCTCACACATCACTCCAGCCATACACACAAAGTGAAAACGTACATAAACAAAAGGAGAAATGAAAGAAGATTACAGGTTTTTCCTTCATAGGGAAATGGTAGATCAGACTGTATTTTATATATAGACTTTATATAGACAAAAACTCTCTACACCGATTGGTTTCCCCACAACAAACCACTACAAAAGCAAAGTCAGAGGCAAAATTGTGGTCTAAGGGAACGAAGAGAGTTTAGAAGTGACCAAGGTATGGTGTGTACACAGACTTACTTCCCTTGAAGCATCAAATTGACAGCTGTCTATTAATTCCGGACATATATGACCGGAACGACTTGAATGAGTTAAAGAAAGAAAAGAATGGCTTAAGGGCATAAGACCATTACTTCAGTTTGCGTCAATGGCCATTACTTCAAACTTGTCCATTTACGTTGATCTATGAAAATAAACCTGATTATAGTTGAGTACCTCATTCGCTTTTATTGTTTGAGTGCCTACATTTGCCTCTACAAATATATATTATTGATTACAGCCTCGTTCCAATAGATAAGTCACTCACACGAGTGCAGGACCGAGTTCTTGCGCTTTCACTTGTTTTCCCACAATTAGCTAGCATATATATTGAGTAATTGAGAGATATATTATACTGGACACAGCAGCAATTTGAACAGTCACATAGTAGGGGTCACAGATTTTTGTTTCATTCAAGTAATTCTAAATATATTGTGCATCTGAGACTACATATTGCAGTGTAGAGTGGCACAGTGGTATCGCGTTCGCTTCGTGTCAAGTAAACCCGAGTTCGAACCTGGGTACAGGGGATTTTTTCCTCTCATTCTGCACTAGGCCTTAACGGTCTGAACGTGGAGTCTTTCGGATGAGACGATAAACCGAGGTCCCGTGTGCCCATGTACTTAGCATACGTTAAACCCAGTGGCAACGAAAAAGTTGTCATTTGGTCAAAATTTAACACCCCCCCCCCCCCCCCTCATCAGTGACAAAACTCGCATGCAAAAAAAAAAAAATGGGTGGCGCGCCTCCGGCTGCGACGCGCTCTCCAGGTGGGAGCAACCCGAATTTCACAGAGACGCCTCTGTGACTATAAAGTACCTAATACCTAATACCTAATACCTACACATTCCAAGTTATCGAGATATAAAAGCATTCGGTTATTTATTGTCTTGATTTACATCCTTTCTTCTTCTTCTTCTTCTTCTTCTTCTTCTTCTTCTTCTTCTTCTTCTTCCAGGAGATGGACATAGTGTTTGAAGCCAAGAACTTTGACCACGCTAGGCAGGCGGTGTGTGCTCTCAGCTCCTATGATTGAAAACTGGATTAACCCTTTCACCGCCAACGTCGCATTTTTGCACCACAATGATTTAACACCCATGTCACTAAAAGGCATCAAATCAGGGTCTGTTATCCAAAGACCCTATTCTCATAATTTTTGGAGGTAAGAATAGGCCTTACTTTAAATATGTCACAGAGGAATCCCCAATATTACAGACATCATTTTTTCTCTACCCAGGTAAGTTTAATGGACATTTTTTGCTGAAAAATGGCTGGCGGTGAAAGGGTTAAAATCAACTCTAAGTTTCATGCTTTGCGTTTGATATTAGTATAAGTTTTAAAATGTGAACACAGCAAGCTCTATGCGCATGATGATAACGCATGTTTGGTTACCATATCTGTTTCTTCTTAACCATTTCACTGCCAATGTCACATTTTTGCACCACAATGATTTAACACCCATGTCATTCTGCCAAAATACCTGGGTAAAGAAAAGTTGGCCTTGAAATCAGGGTCTTATTATTAACAACATAATGATATCGTGTTCCTAAATGTGAGCAGTAAGGATTGACCCTATTCTAAATGTGTCACAGAGAAATCCCACAATACTGCAGACGGAATCTTTTCCGTAGCCAAGTAAGTTTAATGGAAAGTTTTGGCTCAGATGGCTGGCGGTGAAAGGGTTAACCATTTTGCCGCCAGCCATTTTGCAGCCACAAAATTCTGCCAAACATACCTGGGTAAAGAAAAATTGGCATCTGCAATACTGTGAATCCCCGACATGCACTGTATCAAATAAGGCCTTTCCTTATCTCCCAAAATGAATGACATAAGATCATTGGACAACAGATCCTAACTTCAAGCCTTTTAGTAATATGGGTGTTCAATCAGTGTGGTGCAAAAATGCGACATCGGCGGCGAAAGGGTTAAGGTCAAATCCCCACAGAAACCCTTTCCATACGAGCTACTACAGTGCAGACAAGTCACTATCCACACAGCATCTCTACTACAGTGCAGACAAGTCACTATCCACACAGCATCTCTACTACAGAGCAGACAAATCACTATCCACACAGCATCTATGTGATCTCAACGGCTCATAACAGTCAATATCCACCCACACAGTACCTGTGTACTTTCAACGACAAATACAACGTTTAACAATACACTCAGGGAATCAGACTCATAGCAGTCAGTAAAGTATTAGGGTCTGTGCGCATTAGATCCGCAATCAGTAAGATCCGTTCGGAAATCTCATTCGCTTATATGAGACCCAGCACCACGAAAGGGACAGTAAGTGTCAAAATGACCATTCTGCCATTCTCAATCTAATGATATAAAAAAACCATTCTTGTATGCTTTTTTTGAAACAATTATTTATACTGATCACTTCTTGGCCTTTTGGCTAAGACAGTGATTCAGGAACATAAATCTTTGTTTATGCTGTGGTTGGTTTGTTCAGCCCGTCGTACATGGCGAAAGCCGATACACGACGTTAAACTGAACTTCCATCCATCCACTTTTTTTGTTGCAGAGTTATAAGCATACAAAGTTGGAAGGGTGACTGTTGGCCATTTTGAGAAATCACAATCTAAATTCTAGCCTATCCTAAGAAAAAGGATCAACTTAGTCATTTTAAAATGGGTTTTTTAATATTTAGAGACCATATTAAAGATTATCCTTTAAGTTATGAAAGATAAGATGTTAGAGAGCATGAAAATACCCATAACTCCAAATTGATTTTTTTTTAAATGATATTTTTGACTTTGCAAGCCTGTTGTGAGAAACTAGCCCAGCGACTTAATGTCCCTTTCGTGGTGCTGGGTCACATATAAGAAATAAGCGTATGGGATTGCGGATGAGCTTCCACATTCACTTATTTCTCAATTCTTATACAGTGGAACCTCCCTTATAAGACCTCCCATAATAAGACTCCCTCCCATATAAGACCTAGTTCTCTGAGACTGCCATTCTTTGTAAGTATTAAAACTACCTCCCTTATAAGACCTCATTTTGGATGATTTTTAAAGGTCTTATAAGGGAGGGTTCACTGCATAAGCGAATGGGATATCCGTACGGAAGTTGCGGATGGCGGATCTAATGTGAACAGGCCCTTAGTGAACCCGAAAAATGTTCATGTCATATCTATTTATAATTATAATCCTCCTGTTCATTCAAGTGCCATTATTCCCTGAATTCTGAGAGAAGCAGATTTGCCCGTCGTAACAACCGAATCGCAACAAGTCAATAACAAAAGACAAATGGACACTTCTATTTCTTCTTCCTTTTAATCAGCCTCCTTCATCAAATGAGAGACTTAGTGCGATTTTTCTCACGCCAGAGGGCATGGCGCTCGTGTGGGGCTAATCCTCTCTATATTATTAGTTGGGGATAAAGAAAGAGAGAGAGACAGTGAGTGGTCCTACCATCACTCTCTCTCTCACTACGCCCAAGTAAGAAAATCGCGTGATAAGCCCCTAGTGCATTGACTGCCCTCTGGCGTGAAAAATATCGCCATAGGTTGACCATTGAAGATTCTGCCAATGTACATTACCCTACACCTCTCTCACTTTCTATCTCCAATCTTCTTCTTTCCCAGCCCCTACCAAGCCTGTTTTCCCTATCCCAAACCCTTCCCTACACCTCTCTCACTTTCTATCTCCAATCTTCTTCTTTCTCATCCCTTACCAAGCCTGTTTTCCCTATCCCAAACCCTTCTGAACACTTTCCTTCACCTTTCACCATTCTGTTCTTTCCTTTTTTCTAGCGTTCGTTCCACTGAAGCAAGGATTTTGCATTAAAAACACTTCACTTGAATCTGGGAGTCTTGATATAAGGTAAATAAATGGACATGTTGACGAATCTTAAGAGCTTGTTTGACTTCTTCCCTCCTCAGATTTGAATATCAGACATGAGATTGAGAAATTATTATTTAGGCTGAAAAGCGGCCGAAAAGAGACTGAAGCCCCCTGAAACTCAAGCTTTTTTGGGTTGTAATCTAAGCCTTAAAAACAGAATTAAACATAGAACTGATATATTTAGTTCATTTGTAATCACCCGTAAGTAGTATTCTATTTCTATACTCCGTTGGTCGCTTTTATAACTCAAACTTATAGCTCATCCCAGATAGTCGGCTGTTCTATCAAAGTGACCTGTGGGGCTGTCAGAACGGCTGAAATCAGCCTACCTCTTCTAGCACCATGGGCGAATTCATTCGCTCAGTACATCACTTTATACTCCAACCAAATGCAAAGACATTCACTGCCAAGCACCCTGCCATCTGTGTCTTTTTTTTTAGAGCTTTTCATTAGTGATTTTCCTGTTACAGCGATGCATGCGCACTCCAAAAAAAGAAAAAGAAAAGGTTACTCCCGTCTTGTCGGTTGAGATGCAACGGACAACCAAGAACGCAAAAAAAGAAAACATGGTGCCAGAAGAGTCAAAGGCTGAAAAATCTCATATATATATATATGATATCATGCCCGCAGTGATTTGCTATACATTTTGCTTTAAGGTTGCAAATCAAAATTTGTTTTCTTTGCTTGATAATGTTCTTCACTCTTAGGCCGTGTACACACATACGCGGATATTCCATGCGGAAACCCGTGCGCAATCCGTAAATAAGTGAAACACAGAAGGGAAAAGATTTGCGCACGTGTCCGAATGTCCCCTATATGCGTAAACTTTTATCCTTCTTTCTTCCACTTATTTAGGGCTTTCCGTACAGAACTTACGCGTCTAATGTGAACCCGACCAAAGTGTCTCTTCATTTCTTTCACAGATTTTGTTCAAAAACACCCTCTGCATATATTGTTTCACTGATGTAAACAACACGAGGGGAAATAAGGGATGGTAGATGTATGTTGCACAAACTTGATCTAAGAAACCAAAAGAGTACGAAAGATGAAATGAAATTAACAAAAAACATATCAACAAAAGACAAGGCATAGTGGGCAGTTTTTGCCACCAATCATCATCATCATCATTATTCCTTTAATTTCCATCACACACAATTACACAATTCAATTAAGTACACACACACACAAAAAAAAAACACATCAAGCAGCAGCATGCTAATGTATAAAGTGATCAACACAACTGGGCATCAACGCACATGCGTGTACAGACACACGCAAACGCACACACACACACACAATCATGCACACACACATACAATCATGCACACACACACACACACACACACACGCACACACACACACACACACACACACAGAGCCAGTTTGCAAAACACTCTCACCACACAGACTTGCTACCAGTCATAGAAACCAAACTCCCACCCCATCAAACAAAGGGAAAAAATGACGTTAACATCCATGCATTTATTTAATGAAAGTTTCTTTTTAATCCACTTTTCTTCAATTTTCAATTTTCCTTCACTCTAAACCAGAACGTAACTTTATCACACTGGAGAACAGTTCAACGAAAGACAAAGCCGCCTCACAATTTAAAGCCTTCTTCATTTTCTAATCAAAATGAAAACAAACACACATACACACCAGGGGGGGGGGGCAACGGAAACAAGTCCTTCGCTTCAAAAAAGTATCAGAACACACAACAAAATCATTAGAACACACAAGAAGGAAAAAGATCAAGAACTTTTGTTCAGAATATTTCAAGTACATCATCGCAAAATCTTTCTTTTTTCTCACAGATCCCCGGGAACGTTCAAACCTCCTCCAGGTGGCACAACCACTTGTCAGCAGTAGGAGTAGCGGGGGGTGGGGTGGCTGTTTAAATAGTGGAACAGCCCGGTGCAAGATGTGGCTGTTCCATCACCAGAACTCACCCCCCCGTCATCAATAGGCAGCTGTTTTATCAATTAAACTCACCCCAAACACTTGTGAGGATGTTGTGATCATCACGGCTCACTCCCACCAAATAGCTGGCTGTTCTGTCTTCTGAGCTCATCCCAACAACCGGGTCGTCGGCTGTTCTATTTTCTGAGTTCACCCAAAACCAAACAGTCATCTGTTCTCTCACTCCAGCACATTCCAGCCAAATAACTGACTGTTCTATCCTCTGAGCTCATCCCTTCGACCAGATAGTCGGCTGTTTCAGTCGGCTGTTCTATTCTTCAGACACCCCCCACACCAGACAGTCTCCTGTTCTAGGGTCAGAGCACACCCCCTATCATTCAAACAGTCGGCTGTTCTATCACCAGAAACTCACCCCATCAGATAAGTCAGTTGATCAATCACCGTATCCCTATCACCCCCACCCCGACCAAACCAAAACAAACAAAAATCCCCCCCCCCCCCAAAAAAAGCTACCTCAAAATGACACACTCTCCAAAAAAATATTATCACAGAAGCTGACTGGCTTATTTTAAGGATAGTTTCTTTTCTTTTTTCTTTCAACTTTTTGTTTTTCTTTCAAATAGTAGTGCCACATTTGTGTCATTTTTTATAACGACGACGGTCACTCACTCATTGCAGGGGACACACATTTTCCTTCCAAACAGTACCGCAGCAAGTTTGGACGATCCAGAAATCACTGCAAGACGCACATTTTCTTGAAGTCGGACTCAAACTCGTCGTCGATCTCAGCCAGGTCGGGCTCCCTCCCCGAGGTGTCGGGCATGAACCTGCTGAAGTCGATGTTGCGCCGCTCGTAGAACAGGATGTAGGCCGAGTTGGTGTCCAGCTGGTCCTCCGACACTTCCTGCGGAGGCGACAAAGGGCAGCGCATTAGAGGATTGATATGCATGGGTGCAACTCCCCAAAATGAAGAAAACTGAAAGGCTGGGGTCCAGGGACCCATGGCCCCCGGCAGGGTACAGGGGCAGAGCCCCGTCGGACGATTCAGGGGGGCAACGTAAGAGAGAGATATATAACGAGACAGACAGACAGTTATAATGAGAGACAGAGACAGCTTGAGTCTGATAAGCCTTATAAAATTATTACATTGCCTTTGTAAACTTCCAAGTTAGAACAACTAGACTAAGTTCAAAACGCCCCAAATCGCTTGTGGTCAATTTTTATTTATTTTGATGAATTAAAAAAAAATGAAATTCAGTTTCTGGTAAAATTAAAAATACTGAAATCAGTGTAAAAACGAAAGAATAGCACCCATGTACGTGTAATAAGAGTCAGCACGCAAACCTCGGCCAAAAGCCATAACTCAATTTATTATTAGCTCACACATGATGCTCCATGACACCAAACCCGGCCCATGAAGGCCTAGATAAGTGTGTAGACTTTTGTCATGTCAACCGGGCCGAGTTTCACCAACTATTTGTTATTAGCTCACACATGATGCTCTATGACACCAGACCTGGCCCATGAAGGCCTAGATAAGTGTGTAGACTTTTGTCATGTCAACCGGGCCGAGTTTCACCGACGATTTGTTATTAGCTCACACATGATGCTCTATGACACCAGACCTGGCCCATGATGACCTAGATAAGTGTGTAGACTTTTGTCACGTCAACCGGGCCGAGTTTCACCGACTATTTGTTATTAGCTCACACATGATGCTCTATGACACCAAACCCGGCCCATGAAGGCCTAGATAAGTGTGTAGACTTTTGTCATGTCAACCGGGCCGAGTTTCACCGACGATTTGTTATTAGCTCACACATGATGCTCTATGACACCAAACCCGGCCCATGAAGGCCTAGATAAGTGTGTAGACTTTTGTCATGTCAACCGGGCCGAGTTTCACCGACGATTTGTTATTAGCTCACACATGATGCTCTATGACACCAAACCTGGCCCATGAAGGCCTAGATAAGTGTGTAGACTTTTGTCATGTCAACCGGGCCGAGTTTCACCGACGATTTGTTATTAGCTCACACATGATGCTCCATGACACCAAACCTGGCCCATGAAGGCCTAGATAAGTGTGTAGACTTTTGTCATGTCAACCGGGCCGAGTTTCACAGACGATTTGTTATTAGCTCACACATGATGCTCTATGACACCAAACCCGGCCCATTATGACCTAGATAAGTGTGTAGACTTTTGTCTTGTCAACCAGGCAGAGTTTCACAAGAGGTCGCTCTGCACTCGCGTTATGATTGGACCGAAAGGGGTCTAAGAAACACCCAATAATTTTGTTAAACATTGGCTAAATTCGGGTAACTCTAAAGCTTACTCTTCACTTACAGAAAAGAGTTGCTGTCGAAAGGGATCGCATCTCTATGTCAGAGTGTAAATATATTTTGATTTCATTTATGTCTATTTGTGTGCAGAAAATTAATTTTGCACTACATTACGCCATCTAATATGATGAAAAAATAAGAAAGAGCACCAGAAAACACTTGTGTTTGTTTAATTTGCTAAAATATCATCCCGTATATTTTCGCGATAGAATAAAGAATATTTGAATCTGTCAAGTTTGTTTACTTGGGCTGCCATTTACTTGTGTTTGTTTAATTTGCTAAAAAAAAATCATCCCGTATATTTTCGCGATAGAATAAAGAATATTTGAATCTGTCAAGTTTGTTTACTTGGGCTGCCATTTACTTGTGTTTGTTTAATTTGCTAAAAAAGTCATCCCGTATATTTTCGCGATAGAATAAAGAATATTTGAATCTGTCAAGTTTGTTTACTTGGGCTGCCATTTACTTGTGTTTGTTTAATTTGCTAAAAAAATCATCCCGTATATTTTCGCGATAGAATAAAGAATATTTGAATCTGTCAAGTTTGTTTACTTGGCCTGCCATGTACTTGTGTTTGTTTAATTTGCTATAAAAAAATCATCCCGTATATTTTCGCGATAGAATAAAGAATATTTGAATCTGTCAAGTTTGTTTACTTGGCCTGCCATTTACTTGTGTTTGTTTAATTTGCTAAAAAAAATCATCCCGTATATTTTCGCGATAGAATAAAGAATCATGTTCTTGTCAAGATTGTTTACAAAAAACCATTTTGAAAACAAAATAATAAATCATGTTCTTGTGAGATCTATAACAAAAAACATGAAGTAAAACAAAATATATAAAAAAAACATGAAGTAAAACAAAATATACATTTCCCATGATTCAACCAAAAGTTCGCCGTGATCACGTCATAGTTTTCCGCGTGGTCGGTTTGGAAGAGGATCAGAGCGTTCACCAAACTATCGAAACGATGAAATTTCTTAGGACCGTTTTTTTGCCGAAATGTGAAACCCCCCCCACCCCCCCCACCCCCCCCCCCCCCCCCCCCCCCCCCCCCCAAGTTTAACAGTCTTCATCAACAGCATAACACGCAGAAGATAAAGTAGTTTACAGCTCAGTGTTCTCCTTCTTCTTCTGCCTTCCCAGGCCATATGGAACACAAAATGTGAAAAGATCTGGTGCAACACTGAAAATATGAGTTGCATTTTTTACACGCACGCACGCACACACACACACACAAACATGCACGCATTCACACACACACACACATATGCACACGCACACATAAACCCTGGGTTACCCATATACTGCTGGTCCCAAAGATGAAACTAATCTATCCAGTATTTAATATTTTCACAAAATGTCTTTCTCTCTGTTAGTCATCTATAGACACCCCTCCCCCCCCCCCCCCCTCTTTTTATATACACACACGCACACACATGCGCACGCACACACGCACGCGCGTGCGCACGCGCGCACACGCACACGCACACACACACACACACAGTGACGACAGGATGAAAAAAAGCTTTTTTAGCTTATTACTTTATCGTCAATAAAAATAAGTTTGACTTGACTTGACTTGACACACACACATACATGCATGCACGCAACACACACACACACACAAGCATGTACGCACACACAAACACACACACACACACACACACACACGCATGCACGCAACACACACACACACACATGCATGCACGCAACACACACACACACACACGCATGCATGCAACACACACACACACACACACATGCATGCACGCAACACACACACACACACACACACACATGCATGCACGCAACACACACACACACACACACATGCATGCACGCAACTCACACACACACACACACACACATGCATGCACGCAACACACACACACACACACACACATGCATGCACGCACACACACACACACACACATGCATGCACACAACACACACATGCATGCACGCAACACACACACACACACACACACACACACACACACACACACACACACACATGCATGCACGCAACACACACACACACACACACATGTATGCACGCAACACACACACACACACACACACACATGCATGCACGCAACACACACACACACACACGCATGCACGCAACACACACACACACACACATGCATGCACGCAACACACACACACATGCATGCACGCAACACACAAACACACACATACTCTCTCTCTCTCTCTAATAAAAAGCCAACGTCGCCAATTCCCAGAATCAACACATACCTTACAACTGCTGTCGTTGTAGCAGTACCATTTACCGTTTGGGTTCTTGGAGTACGCCACATAATGTCCTCCTCCCATAATACCCGTGTGACACTGCAGCACCACAAAATGAGTGTCAAGATTCACACAAACTATTTTTTAACAAATTAAAACAAACTATGAGTGTCAATATTCACACAAACTATATTTTAACAACAAATTAAAGCAGAGTCCAAATTGAAACCCAAAGACACACAAAAAACACAGAGCAAAGCAAATCACGACGTTTCGGGTTCAACCCGTTGTCCAGTGCTAAAAATGTAACGACTTCATCCAAAACATTCTTCAGAAAAATTGAAAAGGTCCCATTAACCAAGATATTTATATTCACACAAACTATTTTTTAACAACTTCGTTTGAAAGAATTCATCAGAAAAATTGAAAGGCCCCATTAACCAAGATATTTATATTCACACAAACTGTTTTTTAACAACTTCATTCGAAAAATTCCTCAGAAAAATTGAAACTGTTTTTTAAAAACTTAATTCAAAATTCTTGAAGTCGGACTCAAGGGGGGGGGGGGGGGAGGTATATAAAGATGCTCCTTGTAGTCCAAAAAATATGGTACTTGAAAAGAGCAGCATAAATCATGATGTCATAGGTTAACAACTAACAACAAAGGAGGCGTATATTAGTGAGTTGGCGAGACAGGCAAGTGTCAAAAAGTGTCCAGTGGCAGAGTGGCTCCGAGGTAACGCCTTCGCCTTGAAGCAACAAACTCGGGATCGTTTCTGGCCTCAGCTGAGTTTTTCTGCTCACTTTCCATTAGACCTCAGGGTCTGAACGCTTAGTCTTTCGAATGAGACGACAAAAACCGAGGTCCCATGCATTCTGCACACTTTAAACAGGCATGGTAGTGGGGGCAAAGTGAGTTTCGCGGAAGAATATCCAACCGATTCTGCATTTCATTTGAAAGATGTCGACTCAAACTAAAATGATGAAGTTGGGCGTCAAAATGAAGAAGAAGAAAAAGAAGCACTAGGATCACAAATCTGGAAACGTGTGGCGTGAGCTAGGCCGCGCACGACTGCTAACTTCGGCAGGAAGTTGCTTGTTCAGTCATTCGCATCCGGTTCCGCGAAGCGATTGCATAGGTTTTAACGCACGTAATTTTTAGGCACCCAAGCGAATTTTTACCCCAGCTTTTTTTTGTTGGGGGGGGGGGGGTCAAATTTTCACTTTTGCGGCTTTTCCGCGATTCGCGGAGGTCTACCATGCCTGTTTTAATAACCCAATGGCAACGAAAAAGTTATTTGGTCAAAATTGACCCCTCCCCCTCCCCCATCAATCACACAAAAAACATGCCCAAAAAAATAAAGGGAAGGTGCAGCATTAGCTGCGATGCACTCTCTCCAGGTGGGAGCAGCCCGAATTTCACAGAGAGAAGTCTCTGTGACTATAAACGTAATACCAATACCCATCCTAAGTGACAACTTACCGACATGGCGTAGAGATCGTACTGTGCTCCTGTGAAGTCTTCATTGTCGTACTGTTTCAACTTGTCATCTGTGAAAACCAACAGTCAACGTGAATAATAATAATTTTATATTTATAGCGCTATAAAATCATACTAAAAGCAAGCTCTTAGCGCTTTACAAAACTTGGATGAACATGAGCGATTCAGTAGCGTCTCTTGCTAGACTGGTGTAGGAGTCAGTCAACACAAATGATGATTATTTTATTTACATAGCGCGATAAAATCACGCTAAAAGCAAGCTCTTAGCGCTTTACAAAACTTGGATGAACATGAGCGATTCAGGCGCAGAAGTGTCTCTTGCTAGAGCGGTGTAGGAATCAATAATAAACCCCTCTGCCTTCAAGTTCAATTATTGGCCACGACTGACTTTTTGTGCTTATTGGGCACTATCCTCTATTGTGCCCAGGGATTCTTAGCACCGGTCATCAGTCATTGACTGATACATTTTTTAAATGACCTATTGTTTTTGCAGGCAAGAGGTCATATGACTTAAATAATTGCCCTATTATTGCTAATACTTTATACTGCATAGTAATGTACTAACTTTTGTCATGCAAAAAAAAAATAATAATTATAAAAAAATATTGCACACTTTTTTCTTTATTTTTTTATACATTATGACTTATCATCTTATGAAAATGACCTATTACATTTTCTTCGAACTGGTCAAATGACCTATGATGTCCTGTGACAAGATTGATCCCTGGTGCCTATTCATTGTGCACTATTCTTCTTTAGATATCCTTAATTATTATTATTATTATTCTTTAATACATGCGTCCAAATTCACCGCCATCAACTCACCTATCTGACTGCTGACGTTCAGCCCTCCATTGGACAGACCCTTCGTCGACGACACCCCCTTCTCACCACCACCACCACCACCACCACCACCACCCTCCTCCTCATCATCATCATCATCCCCTCCCTCCTCCATTTTCTCCTCCTGCTCTTCCTCCTCCTTCTCCTCTTTCTCCCCGTCCCCGACACCTTGATGACCGAGTCGCGGCGAAGACACTGCGGGGGCGACGACATCATCTTCGGCTTCCATCATCGTGGGAGGCGCTTTTTCCTCCACCTCCATCGGCTCCGTCAAGGTTGAGGACGTGGCTTCCGTGGCGACATCGTTGTTATCACGGGGGGTCAGGTACTTCGTGGGGTCGAAGTTGGTGCGTGGGAAGTGGACAATCTTGTGGGATTTGACCCACCGGCCCCCGAGGAACTGGAACCGCTTCAAGCTGATCACCTAGAAAGGCAAGAGGCGAAAAAAAGAAAGAAAAAGGTCACTGGCTTTCTGAAGATGGGGTATGAAAGGCTGAACCCTCTCACATTTTTTGCTATGTGTATTGACATTAAAGCTCTGGCATGTACATAGACTACCATACTTTTCAGACAATAAGGCGCAACCCCCAAATTTTACACAAAATTCATATTTTGTTATCATATTTTCTTACTACTTTATCAGTCATAGTATAAGGAGCAGGGGTCTCAGTCTGGGGGGAAAAAAGTAAGTCAGAAAAACATGGTAATCAAAATATACAAAAACCACCACCACACAGCATTGCACAGAACTTCCAGAAGGTGGAGGAACACATCACACATACCCCACCCCTTCAGGGAGAGACTTGTGGAGAAGAGAGGGAGTTGTCCAGCTCCCCGTACGGAGGCATGAGGCGTCCACCCACTTTCCCCAGTGACAAACACAGACACTACTATCCCAATGACGACTTACCAGGACAGCCTCCAGATGTCCACCCACCTTCCCCAGTGACAAACACAGACATTATTATCCCAACGACGACTTACCAGGACAGCCTCCAGATGTCCACCCACTTTCCCCAGTGACAAACACAGACGTTATCAGAGCTGATTCTAGGATCCTAAGAATGAAAAAAGGGTGGCAGGTCCAATGGATACGAGGGGAAGGGGGGGGAGGCGGCCGATTCAATCTTCGCTAGCCATGGCCACTTCTTCAATCACTCGTCTTGGAACCGGTGTCCCCTCGCACTAGTGCCGTTATCTTCGGGCTGCTTCTCCGAGACTGTTGATGCAGTAGCTGTTTCTGCAACATCTTCTGCACACTCGTTTGGCAGAGGATTTCTTTTTTTTTACTTTGCCGCCACAAAAATCAAAGTCGAAGAGCGTCGTTGTCCGCTTCATTTTGAACAAAATTGAACATGGCGGGTAGGACTCTCACAACTTCTTGTTGGTAAAACGAGATGAACTCGATTGGTTGATTTACACTAACATTGTAAAGGAACCAATGAAATGTCAAGAAATCATTCATTCCTGCTCGATGCTTTTGGTTTGTGCAGACGGATTTAGCAGACGATGAAGGAATTCCCACAGCAAAAAAGTGCAAATAAGCGGGCGTCGGCCCGCGCTAAGACCCGATTATTGCGGGAAGGAACAGATTTTGGGGGGATTGTACCAATCCCGCGCCCTAGAATTAGCTCTGCCTTATTATCCCAACGACGACTTACCAGGACAGGGGGCAGCCTCCAGATGTCCACCCACTTTCCCCAGTGACAAACACAGACATTATTATCCCAACGACGACTTACCAGGACAGCCTCCAGATGTCCACCCACTTTCCCCAGTGATAAACACAGACATTACTATCCCAACGACGACTTACCAGGACAGCCTCCAGATGTCCACCCACTTTCTCCAGTGACAAACACAGACATTATTATCCCAACGATGACTTACCAGGACAGGGGACAGCCTCCAGATGTCCACCCACTTTCCCCAGTGATAAACACAGACATTATTATCCCAACGATGACTTACCAGGACAGGGGACAGCCTCCAGATGTCCACCCACTTTCTCCAGTGACAAACACAGACATTATTATCCCAACGATGACTTACCAGGACAGCCTCCAGATATCCACCCACTTTCCCCAGTGACACAGACATTATTATCCCAACGACGACTTACCAGGACAGCCTCCAGATGTCCACCCACTTTCCCCAGTGACAAACACAGACATTATTATCCCAACGACGACTTACCAGGACAGCCTCCAGATGTCCACCCACTTTCTCCAGTGACAAACACAGACATTATTATCCCAATGACGACTTACCAGGACAGCCTCCAGATGTCCACCCACCTTCCCCAGTAATAAACACAGACATTATTATCCCAATGACGACTTACCAGGGCAGCCTCCAGATGTTCACCCACCTTCCCCAGTAATAAACACAGACATTATTATCCCAATGACGACTTACCAGGACAGCCTCCAGATGTCCACCCACTTTCCCCAGTGATAAACACAGACATTATTATCCCAATGACGACTTACCAGGACAGCCTCCAGATGTTCACCCACCTTCCCCAGTAATAAACACAGACATTATTATCCCAATGACGACTTACCAGGACAGCCTCCAGATGTTCACCCACCTTCCCCAGTAATAAACACAGACATTATTATCCCAATGATGACTTACCAGGACAGCCTCTAGATGTCCACCCACTTTCCCCAGTGATAAACACAGACATTACAGACCTGCCTACTTGGAATTTTTCCAATCAGTAGCCCAACCGTCAATTTTCAGTAGCATGGCAAATTTTTCAGTAGCATCCACAAATGACGGCCGAAACGTACTGCCTATGTTTCGCCGAATGAACGTGTCGACGGCAATCATCTCTACCGTCATGATTAACAGAGAAGTCCGCATGGCAGAGGTTGCAGTGAGCATGGTTCGCACCGAGTCGACTTCTGACGATGCAAGGCCACTCCTCCGTGTAAGCTATTTTGAAAACTTGTGCGGCAGGCCGATGTTTTTTCTTAGAACAAGATGGTGCGCCAGATGATTTTCATTTTCTGGTTTGGGTTCGTTTTTCTTCGTTTGAAACATCTCCCGAATCGCTACTGTTGCTGGAGTCCGCCATTTTTTCAGAGAAAGTAATAGGAACGCATGCTCAGTCACTTTGATAAAAACGGAAGTGACTAGGTTATCGCGCGTCTGCTCTTGGAAACAGACAAAACTGGGAACGGCACAAGCAAAAATAAAATGTGTCTGAAATTGCTTTTTTCCCGTAACAACGTTAAGGTTGCCGTAGCTCCGTAGCAAAGCTTTATTTTTCGTAGCTGCTACGGCCAAATCGTAGCAGTAGGCAGGTCTGACATTACTATCCCAACGATGACTGACCAGGACAGGGGGCAGCCTCCAGATGTCCAGCTTCTTGATGGGCAGCACCATCTTGTGGCAGCGCGAGCAGCGGTACATGCCGTCCTCGCCCAGCTCCTCCTCCTTGGTGAAGGCCTGCAGGCACGTGTCCAGGTCGATGGGCTCCACCTGCAGCCGCCGGGACTCACCCACGCTCTCGTGGTCATCGTGGTACTGGGTGGGTGAAGGGAAAGCAACATGGAAAACCGTGTAGGAAGAGACACAGAGACAGAGAGAAAGAGAGAGAGAGGGTTTGATGAGTTCCATCTGCAGCCGCCCAGAGAATCACCCACGCTCTCGTGGTCCTCGTGGTACTGGGTGGGTGAAGGGAAATCAACATGGAAAACCGTGTAGGACGAGACACAGAGTGACAGAGAGAAAGAGAGAGAGAGGGTTTGATGAGTTCCATCTGTAGCCGCCGGGACTCCCCCACGCTCTCGTGGTCCTCGTGGTACTGGGTGAAGAGAAATCAACATGGAAAACCGTGTAGGAGGAGGAGACAGAGACAGAGAAAAAGGGAGAGAGAGGGTTTGATGGTTCCATCTGCAGCCGCCTGGAGACTCCCCCATGCTCTCGTGGTCCTGGGTGAAGAAAAATCAACATGGAAAACCGTGTAGGAACAGACACAGAGTGACAGAGAGAAAGAGAGAGAGAGGGTTTGATCTGCAGCCGCCCGGAGACTCCCGGACGCTTTCGTGGTCCTCATGGTACTGGGTGAAGGGAAATCAACATGGAAAACTGTAGGAACAGACACAGGGAGAAAGGGAGAGAGAGGGTTTGATCTGCAGCCGCCCGGAGACTCCCGGACGCTTTCGTGGTCCTCATGGTACTGGGTGAGGGGAAATAAACATGGAAAACTGTGTAGGAACAGACACAGGGAGAAAGGGAGAGAGAGGGTTTGATCTGCAGCCGCCCGGAGACTCCCCCACGCTCTCGTGGTCCTCGTGGTACTGGGTGAAGAGAAATCAACATGGAAAACCATACAGGAAGAGACACAGAGACAGAGAGAAACTGAGAAACACTGAGACAGAAAGAAAGAGAGATGCAGGGAGATGCAGAGAATTCCCCAGCAAGGGTGCTGTATGTGCAACAGAGTTAAAAGCTTTGAAAAAAGAAACACATTTTGATCATGTTGTAATGGCATTAGGGGTAGAGCTGTACTTTAAATCAAAACAAAGACACACAATGCTTGGGGAAGCGAAACAATTTTTGCCACGCATTACTCAATAGGAAAAAAATTACTTACACACGTTGAAACATCCATTAAAATTAAAATTAAAATGAAGCCAGAGCAATGACAGTCAAACGAGATACAGTGGAACCTCCGTATTAAGACCTTCGCTATTAAGACTCCCGTAACTCAATAGGAAGAAAATGACTTACACACGTTGAAACATCCATTAAAATTAAAATTAAAATGAAGCCAGAGCAATGACAGTCCAACGAGATACAGTGGAACCTCCGTATTAAGACCTTCGCTATTAAGACTCCCTCTAATTTGTGACCCCAACATTTTTCACTGATTTGTTTTTCTCCTTTATATCCGGACTACTGGGACCATATTAGGACCATTTTGGGGGCCAAATTTTCAAGATCTTAACCCCTTGACTGCCAGAGAAAATGAAACCAAAAAAATCATTGTACAAATCATGACATGAAAAAGACAACTGATAGAGCCAATCTGGCAAAATGGTCTGAGGATATAACTCTCTTGACTGTGTTAGAGCAAAAGCCAGCATACCAGAGTTATTCCTCTTCATCTGATGACATAATCAGTGATGTCATCAAGTCAGTATGTGGATGTTATATGGTTGTTGTTGTTGATGTTGTTGTCGTTCCATGACTTAAAGACTCCATGGATCATCCCAACAGCCGAAGAAATTGAACACTATGGTACAAATGCACCAGCTAGGGATGAGAACATTACGTTTGTGACTGTTTTTGATTACCCCGCCACACTCCGACTTCGGAGGATTTTTTATGCTTGGAGCGTGCCATGGCTAAAGACAATCCCTGCACAGCTATGCAGAGCATAACAACATTTTGATGTAGCCTTGGTGTTCAAGCTATGTCAACTGGTCTGACACAGCCTTAAGCCAAGGCCAGTCATATGGCTAATAGGGAGGTTCCACTGTATTACAGACAAGGAGCGACAACGGGCCTCACCCTTTCTAAAGACGTCTGGTACCGCAGGTGCAGAGCGGTGGGCTCCCAGTCGATGGCTACAAAGGAGCCCCCTCGACCCGCATCAAACTTCTCCGCGTTGCACTCTATCCGACAACCCCGACAAAACCTGCCCACATAGCAGGGTTCATACTTTCATAACAGTCCATCTTAGTCAGCCACACAGACAATAGGATGAAAGAGAGCGGATTTTTTAGATTTTTTTTTTTTTTTTTTAAAGGGGAGGGGGGGTAGGGGAAAAGGGGAGGGAGAGAAAAGGAACAAGGAAAAAAGGAGGAAGGAAGAAAAAACGAAAAGAAAGGGTTAAAAATTAAGGCGGAAGTGGTGGTGGGATGCATGATGAGTGAGCAAGATAGCGGAGAGCGGATGAATGATTGGGTGTGGTGTGAGAGTTACATATTTGTTGATGTAAATTTATGTTTCATACTTTTAATTAATATTTTTATTTTACACGGTGGAAGACAAGTTTCCATGTGCATTGTACAATGCCAATGTACAATAAAGAAACTTATGACTTAACTTTTTCACTGCGTAAAACGCACATATGCGTGCTAGAAGCTCCCTCCGTTCAGTACACAGCACGCATGATTATATGTGTGGTGACTTTGACTATGAACAGTGCACGTCTTATGGTCTAAGGGGAACAAAATTATTAAATTATATTCAGCAGTCAGTTATCTGTCTTCTGAGTGCTTTCCTTTGAGCAAAACTGGTCTAAACTGGTCACAAGCAGCTTTTGAAAAGACTAACTGAAAGCTCGGCCAATAGTGGCAAAGAGGCAAAAACACTATATGTGTGGTAACTTTGACTATGAACAGTGCACGTCTAAGTATGGTCTAAGTGGAAAAAAACGTATTAAATTATATTCAGCAGTCAGTTATCCGTCTTCTGAGTGCTTTCCTTTAAGCAAAACTGGTCTAAACTGGTCACAAGCAGCTTTTGAAAAGACTAACCGAAAGCTCGGCCAATAGTGGCAAAGAGGCAAAAAACACTATATGTGTGGTAACTTTGACTATGAACAGTGCACGTCTAAGGGAAAAAAAACGTATTAAATTATATTCAGCAGTCAGTTATCTGTCTTCTGAGAGCTTTCCTTTGAGCAAAACTGGTCTAAACTGGTCACAAGCAGCTTTTGAAAAGACTAACTGAAAGCTCGGCCAATAGTGGCAAAGAGGCAAAAACACTATATGTGTGGTAACTTTGACTATGAACAGTGCACGTCTAAGTATGGTCTAAGTGGAAAAAAACGTATTAAATTATATTCAGCAGTCAGTTATCCGTCTTCTGAGTGCTTTCCTTTAAGCAAAACTGGTCTAAACTGGTCACAAGCAGCTTTTGAAAAGACTAACCGAAAGCTCGGCCAATAGTGGCAAAGAGGCAAAAACACTATATGTGTGGTAACTTTGACTATGAACAGTGCACGTCTAAGGGAAAAAAAACGTATTAAATTATATTCAGCAGTCAGTTATCTGTCTTCTGAGAGCTTTCCTTTGAGCAAAACTGGTCTAAACTGGTCACAAGCAGCTTTTGAAAAGACTAACTGAAAGCTCGGCCAATAGTGGCAAAGAGGCAAAATCACTATATGTGTGGTAACTTTGACTATGAACAGTGCACGTCTAAGGGAAAAAAACCGTATTAAATTATATTCAGCAGTCAGTTATCTGTCTTCTGAGAGCTTTCCTTTGAGCAAAACTGGTCTAAACTGGTCACAAGCAGCTTTTGAAAAGACTAACTGAAAGCTCGGCCAATAGTGGCAAAGAGGCAAAATCACTATATGTGTGGTAACTTTGACTATGAACAGTGCACGTCTAAGTATGGTCTAAGGGGAAAAAAACGTATTAAATTATATTCAGCAGTCAGTTATCTGTCTTCTGAGTGCTTTCCTTTGAGCAAAACTGGTATAAATTGGTCACAAGCAGCTTTTGAAAAGATTAACTGAAAGCGCGGCCAATAGTGGCAAAGAGGCAAAACAAGCGCGGATTCGCAATCGTTTGTGGCGTGCGACAATTGAAAACGAAACATCATTTTAAAGAGCAGCCTCGATTTGAAGTGCGGTCTATTTTTACCACTCCAATCATTACATACACTGAGTCGCCTCCCCTGGCTCTTCAATAATTTTAATCTATAAACCAGAATGTTATCTGTGCACCATTTCGTAACTTTTTATATCTTTTGGAAAACATTTAAAACTATTTATCCTACTTATACTCATCGAAAGAAGCACTGCATACTCATCGTGTCTGTTGCAGTGTCTGTATTACGTATGTTTATTTTGTACGCTTTAAAATGAAGATTCATGTGCTCTGTTCAGTATACAATTCTTTCCATACCTAAGGACTATAGATATGACAACTGAAATGTTACTTTATGCCCAAGTATTTTTTTCTCTTTTACAATATATGCGACCATTTTGTCAATATGTGCGACAATTTTGGACCGACCGACCGACTGACCGACCGACAGACCGACAGAGTGAGTTATAGGTTTGTGGCTTGAGCCACAAACAAAAACACTATCCCAGTATATTGGAACAAGATGGGTATGTTTGTATTCCTGCATTTCTGGTGTGAAATAGAAAAAAAAGTCAAAGAAACTTGATGTAGATATAGCTAGAGACTCATTCTGTCCAACGATACCAAACACTCACACTTCGCATGCAAACAAAGCAGGCGAAAGTAGAGATGAAAATTGTCGATTTAAGTACGTCTGTGGTGAAAAGCTACTGGGAATTAGTACGGGGTGAAAGAGTTAAAGCTAACAATTGCTGGTACCCACGTGTCGTCATATCCGGCCACAAGGAGCGCCATATTATGGGAGACCGCCATCTTAGTCCTTACCTTTTTTTGAAAAATGCCAGATCAATGCTGCGTATTTGGCTGTTCCAATTCGAAACTTAATCTAAACTGTATTTATAACATCTGGATGTTTTCTTTACACATTTAGATAACATTTTCACTTTGTTTACACACAAATAAGGACTAAGATGGCGACACTTCCGTTGGAATGGTCGAGATGCGCACGCAAGTGGGTTGGAGCCATACAAAAATTCAAGGAGTTTGTCAGGGGGTTTAAAGGGGATGTTCAATTTTTGTAAGGGTCAGGCACATAACAATGCTAGCACAATGTACAACAGGCACGCCTTCCATCTATCACACAAACTAGCAGGGAAATACATACGTATGTGTCCGTTTTCAGTTTTCACTGGTCTCCCCGCTGCGTACAGCCGACACATTCCGATTTCGGAGGAGCTCAAAGGAGAAAAGTTACTAGGAAGATTTTTTTTTGAAAAAACGGCAGGAGAATGGGCCAGTAAGTCAGAAAGATAGCAGATGACAGTAAGCAAAAGAAAAAGGCAGAGTCAAAGAGAGTGACAGATTAGAGGAAGTTCCAAAATTCCAGAATATGGGGGAACTATATGTACGAAAGACCCCCCCCCCCGGTATCCCCAAGGGGAGAGAGACAAGCTCAAAGGCAATGACTGCAGCTTTCATGCGGGCCATTGGCATTTCCATCTAGAGCGACTGACGAAAAATAACGGGCACTCCAACACTTGCATGTGAGTGCGTGCATACCTTACCCTTTATGGCCATATGTCCTGGGAACGCAGAAGAAGAAGAAGAAGAGGACATATGGAGGAGATGAGCATTGTGCTACCTACCTGTACCATGGGCACTTGGCGCACGTCGTTCCATCCTTCAGAACCAGCTTCAGGGTGAAAGGGTATTCGTAGCCCAGGCTGTCGTCGCTGAAACAACACATACTGTATTTTTCTGACTGTATTTTTCTTATTATTAGAAGGCGCAAACACCCCCACCCCCCCCCCCCCCACCCACCCACCCCCCCACACACACACACAAAATTTTTTTTTACAACATATTCAGATTTTATTATTACACCTCGTTACAATTTTGTTCACCATATTTTAAGGCCTTATAGTCCGTAAAATATGGAACACTTATTTTGCACATATGAAAGAACCAGGAGAACACATGAACTTCAACAGTCCTTAACCCTCCGAGACCACCAAAGCTACGGGAACCTTCAAAAAACGTTCGTTGTCTGGCTAGCGTAACGCCCGATCGTGCCCGCTGAACAGCAGGTCTAGTAGTTTCACTTTCACTTTTGCCCTACCCACAATGCAATATACTAAGTTAGTGCTTCCTTTACCTGAGTCTCACTGATCCGTTTCTGGCTTTTACAGCAAGGGAAAGCACCCACTAGTCTTTTTGAACGGATTTTTCAAAGTGACACAATTTTTTTTTTTTTTTCCACGTGACGTGCGCAGTATTGATCGACACGATGCTCGGAGTGCCCTGATGGGTTTTTACCCCCAATTCATGGTTTGTTGTGTGACAGTGTGTTAGCTTTCGAATGCAAATATCATCATTGCTCAGGCATGAAAGTGGATGAAGATCAAAAAAGAGGAAAAAATTTCGTCCGAGAAATCCTTCCACCCGGATTTTCACCTCACGTCGGAAGTTTTGTTGAACGGGGAGGGGGGGGGAACGTTCCCAAAAACATTTTTCCGGCACAAACATCTCTCAAACTTCAAGGAATGAGATTCTTTTCAGTCGAGCAAAATCCTTCCACCCGGATTTTCGACTAATGTCCGATGTTTTGTTGACGGGGGGGGGGGGAGGAGAAACAGAATGTTCCCAAAATAAAATGTTCAAACACCTTCTCACCTAATTAACGTCACAAATTTTATTCAGCAAGGAGGGGGTCAGATAAATTCGTCGGCACAAATACCTTGCACACACATTTTCAGATATCATCGCTACTTTTGTTGAGCGGGAGGTGCTCCTTTCGCCTTCCTTCGCACAATTGAAGCGAGTGAGCTAAAGCAACTTCCGGTTAACCAGTTTCAGAATCCCACCAAATAAAGACTTGTACATATAAGAATACGGCAAGATCGGTCCTTTACGCGGAAATTTTTTTTTTACGCGGAAGTTTTGAAAAATTTACGCGGATTTTCCGCGAAACGCTGAATTCTTTCATGCCTGATTGCTATTCAATATGCATCTTTCAGTTACTTTATTCTGGGTGATTTTTTTAATGAAAAGATTTGGTGTACGTTCAGAGTTAATTCCCTTCTCTCTGGGGACTGGGATCGATTCTCGGTTCGAATGGTTGGGAGTCATTGGGTTAAGAAGGAAGGTGGACGAGTAAAAGGAAAGTAAACAAGACTTTGCATAAATTCCAAGGGAGAAAAAAAAAATCATGTTGGCCTTATCGGAGAAAAGCATATATTGTCTTTGTAATCATCAGTGCGTCTTAAAGAACTGACACAGGTAGGAGCATGCAAATTAGACTAAACTCTTAAAAATAGTTGGCAGATTAGTCTCATTTAAATATTACTACCTGCGTTAACTGTTTAAGAAACACTCATGATCACCTCTTTTGGAAGTTCTGTGCTCGTAACTTCCTCTAAACTGTCACTCTCTTTGACTCTGCCCTTACCCTTTGGCTTACTTCACCCGCCCTTTGTTTTCAATAAAAACGCTTTTAACAAAATGTCCTCCCCCAGTAGCCCGGAAGTCGGACATGCTGGGGCCCAACTATTTCTTACTTAGGCGCATAACGGCAGCATGACGCATCTGCGCTCATCATTGACAGGAAACCGTCTAAGCGATCAAAAAAGAAGAAAGAAAGAAGAAAAAAAAGACCACTGACACGTGGCCGGTGACTTTTCCTTTTTTTTTTTGTATGTGTGCGTTCTGTCCTTTTCATATTTCATTATTCACTTCATGTAAGCTACTGTGATGTTTTTAACTTTAGACATGTCATGTTTTTACTGGCTAAGTTTGTGATTGATTAATGGTTTTTAACAAAAGTATTTTAACAAAAAACTTTGATTTTGTTTTTATGTTGTGTTTTTACCCCTTTTTAATACGTGGTAAGACTGAACGTGGTGACAGCCCTGACATGGCCTTTGCTGTCGACGGGGCTATAATTTTCATCTTAATCATATTTCATTATAAAATGTGTTCAAACAAAAGTTAAATAAAAAAGCATTGATCATTCTTAACTCATTCAAGTCGTTCCGGCCATATATGTCAGGAATTAATAGATAACTGTCAATTCAATTTTGCCTCTAACTTTGCTTTTATAATGGTTTGTTGTGGGGAAACAAATTGGTGTACAGTTTTTCTATATAAAGTCTATATATATAAAAGTCTGATCTACCACTTCCCTATGTCTAAACCTGAAGTAAAAACCTGTAATCTTCAAAGCAAAAAACACTGATGCAGACCAACTGGAATAAGGCCATTTGAGTAAAAAAAAAAATTCAAATGGAATACAGAATAAAAAATAATTTAAGAAAATTTTGTTTTAAAAAGACCGTTGACGCATGTCCAGGCGACTGACCAGTCCTGGGCGTGGTTGGTCATGCGCTGCTCGTTGGGGGGCAGGGGGGAGACGAGGCGCGACACCTGCACCCAGACGAAGTGGTAGAGGTCCTGTCCCGTGGTGCCCTCGTCCCGCGGGATGATGATGGGCGTCCCGAACAGGCTGGGCCGCGTCTTCTGGGCCGACAGGAAGTACACGTCCATCAGTACCTGGCAGGGGGAGAGAGAGAACAGCGAAAATTAGCAGGCAGTCGGTGGATGCCTCGTGCCTCCATACGGGGAGCTGGACTCACTCCACGAGTCGCTCCCCGTGGGGATACCGGGGGAGGGGGTAGGGGGGGTCTTTCGTAAAATAGTTCCCCCACCTTCTTGAAGTTCTGTGCTTGTAACGTCCTCTAATCCTCTAATCGTAACGTCCTCTAATCTGCCACTCTCTTTGACTCTGCCTTTTCCCTTTGCTTCCTATCATCTACTATCTTTCTGACTCATTGGCCCGTTCTGCTCTTTTTCAAAAAAATCTTCCAAATAATTTCCAGGGTGGGGGGGGGGGGGGATGCCTCGTGCCTCCATACGGGGAGCTGGACAACCCCGCCCACTCCACGAGTCTCTCCCCGTGGGGATACCCAGGGGGAGGGGGGGATGTCTCTTCTGGAAGTTCTGTGCTTGTAACGTCCTCTAATCCTCTAACTTAACGTCCTCTAATCTGCCACTCTCTTTAGCTCTGACTTTTCCCTTTGCTTTTTATCATCCACTATCTTTCTGACCTATAAGGGGGGGGGGGGGGGGGGGGGGGGCCTTATAATAAAAGTTTAAAAAAAAGGTACTTTGAAATATAAAAAAAAAAAATAAAAAAAACAACAACCAGCCACTCACCATTTTGCGGTGCACCCCGATGAGGAAGTTGTCGAAGAGCTCCAGCTGCCGCGCCAGGCTCTCCACGCTGCCCCCTACCACGTTGGAGTTGCTGCGCGAATGGGAGGGGGACGCAGACTCACCTCCCCCTCCCCCGCCCCCGCCATTCCCTCCCCCCTGCAGCCCAGTGTGGGAAGGGGATGGGGAGGGGCAGGGAGAGTCGCCGCTGGGTGGCTGTTGTTGCTGCTGTTGTTGTTGTTGTTGTTGGCCCGATGTCAGCTGCGGGGGTTGTCCGTTGGGGATGCGGGAAGGGGAGGGGGAAGGGGTAGGGGAGCTGTTGGCCAGTTGTCCTGCGAAAAACAAAGAAAAAGATAGAAACGGAAAGTGAATCCGAGGTGAGCCTATACTTTTGCTGAGTGAAACTGTTATAAAATTCGTTTTATCATGATAGATCCACATGGTCAAAGAGACTGCGTGACCGGAAGCAAGGGGAGAGCATGCGTGCTTCCGGTAAAGGAGAGTTGCGGTCCATTACTACTTTCGTTGTTTGTGTTGCTAGGGCATTGGTTTCCAAATTGAAGTGTCTTTGCTATTGTTTTGAGTGTTGGTCAGTATGGTTAGAATAGATAGAAATTTTCTTTAATCTTCAAGAATTGCCAAATGGCTAACTGACTTTCATTGCGTTTCTTCATACTTCCCTTTTGATTCATTTCCTTAAATATTTATATGTGGTGTTTCATTTTCCGAACTTCATTTTCCTTTGTGTTGTGTGTGTGTGTGTCTTTTATGTACCAGTGCTCGTAGTGTTAGGATTTTAAAAGAGAGAAAAAACCCGAACAAGGGGGTGTACTCTTCAGAAAACAAAAAAGCTTTGCAGTCCTACAAGCAAAGCTCTCCGTGGGGATACCGGGGGGTCTTTCGTAAAAATAGTTCCCCCATCTTCTGGAAGTTCTGTGCTTGTAACTTCCTCCAATCTACCACTCTCTTTGACTCTGCCTTTTCCCTTTGCTCTCTGTCATCTGCTATCTTTCTGACTTATTGGACCATTCTCCTGCCTTTTTTTTAAAAAAATCTTCCAAATAATTTTTCTCCTTTGAGCTCCTCCGACATCGGAATGTGTTGGCTGTACGCAGCGGGGAGATCAGTGAAAACTGAAAACCGGACACATACGTATATCTTATCCATTATGGGAACGCAGAAAAAGAAAAAGAAGAAGAAGAAGCAAAGCAGCGGAAACCGTAAAAGCTGATGACCCACTGGATTTCATTAAGCCCCGTGGTCTCTGTGGTAAGCCACGCTGCTTTTGTTCGAACCTGGGTACAGGGGATTTTTCCTCTCACTTTGCACTAGGCCTTACGGTCTGAACGTGGAGTCTTTCGGATGAGACGATAAACCGAGGTCCAGTGTGCACATGCACTTTGCACACGTCAAACCCAGTGACAGCGAAAAAATTGTCATTTGGTCAAAATTTACCACCCACCCCCATTTCCTTCCTCATCAGTCACACAAAAATCGTGGGCAAAAATTTTTTTTTTAAAATTGGGTGGCGCGCCTCTGGCTGCGACGCGCTCTCCAGGTGGGAGCAACCCGAATTTCACAGAGACGCCTCTGTGACTATGAAGTACCTAATACCTAATACCTATCTCATCTTCGAGGCCATACAGTGGCGTCGCTTCCACGCCGTTCATTCCGAGTCCCAACTCGCAGCCACACTCTGGCTTGGCAAGGTCACGGAACCCGAAAAGGGGGTGGAGGGGGGGAAGACAATTTTTTTTTTTAAAAGGTAGTTCAGCTTCAGGTTTTTAAAAAAAATGAAGTCCTTGTGAAAGGGAAAATATGTACCCATGTGACAACTAGAGCATGAAAACGCTAGATCAACCAGCCGCGCGGCAGAATTTTCAGGTCCAGTGACCTTGCAGAAGCAAACAGACAAACACCCCTGAAACACCCCTGAAACTAAAGTCCGATCAAATAGTCTACACCCGCCCTTTACAGAACCACTGCGCCAGCGAGGATCTCAACTGCAGCTCCTGCACTATTCACAGCTGGAGAAAAGCAGGTGCGTGGCAGCATTTTCGGCTCCAGTGACCTTGACCTTTAACACCCCTAACCATTAACCAATGTCACGGTCATTTCATTTTCGAACTTGGCCTAGATACCTTAAAAACCTATCCGCATGCAAAACTGGTCGCTCTGTTCAAACGTTATCGTGTTCACACAGACAGACAGACAGACAGGCAGACAGATAGCCAGGAACAAACAGAAAGCTCTGAAAACATTAACCAGCTTTCGCTTCGTGGTTGATGAATAAATCACTGCTAGTGCCCCCTCCCCCGGGATACCAGGGGGTCTTT
>CM065702.1:15186699-15231699 GCA_017654935.2 Phymorhynchus buccinoides | reverse complement strand
GCGTGTGCGTGTGCGTGTGTGTGTGTGATGTATGCTAGGGAGTGTGGGCAAACTTTTGTGTGCTGAAGGAAGTATCTGACAGTGAAAATGTTGTTATTGTGTAACTTTACATGTGTGTGTGTGTGTGTGTGTGTGTGTGTGTGTGTCAAGACAAGTCAAGTCAAAATGATCTTTATTGAGGATAAAGGAGTAAGCTTGACAGCTTTTTTTCATCCTGTCCTCAGAATGAAAAGTAACAGTGTGTGTGTGTGTGTGTGTGTGTGTGTGTGTGTGTGTGTGTGTGTGTGTGTGTGTGTGTGTGTGTGTTGTGTGTAAGTGTGTGTGTTAGATTTTATTATTATAAATAATGCCACAAATTTTCTAAACTGTACCGTTAAGCATTCTTTAAAAAAATAATTTTTAGGTAATGATGCAAACCTGCCTAGTGTTGAAAGGTTGTGCGAGGCATGTACGCGATACACATCTGTATTGTTAAAAATTTGGGACTTTGCTGGCGTTGCACTGCCTCCGGGCATTGCCTCCAGGATCGTTCCCACCATCTTTATATCTACTAATGTTCCATATGTATCTGTTCCAGACCGTCGGACGTTATTTTTTTTTAAACTTTTGGACTTTCCTGGTATTGCAGTACCTCCAGGATCGTCCCACTATCTTTATAGTTATTAATGTCCCATATGTGTCTGTTCCAGGCCGGACGACGTTAAACGAACTTTCATCATCTCTTGTAGAGAGAGTTAATCAATATCTTATGTGTTTTAGCGTTGTTGTTTTTCGCACCCAATGTTAATTTCCCAGTATTGAGATAATAAAGTTTACTCGATCTTGAACTTCAACTGACAGGAAACTGTCTGAGCGACCGACGATATATAAGTGTAGAGCGGCACAGTGGTAGCGCGTTCGCCTCGTGTCAAGTAAACCCCAGTTCGAACCTGGGTACAGGGGATTTTTCCTCTCACTTTGCACTAGGCCTTGCGGTCTGAAAGTGGAGTCTTTCGGATGAGACGATAAACCGAGGTCACGTGTGCTCATGCAATGAGAAAGTTGTCATTTGGTCAAAATTTACCCCCCTCCCTTCCTTCCTCATCAGTCACACAAAAATCGCACACCCAAAAAAAAAAAAAAAAATTGGGTGGTGCGCCTCTGGCTGCGACGCGCTCTCCAGGTGGGAGCAACCCGAATTTCACAGAGACGCCTCTGTGACTATAATGTAAGCCTACCTAGCCTACGAAGAAGAAGACTACGGACAATGAGAGTTTGACGACTGACCTGTTCAGATCTTCGTGCAGGCCGTCCAGCAAAAAGCTGAGAAATTCCTGAGAGTCGTGCTGCTGGAACCCGTTGAACCGCGGAGCGTACTTCCCTATGGTCCACTGCACACCAAAACAAACACACACAACAATAACAAAGGGCAGAATTCAGTCGAATATACCATGCAGCCTACAATCGAATATACGGTGCAGCCTACAGTCGAATATACCATGCAGCCTACATTCGAATATATGGTGCAGCCTACAGTCGATTATACGGTGCAGCCTACAGTTGAATATACCATGCAGCCTACAGTCGAATATACCATGCAGCCTACAGTTGAATATACAGTGCAGCCTACAGTCGAATATACCATGCAGCCTACAGTTGAATACACCATGCAGCCTACAGTCGAATATACAATGCAGCCTACAGTCGAATATACCATGCAGCCTACAGTTGAATATACCATGCAGCCTACAGTTGAATATACCATGCAGCCTACAGTCGAATATACCATGCAGCCTACAGTTGAATATACCATGCAGCCTACAGTCGAATCTACAATGCAGCCTACAGTTGAATATACCATGCAGCCTACAGTTGAATATACGGTGCAGCCTAGTCGAATATACCATGCAGCCTACAGTTGAATATACCATGCAGCCTACAGTCGAATATACCATGCAGCCTACAGTTGAATATACCATGCAGCCTACAGTTGAATATACGGTGCAGCTACAGTCGAATCTACAATGCAGCCTACAGTCGAATATACCATGCAGCCTACAGTCGAATATACCATGCAGCCTACAGTCGAATATACCATGCAGCCTACAGTCGAATATACCATGCAGCCTACAGTCGAATATACCATGCAGCCTACAGTTGAATATACGGTGCAGCTACAGTCGAATCTACAATGCAGCCTACAGTTGAATATACCATGCAGCCTACAGTCGAATATACCATGCAGCCTACAGTCGAATATACCATGCAGCCTACAGTCGAATATACCATGCAGCCTACAGTTGAATATACGGTGCAGCCTACAGTCGAATATACCATGCAGCCTACAGTCGAATATACCATGCAGCCTACAGTCGAATATACCATGCAGCCTACAGTCGAATATACCATGCAGCCTACAGTTGAATATACGGTGCAGCCTACAGTCGAATCTACAATGCAGCCTACAGTCGAATCTACACTGCAGCCTACAGTCGAATCTACAGTGCAGCCTACAGTTGAATATACAATGCAGCCTACAGTTGAATATACCATGCAGCCTACAGTCGAATCTACAATGCAGCCTACAGTCGAATCTACAATGCAGCCCAGCCTACAGTCGAATCTACAATGCAGCCTACAGTCGAATCTACAATGCAGCCTACAGTCGAATATACCATGCAGCCTACAGTCGAATCTACAATGCAGCCTACAGTCGAATCTACAATGCAGCCTACAGTTGAATATACCATGCAGCCTACAGTCGAATCTACAATGCAGCCTACAGTCGAATCTACAATGCAGCCTACAGTTGAATCTACAATGCAGTTCAATCAGTTTGAACTTCTTGTTTTCCGGAAGAATAAGTGTCCTTTTACCATCTAGATTACTAGTAATTATTGATATAGATCATGCATCCAACGATTGAGCTCTTTTTTGTTTAGCCATTGTCGTTCCTAATGTCAAGGAGAGGGGGGAGGGGGGACTTTTGGGCAAATATCTTACATCCATTACAGCAATTTATTTACAGCAAATGTAACTGCAGTTTACTTCTTTCTTTTTTTAAGCCATTCAAGCAGTTCCAAAATTATGTTATTTACATATTATTTTAAACAGAAACAAAGTCAGAACTGTAGCGCTCATTAAATATAGATCACAATTCAAGAAACTCAATGACCACAGCCATTTTCATGCTGGGTAAAGCAATAACCATAATGAAAGACAAAAAAAGAAGAAGAGAAAAGGGTTTAGCTGACCCTGAGTTTGAGAGGCGCCACAACCTTGGACGTTCCGCTCCACAGGTCTTTGATGAGCTCCCCGTAGCGCTGGGCTATGTGGCCCTTCATGCCAATGGGGTTTTCCCTGACGGAGACAAACGCAACATGCTAGCTGAGCTTACACGGAGACACACATACCCGCGTGCGCGCACGCACGCACGCACGCACGCACACACGCACGCACACACACTGGAACAAGAAAACTGAATTAGATTCAAGCATGCACTCACACACGCACACGCACACACACACACACACACACACACGCACACACACACACACACAAACACACAGAGGCACGTTCACTCACTCACTCTCTCACACAACACAATCTCTGTGTGTGTGTGTATACACACAGAGGCACGTTCACTCACTCACTCTCTCACACAACACATTCTGTGTATGTGTGTGTCTCTCTCTCTCTCTCTCCCCCACTCTCTCTCTCTCTCTCTCTCTCTCTCTCTCTCTCTCTCTCTCTCTCTCTCTCTCTCTCTCACCTGTTGAGCTCAAAGAGGTGCAGTCCCCCAGCAAAGTACTGGGTGAGGGCCCAGGTGTTGGACACACACTGCAGAGCAGCGTTCATAAAGCAGGTGTTGCCCAGATTGTTCAGCCCTGTGGCTCCCTTCGTCGTGGGGGCTGTTCGGAAGAGAGAAAAAAGCACGGTAATTTTCCGACAATAAGGTCTACCTGCACCCCCCAAATTTTGCACAAAATTCAGATTTTGTTCTTATATTTTCTTACGACAATGGAACCTCCTTTGTAAGACCTCCCATTATAAGATTCCATCCCACATAAGAGCTACTTCTCTGAGACATATCCCTTCTTTGTAAGTATTAAAATCACCTCTCTTATAAGACCCCTCCCTCATAAGACCTCATTTTGGATGATTTTTGAAGGTCTTATAAGGGAGGTTGTACTGTATATTATTAACTGTATTATAAGGCGCAGGGGTCTCAGTCTGGGGGGAAAAAAGTATCGCCTTATAGTCCGTAAAATACGGGTAAAGATCAACTATTAGACAGATACAGACGGACAGACAGACAAGCATGCAGGCAGGTAGACAGACAGACACACTGCAAGCAAGGCTGTGTTCATGAAGCAGGTGTTGCCCAGATTGTTCAGCCCTGTGGCTCCCTTTGTCGTGGGGGGCTGTTAGAGGAAAATAAAAGACACTAAATATCAACTATTAGACAGACACAGACAGGCAGACAGACAAGCAGGCATGCAGAAACACAAGACTGCATTCATGAAACAACAGTTGCCCAGATTGTTCAGCCCTGTGACTCCCTTCGTAGTAGGAGCTGTTTAGGGGGAAATGCGGTCAAGAAAGATCCTGCATCAGACAAATATAGACAGACAGACAGACAGACAGGCATACAGACAGACAAGCAAAGCACAGAAACGAGAAAGATGATAATTTGACCACATAATAGAATTTTAAAAAAAGCAACGAAAAAGAAAAGAAAAAAAATATGAAGAGGAAAAAAAAGATATATCCAACTGACCTTCATCCTTTTTCAATGTTTTGTTCTTGGCCAGTTGGGACATCTCTTCGGGCCAGGTAAGATCCTTGTTACGAACTGTGGCGGGAGAAAATCAGGTAACGGTCAGGAGCGGTTCATTATTTCACACTCATCAATCACACCATTAACCCTTTCACCGCCAACATCGCATTTTTGCACCACAATGATTTAACACCCATGTCACTAAAAGGCATCAAACCAGGGTCTGTTATCCAAAGACCCTATTCTCTTAATTTTGGGAGGTAAGGATAGGCCTTACTTTAAATATGTCACAGAGGAATCCCCAATATTACAGACAGATTTTGTTCTCTCTCTACCCAGGTAAATTTAATGGACATTTTTCGCTGAAAAATGGCTGGCGGTGAAAGGGTTAATGACAAATGCAACACTTCAAACACACAAACCACACAACTGAACACAAACGCACCAAAGCGCATCATGTCCATTAAGTCAATTCCAATTTCTGTTCTTGCAATTAGCTCACCAAAACACGAAGCAAAGTAAAGCATTCATGTCAAGTCTTATTTACCGGCATCTGACAAAAAGAAATATAAACTAACTTAAAAGAACAAAAAAATGCACAATATTGCTTTACACAAATCAAGTAATCCTCAAAGTAATCTTCAAATAACATACAACAAACAAACAAGCACACAGCAAGTGTAAAGGGACCTTATTTTATTCACGAGACACAACAAAACTGGATATTTCGGCGAATGCGCCTTTATCAACATAGAAACACAAGAAAACAGGAAACTCCCAAGATAACAAAAGGAGCCAAAAAACCCACCAATACTTCCCCTCTACAATCCAATCTTCCTTTTTTGGGGTTCAAATACCAAGTCAATCTACTCATTCAAGTTATTCCACAGTCATTTTCACTCATTCCCCATTCAGATAAGGTACATTTGTATTGGCATAGCATTCCTTAGTTACTGGCTCAGATAAAAATCATGAAAACTCCCATTAACAGATCACTTTCTGCACACACACACACACACAGAGAGAGAGAGAGAGAGAGAGAGAGAGAGAGAGAGAGAGAGAGAGAGAGAGAGAGAGAGAGAGAGAGAGAGAGAGAGAGAGAGAGAGAGAGAGAGAGAGAGATGAGAGAGAGAGAGAGAGAGAGAGAGAGAGAGAGAGAGAGAGAGAGAGAGAGAGAGAGAGAGAGAGAGAGAGAGAGAGAGAGAGAGAGAGAGAGAGAGAGAGAGAGAGAGAGAGAGAGAGAGAGAGAGAGAGAGAGAGAGAGAGAGAGAGAGAGAGAGAGAGAGAGAGAGAGAGAGAGAGAGAGAGAGAGAGAGAGAGAGAGAGAGAGAGAGAGAGAGAGAGAGAGAGAGAGAGAGAGAGAGAGAGAGAGAGAGAGAGAGAGAGAGAGAGAGAGAGAGAGAGAGAGAGAGAGAGAGAGAGAGAGAGAGAGAGAGAGAGAGAGAGAGAGAGAGAGAGAGAGAGAGAGAGAGAGAGAGAGAGAGAGAGAGAGAGAGAGAGAGAGAGAGAGAGAGAGAGAGAGAGAGAGAGAGAGAGAGAGAGAGAGAGAGAGAGAGAGAGAGAGAGAGAGAGAGAGAGAGAGAGAGAGAGAGAGAGAGAGAGAGAGAGAGAGAGAGAGAGAGAGAGAGAGAGAGAGAGAGAGAGAGAGAGAGAGAGAGAGAGAGACTTGACAACTTTATTACGCCAGGATTGAGATTTTAGGCCAGACCTATTCTTACAATCTGTCCTTGAGACGGAAACAAGACTAATACAAAACGATAAGGCAAACATATAATTATAATATGAACATGCATGATGATACAAAACATCAAAGTAAACAAAATTAGAGCAAAATAATATAAACAAATAACTAACAATTGGGGGGGGGGGCAGGGGGGGAGCACAAAGAGAGAGAGAGAGAGAGAGAGAGAGAGAGAGAGAGAGAGAGAGAGAGAGAGAGAGAGAGAGAGGTTCACTGACTTTCAATCAAGACAGGCTGATTGTCCTCGATGCCTGCGTCCTCCACAGTCTGCAGTTCATCATCCAGCAACGTCAGGTTTTGCTGCACACACCACCAAGCCCACTTCAAACTAACCCTTTTCCCCGTGGGGATACCGGGGGGTCTTTCGTAAAAATAGTTCCCCCACCTTCTGGAAGCTCTGTGCTTGTAACTTCCTCTTTTCTTTCACTCTCTTTGACTCTGCCTTTTCCCTTTGCTTTCTATCATCTACTATCTTTCTGACTTCTTGGCCCATTCTCCTGCCTTTTTTCCAAAAAAACATCTTCCAATCTTTGAGCTCCTCCAAAATCAGAATGTGTCGGCTGTACGCAGCGGGGAGACCAGTGAAAACTGAAAACCGGACACATACGTACCTTACCTATTATGGCTTTATGGCCTGGGAACGCAGAAAAAAAACAGAAGAAAAAAAACCTAACCCTTTCACCGCCAAAGTCACATTTTAGCACCATTGTGATTTAACACCAATGCTACTAAAAGGCATCAAATAGAGCATTTGCCACGCGCCGGTGACCTTGAATTTCACTGAGTTGAATTAGAGAGGTCAGCGCAACTCGGGCAGAACGAGCTCGGGCAAATTAGTAGTCTAGTATAGTGAACGAACACTCGCGGCAAACGCCCTATTGGGGTCTGTTATCCAGAGACCCTATTGTCTTAGCTTTGGGAAGAAAGGGTAGACCTTATGCTATATATGTCATAGGAGAACCCCCAATACTGCAGATGGTTTTTGTTCTCTACCCAGGTAAACTTCATGGAAATCTGGCAGTGAAAGAGCTAAACATGAGCCTCACTATGGATTAGAAAATGCATATGCATTACCCAACAACAGCAGAAAGGTATGTTGCACGGTTGTTTCTACTTCTTCTTCTGTGTTCCCAGGCCATAATGGGTAAGGTATGTACAGTGGAGAACTGATAACTCAAAAACGAATAACTCAAAAACACTGTATAACTCACAAAATTTTGTGGGTCCCAGTATAATAATCTGTATGTCGAAAAGTCTTCTAAACTCTTCAATTTTGACTTAAAGCGATTTGTACCGTATGTGTCCGGTTTTCAGTTTTCACAGGTCTCCCCGCTGCGTACAGCCGACACATTCCGATTTCGCGCGTGGATCGCATACAGGCGCGTCCTTTAACCTGAATTTTAAAGGTACACCAAACACACAGCAGCGCGGGCACTGACCTCGTCCTTCAGGCTGATCCTCCAGAGGCGGATGTCCTCGCGGTTGAAGCGCAGCTTGTTGCACAGGAACTCGTACACCTGTTGCAGGGTGTGCTTGCGGCTGAAGGCCGCCGTGTAGGCCAGCGTGCGACGCGGCGTGTTGGAGCTGTTGGCCAGATCTGGGAACAACACGTCTACATAGAGAACACACTTTACCATCAGAGGGTGTGGGTTGGGGGGTGGGGGAAATATTAATGAGAACATTTGGTAAGCTGCCATGTAGGCCAGCATGCGACGCGGCGTGTTGGAACTGCTGGCCAGATCTGGGAACAACATGTCAGGGTTCATACAGATTTTTCATATCAAAATTCACAAACTTTCAAAGACCTTTTCAAAGACCCTTTATCCCATTTTCAAAGACCTCTCACAACACGCAATGACGATGATTGCCTCGATCATGATCATTCAAGTTGCACCGGGTGTAACTCGACAAACCGAGGACGTCTGTTTATATGGGAAATTAGTGAAATTAAATAGCTTCTTTATCAATTCTGGAAGCCAACAGCAACAAAAACAAAAAAATGGCATCAATGACTTTTTCACAAACCATTTCACAATTTTCACAGACCAAAGCCAATTTTCAAGGACTTTCAAAGACTTGAAAATGGCACTCCATTTCTCAAAGACTTTCAAAGACCTTCAAAGACTGTGCGAACCCTGCATGTCTACATAGAGAACACACTTTAGCATCAGGGTGGGGGGTGGGGGAATATTAATGAGAACCTTAGGTAAGCTGCTGTGTAGGCCAGCGTGCAACGCAGCGTGTTGGAACTGTTGGCCAGATCTGGGAACAACACGTCTACATAGAGAACACACTTTACCATCAGGGAGTGGGGGAATATTAATGAGAACCTTAGGTAAGCTGCTGTGTAGGCCAGCGTGCGACGCAGCGTGTTGGAACTGTTGGCCAGATCTGGGAACAACACGTCTACATAGAGAACACACTTTGCCATCACGGTGGGGGGAGGGGGAATATTAATGAGAACCTTAAGTAAGCTACTGTGTAGGCCAGCGTGCGACGCGGCGTGTTGGAACTGTTGGCCAGATCTGGGAACAACACGTCTACAAAATAATAAATGAAGACAGTGAACAATCTAACCCACAACAATGCTGAAATGTAAAGCTGAAAAAACAAACCAAAGACTAGACATGCACACAGTGCTTCATTACTTGTTGTTATCGTACCCTGGCTAAAAGACTCCAGGGATCATCCCAACAGCCGAAGCACTTGAACACTATGGTACAAATGCACCACCTAGGGATGAGAACATTACGCGTGTGACCGTTTGTGATTACCCCGCCATGTGCGCAGCCACACTCCGACTTCGGATGATTTTGGAGACTGATGATGTTATGCTAGGAGCTTGTCATGGCTAGACAATCCCCGCATAACCATGCAGAGCGTAGCAATATTTTGATGTAACCTTGGCGTTTTAGCCTATGTCAGTAGACGACTTTCGGAAAAAAAATAAGGGAGAGCACTTCGTGAAAATTAGAGTTGTTTACCTCCATTACTCGGTCAAATACCATAGCAGCAATGCAACAATGGCGTCGAAGCTTGAAACCGCAGGATGTGAGTCAGCGACTTGCAAACATTTTTTTAGAAAAATTAGGAGTGGCCAGTGGCCACAAACTTATACAAAAATGTGACGTAAAATTATAAATGACATAATTTTGTAGAATGACGCATGGTGTTCTAAGTGCTGTATGTCTGCTCAAACACTCAAGTTGATAGGCTACTAGAGCTGATGGTAGAGTGACTTCCCCTATTTGACCGATTGAATTAGGCAAGATCACTCCCACACACCATGATATTACTCCCCTTAATTATTTAATTATTTGGTCTGACACAGCCTTAACCCTTTCATTGCCACTGTCGCCTCTTGGCACCACAATGATTTGATATCCATGTCACTGAAAGGCATCAAAAGAGGGTCTGTTACCCAATGATCTTATGTTCTTAATTTTGTTAGGGAAGGATAGGCCCTATTTTGTGCATGTCACAGAGGAATCCCCAATATTGCAGATGAAATCTTTTCTGTAACAGGTAAATTTCATGGATAATTTTGGCTGAAAAATGACTGGTGTTGAAAGGGTTAAGCCGAGGTGCTTCGTGAACATGGTACTCACTCCAAGCGATGCCCCCGATGCCTGCCATCATGCCGGTGAAGGTGGTGGGGGGCGGGGGGCGGGTGGAGGGCAGGTGGTGGCGGTACAGCTTGACGCTCAGCGGGTACAGCTCCAGACTGGGCGTGTCGTCCCCCTGGTTCACCAGGATCACCTGGCGGGGAACAGTTTTAACAACCAAAACTTGAAGCAAGCCACGAGATGGGGGGTCAAAGCTCACGTTCATTTTCTGTGCTGTGCTTTATTTTCTGTGTCTATAAAGAACTAGGGGTGTGTCGTCCCCCCTGGTTCACCAGGATCACCTGGCGGGGAACATTTTTAACAACCAAAATTTGAAGCAAGCCACAAGATGGGGGGTCAAAGCTCACGTTCATTTTCTGTGCTGTGCTTTATTTTCTGTGTCTATACAGGAACTAGGGGTGTGTCGTCACCCTGGTTCATCAGGATCACCTGGCAGGGAACAGTTTTAACAACCAAAATTTGAAGCAAGCCACAAGCACACAGACAATCAGAGAGAGAGAGAGAGAGAGAGAGAGAGAGAGAGAGAGAGAGAGAGAGAGAGAGAGAGAGAGAGAGAGAGAGAGAGAGAGCACTTTAATAGGGGCCCATGTTTGTTGTCAGCTGAGCCCAATATATCACATTAGGTGCCACTAAATAAGCATGGAGATTGCATCAGTCCAATGACCTGAGAATGAGAAAGTTTCCGGCTCGGTTTTGCCAGGTCACAGTCAAGCGACGTTCATAGTACATGGGTGCAACTCCCCAAAATGAACAAAAATGAAACTCCCCAAAATGAACAAAAATGAAAGGACCCATGGTAGGGTATAGGGGCAGAGCCCTGTTGGACGATTCAGGTGGTGGGGGGGGGGGGGGGGGCAACTTAAAAGAGAGAGAGATAACGAGACAGACAGACAATTAAAATGATAGAGACAGTTTGAGTCTGATAACTAATACCAACAATCACTTGTGGCGGTACCATAGCCGATGAGGTTTAACCGAGGTGTGGTTACCACTACACCTATCTGTATTGTTGAACAAAATCGGGACTTTGCTGGTGTTGCGCTGCCTCCGGGCATTGCCTCCAGTGTTGTTCCCACCGTCTTTATATTTGCAAATGTCCCATGTGTGTCTATGACCGAGAGGACGTAAAACACCATTTTTCATTCATTCTTCGTTTGAGTCTGATAAACCTTGTAAAATTATTAGATTGCCTTTGTAAACTTCCAAGATAGAACAACCAAGTTCAAAACTCCCCAAATCACTTGTGGTGAAATGTTCTTTTTTTTTTCCTTTTTTTTTTTGATGAATTAAAAAAACACCTGAAGTTGTTTCTGGTAAAATTAAAAATACTGAAATCAGTGTCAAACTGAAAGAGTAGCACCCATGATAGTAGAATGCTAAAGGGCCTGCTGCACGTCAACTAATATTGTACGACTGTACGATACGATTCCATCACGTGGTCTCCAAGTGTGAATCAAATTTGTTCTTCGAGACCATGTGATCGAATCGTATCGTACAGTCGTACGATGTTGGTCGACGCATAGCAGGCCCTTAAGCCGCATCCACCTCAGGATGTGTGCGATGGTGAGATTCCCATGTTTTTGTTTATGACAAAGAACGACCATTTTTTGCCTTTAATCTATATCCGAAGGTTCAGAATGAGAGATAGGATAGGCCAGTGCAGCGACTACCCGGATGTAAGGGGGATAACTGTCGCCCATATCCGGTGAGGGGTCAAGGTCACTGGCTACTTTTGTTTTCCTATATACTAGGGTATGGTTCCAGGTTCATTAGGGCTAATGCACATGTTTTAAGTGTTGGTAATGTATGGTTAAAATAGATCGACCATTTTTTGCCTTTAATCTATATCCAACCTTTCGTTAAAATCTCATAAACAATCATCATTGTCAAGACATCAGAGGCAAATCTACCAATTGTCAGTGAGCTAGAATCAGTAATCCAGGCTGAAGAAGTTCTCCAACAGAAAACGACCACACGCACACAGAGAAAGAATCCCTATTCAAATCCAATGCACTCCCCTTCTTGTGGAACAAAGAGTAAAAACAAAACGCACGCACACACACACACATACAAGTGAACACTTTTCACTTATCATGTACTATATTGCTGAAAACAAAAAAATGTTGATAAAGTTTTCAAGGTGAACAAAATCATTACATGTTATCTCCCCTGTGGGGATACCGGGGGGGTGTCTTTCGCACAAATAGTTCCCCCACCTTCTGGAAGATCTGTGCTTGTAGCTTCCCCTAATATGTTACTCTCTTTGACTCTGCCTTTTCCCTTTCCTTACTGTCATCAACTATCTTTCTATCTTACTGGTCCATTCTCCTGCCTTTTTTTTGGTATAAATTCTCTTACAAAGATTTCTTCATCCGAAGTCGGACATGCTCGGCCTAACTATTTCCTAGTTAGGCGCATAACGGCAGCATGACGCATCTACGCTGATATGACAGGAAACTGTCTGAGCGAACGAAAAAGAAGAACTGTCATATGCTATCTTTCTATCTTACTGCTCCATTCTCCTGCCTTTTTAAAAAATAAGTTCTCTTACAAAGATTTCTTCAGCCGAAGTTGGACATGCTGGGCCTAACTATTTGTTAGTTAGGCGCATAACGGCAGCATGATGCATCTATGCCCATATGGCAGGAAAGTGTTTGAGCGAACGAAGAAGAAGAAATTGCGTGTTAAAAAGATTACTCACTGTTCTAGGGAGGGAGGGGGCACCCCCATACCAGCTGGCTAGCGCTCGCCAGATGGGTTCGGGGACGATTTCAAAATCCTTGGACCGCATCAACACAATGTCACGCCTCAATCGCCCTCCCTCATTGGTCAGCGAGGAAAACTGCAAGAACCGGAATCGATTAAACTTCAAAGCACACTAACATACCATCTACACCATTACACCATACCATTTTTCAAGTCAACTGTTACAAAGTGAATTACGGTATTTTTCGGACAGTAAGGCGCACCTTATTAACACTATTGTGACTGACGCTGCCTCTGCCTATTCTCCGTGCAGGACCAGCCCTGCCGCGACCCTCTTTATAGAAATTGGGTGGTTATAAACAAACGCGTCTTGCGAAGCTGAATGATGTCCTTTTGCAACCAAATTTGGTATACTTACTGAAAAAAGGCTGCCGAATTCGTCTGTGTATTTTTTAAGTTGATAGGAATAACGCTTTTTACATGCTGACTTGAAAAATGGGGAAAAACGGGGGAAAACGACACCCCCTGCCGCCACCCCTACCACGACCAACACTCTCAGTCTCTTGACTTGTACTAGTACTACTAGACACACTAGCTTCGTTTTCATGCTCCTCCTCGCTACTTTCATCACTTTCTGAGTCAGAAAACGAGTATTTTGGATTGTTATCATCAGGTTCATCCAAATCCAGAAGGTGGAGAATCTCCTCTCTCGTTAGACCACGATGGTTTGGCATTTTCGTTTGTAATTGGCGTCAAATCGGCGATTGAACACAAAGAAATGGAAGAAAACGGAAGTGAGCGTAAAGGGAAACTACTCGCTAAAGTAAGGAAAACTGTGGTCAAGAGTTTTGCATGAGTTTTCTACCTTATACCGTTGGGCGACTTTAAACGCGGCCCGGCAGTGCGTGATGTTCAAGGGCCGCGACTCCAAACGCGGCCCGCCGTCAATGTGTTAAAAGGTGCAACCTCCAAATCATACAGAAAATTCATATTTTGTTACTATATTTTCTTACAATATTACTAGTCATATTATAAGGCGCAGGGGTCTCAGTCTGGGGAAAAGAGTATCGCCTTATAGTCCGAAAAATATGGTAAGTATCATAGATCTCAATAGAAATTGTTCGGAAATAATTAAGGAGAGTAATCTTATGGTGTATGGGAGTGATCTTGCCTAATTCAATCGGTCAAACAGGGGAAGTTACTCTACCATCAGGGAGATCCCCAAAATAGGGATGATTACCATCGGGGGGGGGGGGGGGCAATTGCTATCATGTATATTTTTGACATCTGTAGAGTCACCCCTTTCAAAAAAAATGCATGATAGCAATCTGAAAGTGGTAACTTTCTGTCCGTGATTTATAATGGTACTCATTGTGAAGCATTTTTGGTAAGGGGGACCCTACAGATGTCAAGACTGTATGATAGCAATTGCCCCCCAAGATGGTAATACTCGGTTTGTGTTTCTCGCATTTGTTCTCTATCAAGCCATGTGGGTCAATTTGTTTATTTCTTTGCGAGTTCTCGACGTTTTGCAAGTTAGATCAGTTTGTAACCCCTCTTTCTATTTAAAATGTTTGCAAATCGTTCACTCGTTTCGCTTCACTCTTCGACACCATTGTTGCTATGCTACTTGACCGAGTAAGTCGAGGTAAACAACTCTAATTTTTACTAAGTGCTCTCCCTTAGTGTTTTTTTCCGAAAATCGTCTATTACATCCAAACCGCTTTCTTAAATCAACAGTTTGATATGTTGACTCATACCACCCTGTTTACAAATGTATTTTTAAATTAACGCCTACCGTATCTGCCCGTTTACAAATATACTCAAAATTCAAATCCATCCTCAAAGTGAAGCATCTAGCTTGATTTCTCATTCTCAAATTGTTGACTTTGGTAGCTTTAGCTTGTTTATCAATACCTCCTTTCTGGTCACACTTAGGTTTTATCGATTTTAGAGCAGATATCTTTTTTTTCCAACTTTTTTTTAATATAATGGATCCCTAACCATGATGTTCGAGAACTGAAGCGATATTTGGTATTTTGGGTATTCAGCATTAGGTGTTTTCTAGTGACAGAGACTCGCCTTTGGAAAACGTCTTAACTCATTCCGCCCTGTGCCTAACAATTTGTCGGGCGTGTGAGAACAGTTGCCAGCGCCTGTGCCCGACAAACTGTCGGGCTTGACCCCTTACCTTCTTTCACCTTCGACCTCATGAATATTAACGACTAAAGGGAGCTCACTATGTGCCCCTTTCTTTTCGAAAATCTTGCCACACAAAGTGCGCCGGTTTTCAAGCATGTCTGAGCGATTTTTTGATTTTTTTCTGATTATTTTATCATCACCATGAGTAAGCGACCAAGGTTTAGTGTGAAACAAGTCATTGATGAGATATTTGCTGATGATGACAGTGATTTTGACCCAGAAGAGGACGAAACGCAGTCAGAAATGAGCGAAAGCGAGCAGACGAATAATCCTTCACTCGACCAAACCGGTGCTGATGCATTTTTGAGCTTTAACCGGAGTACCCATAAAATTTGCTGCTGTCTCTCAAACCCCCCAGGCTGGGAGTGCAGCTCTCCAGTCTAACAAGCAGGGCGCAAAGGGTTAACCACTACGCCACCTATCTTCTTTAAGTCAAATCGTGTTTGAAAACATTGTCATGTGACAAAAACACTCTGAAATTTGAAAGAAATGCAGTGAATAGTTCCAAAGTTATCGCAATTCTTCTAAGCACACTTCCGTCTACATTGAAACGCATACCTGTGCATGTGTCTCTGTGTGTGCGGGTGTGTGTTCATGCGTCTGTCTGTGTGTGCAATCGCATGTGCGCGCGTGTCCTGACGGTGTGTGGTGGTGTGTTGTGTGTGTGGGTGCACAAGGTTACTTCGTGACAGCTCTTTGGCTATTTGTTTTCTTGTTTAATATTTATTGTTTAACGTCTTCTTTTTAATCAATGTAAATGTTTTGCAAAGCGCTTAGAGCCCTTAACCCTTTCACCGCCAACATCACATTTATGCACCACAATGGCTTGACACACATGTCACAAAAAGGCATCAAATCAGGGCCTGTTATTCAAAGACCCTATCTTCTTAATGTTGGGAGGTAAGGATAGGCCTAATGTTATAGATACATGTCACAGAGGAATTCCCAATATTGCTGACAATTTTTTTCCTCTACCCAGTTAAGTTTAATGGTATTTTTTGGCTGAAAAATGGCTGGTGGCAAAAGGGTTAATGAGAATAGGCGCTATAAAAATAATATGCATTACTACTACTATACCTTATGAGGGGAGGAAGCCAACAGAGGGGTGTTGTCAATCGCCTGGGGCCGCACAGCGATGGGCGGCAGGATCTTCCTCCTCAGCTTGGGCGAGCTGCTGGGACTCTGGGTCTGCAACCCCCCCATGTCGGGCAGGTTCAGGTTGATGGGGTGCTTGCGGGAGGAGGAGTTGTGCACCCCCAGCCGCGGGCTGCCGTTGGGCTTGTCCAGGGGGAGGTTGCCCGAGCTGCGGGTGACGCTGATGGTCACCACGCCGTCGTCCTCCAAGTTCAGCGACCCCGAGCTGTTGCCGGCGGCAGCTGCGGCCGCGGCCCGGCCTTTGGCGATGCGGTGTTTGGGCGTGGAGTTGTTCGACGAGTTGCCTTGGGCTTCGCTCAGCTGCAACATCATAAATAAACCAGCGATAATGATGCATGACTGCGGTGTGCAATGAGCGAGTGGGCTTGATTTCAACAAGTGTGTGCAGAAATTTGTACTGAAAAGAACCGTACTTGTTGCATACTCCCATTCACAACACACCCATACCCTCTCCCCTCCCCCCAACCTGGCCTAATCCCTTCCTGGTCTCCAGCCTGTCACTCACCTACCAGCAAGCGATGAAGAAGAACAAATGTACGAAAGATCACTAATGTCTACTTCCTCGGGTCAAAACTACCGTTTCATTTCTTTTCTTTATCTTCAAGCACTTTAAGTTTAACAACTTCAATTCCTTTTCTTTTTGGGGGGTTCAAAATGTTGCTTAGAAAGAAACAAATTGTACGCTCAGACCTGTCATAGCTCAGTGACAACAGGCGAATGCACTGTGTGGTTGCAGGGCTCCCCATCATCCCACAAAACAAGGGGTCCCAGGGACTCCTTCACATACAGCATAGAGGATCCTAGAGGCGGAATAGAGGGTCCCAGTGGCATTACGAATGCTAAAAGCAATCTTCTAGTGCATCCCTGGGACCCCCTGCACATTATTTTAGAGGGTCCCTTAGAATTTAAGTACTTCATAGAGTTAAAGATCCCCAAATGGGGGTCCCTGGGTTGTCAGTTTCAGGATCTGCACTCACCCCGATGTTGACGTACTCCATCCAGGTGTTCCACCACTGCATGCTGATCAGGTAGAACACCTGGCCCACCTGCATCTTGTGCCGCCCCTCCCGCTCCAGCCAGTTCCTGGTTCAACACACACCACCAGCACCCAGTCTGTAGTCTAGGCTATAACTAGAAAGCTCTTTGAGGCACTTTAGGTACCGTATTTTTCAGACTATAAGCAGACCTGTTTACCCCTATTTTGCAAAGTTGTAATTTCTGAAACCAAAAAAACGTAATTTTGAGAGAGAGAAAAACTGTAATCCAACGCGTGACCAATGAACGTCAATATCGTACTGACCTGAGTGTGCAATACTAAATGTCCGTCGAGCAGTAGACACAGAACACATGCTCGTCACCTAGTGCTGAACGACGTATTCCTGGAATTTTTAGGTCACTTTCCCGGAATTTCTGTGCCATTTAAGTGACTTTTGATGTCTTGTCTTTTGATTTTTTCGACCAGAAGATACAGAAGCTTCGGAATGCACTCGCTTGGACGCCATTTTGAAACAGAAACGGAAATGGCGCAAAATGACTTTTCACCGCATCGTTTCAAAAGCTTCGCTTACCGACGCAACTGTAGTGGGGTTTTTTTATATTTAGGATTTTATTTTCCCGTGTGTTTTTTCCGTAGCCATAATCGTAAAGGTAAACAGGTCTGCTACAAGGCACCCACCCCCACCCCACCCCCAAATTTTACACAAAATTCAGATTTTGTTATTATATTTTCTAACTATATTTGTAGTCACATTGTAAGGCAAAGGCGTCTTAGTCTGGGCAAAAAATATCGCCATATAGTCCGTAAAACAGTTATCTGTAGTCTTGGTCATAAGACCGTTTTCAATGGTGCGTGCGTGCGTGCATGCGTGTGTGTGCATGCGCGCGCGCATGCGCGCGTGCATGCGCGTGTGCATGCATGCATGCATTAAAGTTCACAATCTCACAGCCTCTTTCATGTAACTAAGTCGAAACGTCTGATACGGCCTCAAAGATGGCAAGGAATCTATAACAGAAAGAGTTTAAAAACAGGTCTTATAAGGGAGGTTCCACTGTACTGCAACGACCAGTAGCTTGATATTTTCTGGTACTTACTGCACTATTTTGCCTTCCTCCTCTCTACTCTGTGGTCTGAGGCCCAAAACAATGTGACAAATCTGTGAAACGAAACAACACACAGTGGTTGGAAGTCAAACCTTTCATCAAAATCATCAAACAAATTCAACTCAACATGAAAGTACAGATATCAGAATGTGCAACGACAGAACTAATTCAACTCACCACCAAATCATTCGGATGAGACGATAAACCGAGATCCCGTGTGCCCATGCATTTAGCACACGTTAATCCCAGTGGCAACGAAAAAGTTGTCATTTGGTCAAAATTTACCACCACCACCACCCTCCTTTCCTTCCTCATCAGTCACACAAAAATCGCATGCAAAAAAATAATAAAATGGGTGACGCGCCTCCGGCTGCGACGCGCTCTCCAGGTGGGAGCAACCCAAATTTCACAGACACCTCTGTGACTATAAAGTACCTAATACCTAAATCATAGAAATCTAAAGAGAAGACTTTTCAACTATCAATGGTCGTGCTAAAATCATTAACTGTTTAAGGGAAATCAACAAATCCACCAAATTTAAACTGTTTTCTTCAAAGCTAGAGTAACTAACACAAACAGCTTTGCTTCAATAATTAAATAAAAACGCAACCAGTTTTTAACCCCTTCACTGCCAGCCCCGTGTCTACTACGGAGCGTGTGATGTCATTGACTATGCATAACTTGTGACGTCATGGCCCCTAGAATGATGGTTATAGGCTTAGACAAGCCAGAACAGATATATCTCTAGACCATTTTTCTCAGATTGAGTCTAACATGTCACTTTTAAAATTTATTAAAAAAAAGATAATCGATAATTTCTGTTTTCCTCTGGCAGCGAAGGGGTTAATGCACATTTTGAATTTTACACAACAGGGAAAAAAACACGTCGGAATTTCTTCGCTCTTCAAGTATACTTTAATATCTCCAACAGAGAAATTCAGGTTAGGTGCAACAACATGACAGATATACAACATAACTGAAAGAACATTAATATATAATCAAACGTGTTAAACAAAATTATACCAACCAAATAATTAATTATTTTAAATCCTTTATTGAAACAACAGCAGTCAATGCCAATATGGTGGCTCAACAGTTTATCCTTCTACCTGGCTCAGAAGGCTGAGAAAATCATTGGTCAAGTTGTTGTTGACCGTCCACATCAGGTAATCTTCTTGGGAAATGGACCCGTTCTGCACACACACATATATATCACAAGGCCATAGCATAAGATTGCCAGGAATCTATTGAATTGCTTTCCTATGTTTTTGAATTGTAACTGGTCAATTATGAATCACTCAAGATACAACATTCTTACCTAGCCAATTATGAAATGGACCCGTTCTGCACACACACATACATATATCACAAGGCCATAGTATAAGATTGCCAGGGATCTATTGAATTGCTTTCCTATGTTTTTGAATTGTAACTGGTCAATTATGAATCACTCAAGATACAACATTCGGTAAAGGTAAAGATGTGCCACCCCCCCTGCATTTCTCGGTTAATTGTATTTTTTCTGTTTTTGCCTTTCTTACCATACATAAAGCTGTATTTTAGGAACATTTTAAACTAATTCTCTTTTTGGAATACTAACCCTAACCCTACCCCAAAACCTAACCCTACCCCCCCACCACCACCACTATGTACTGCAGTACACCGCGATTTGTCACAGTTGTGGTTCGTTGCGTTTTTCCGTCTTATAGGGTGGGGGGTAGGGTTAGGGTTAGGGCTAGGGCTAGTATTCCAAAAAGGTTATTAGCTGAAAATGTTCCTAAAATACAGCTTTATGTATGGTAAGAAAGGCAAAAACGGAAAAATACAATTAACCGAGAAATGTAGGCCTTTGACCTTTACCCAACATTCTTACCTAGCCAATTATGAATCCCTTGGCATCATTCTTAACAAACCAATTACCGTATTTTACGGACTATAAGGCGATACTTTTTGTAGATCACCCTAAAACATTCTTAAATAGCAGTACAGTGAAACCCATTTAGTACGAGTACGGTTTAAACGAGAGCCCGTGTTTAACGAGTGGTTTCAAAATCCCCGACCACAAGCCTTCTTTTTCCTTGTTAAATAATTCTGCATACAGCGAGCTCGCTACAACGAGCAACTTGCATATAACGTACAATTTATTGACTCCCAAAGTCAAGCTTTTATGCAAAAACTACGCGGTTAGAACGAGAACGCACTTACAACCACACCGCCATCCCAAAGTCAAGCTTTCTTGCACAACTACCTGGCTAGAACGAGTACACACTGACAACAACATCGCCATCTTGACTGACCCCTTGATATGTAAGCGGCATTCTGATTGGCCGATATAACAACTTGGGTGTCTGCAGCGCAAGCAGACGACACTGGACTCACTCTTTGCGCACTGATCTTGTGACTTCCGGGAAATTTTAACTTTCTCTTAAAGCGCGTGTGTGGATTTTATGTTTTTGATGTTATCGTGTGTTAATAAACTGTTTTAAAGTGTATGTAATCGGCATTAAAAACCCTATGGATACAGGATACTGGGCTTACAACCATGCTTTGTTGGGTAAGTGTGTTGTTTCCGTTTTTCTGTCTTTTTCACACTTTACCAACACGCACATCACAGTAGATGTGAGGACCGATTGATAGGTTCGTCAGGGTTGCCAAAATCGATAAAATGGTTTGAACGAGCAATGCTTACAACGAGTAAATTGGCCCTCTCCCCTGGAATTCGTACTAAACGGGTTTCACTGTATATCGAATTGTGAAACACTATCCAACACTAGCCATTTGTAAATCACTCAACATTTTCATCAAGCCAATTCTGAATCAGCATACTTATGCCGGGTTCACATTAGACGCGTAAGTTCCGTACGGAAAACCCTAAATAAGTGGAAGAAAGAAGGATAAAAGTTTACACATATTGGGTAAATTCTGACAAATCTTTTCCCTTCTTTGTTTCACTTATTTATGGATTGCGCACGGGTTTCCGCATGGAATATCCGCTTATGTGTGTACATGGCCTTAAGCATCAAATTGTGAAAGGCTGAACAATATTTTTAATTAGGTGGAAAACGTTAGCATCTTTCCAAGCTCCTAGCATTAGCATATTTAGACTCGTCTGACCTTGTTGGTGTCATGACAGGAGAGAATTTCTTTTGCAACGTTTGCCGGGTCCATGGCTGGCATATCCTGCGCCGCCTGCACACACACACATGACATAAAAAAGAATGAACGAAACATACAAAAATGTACTCAAGATTCATTCAATAATAGACGATTTTTGGAAAAAAATAGGGGAGAGCACTTCGTGAAAATTAGATTTGCTTACCTCCATTACTCAGTCAAATGCCATAGCAACAATGCAATAATGGCGTCGAAGCTTGAAACCGCAGGATGCGAGTCAGCGATTTGCAAACATTTGTTTTAGAAAAATTAGGGGTGGCCAGTAGCCACAAACTGATAAAAATTGCAAAATGTGACGTAAAAATATAAATGACATAATTTTTTAGAATGACGCACGGTGTTCTAAGTGCTGTACATCTGCTCAAACACACGGATCGATAGGCTACGAGAGCTGAAGGTAGAGTGACTTCCCCTGTTTGACCGATTGAATTAGGCAAGATCACTCCCACACACCATGAAATTACTCCCCTTAATTATTTCCGAACAATTCCTATTCAATGGAATTTTTTTGGATAAAACACTATGATAAACACCTAACATTAACTCATTCGCATCGCAACGATTTTTAATTATTAAAAAAAAAAAAAAATCACTCCAGCCATACACACAAACAAAACGTACATAAACAAAAGGTCAAATGAAAGAAGATTAGGGGTTTTTACTTCAGGTTTAAACATAGGGAAGTGGTAGATCAGACTGTGTTATATATAGACTTTATATAGAAAAACTCTCTACACCGAATGGTTTCCCCCACAACAAACCACTACAAAAGCAAAGTCAGAGGCAAAATTGTGGTCTAAGCGAGTTTTAGAAGTGACCAAGGTGCACACAGATTTACTTCCCTTGAAGCAAATGCATCAAATTGACAGCTATCTAATTCCGGACATATATGGCCGGAACGACTTGAATGAGTTAAAGGCGCAACACATGCTCCTGCACTTCAAAAGAAGGAAAGAAACTTCCAAATGTGTTATGAACACAACATTCTTGATGGAACTGGGCCGCTGGTTTATAAGCCCCAGTGCGGTGCTGGTTAACTAGTAGCTCCTATTCTAAAACGCTACGATAAACATAGAATAAGCTAACGTCAACCAACCAGGGCCTCGGGGGAGTTGTACTCGCTACGCACAACGTCCAGAGACTGCAGCATCTCGGTCAGCTCCTCTTCGTTCAGCTGCCCGTCCTGGTCCTTGTCAAACACCTTGAAACAGACTGACCACACACACACACACAAAGATTCAAAGATCCCTTTTGGGGCATGGAGGACTTGAAACAAATCAAGCAAATACATATGCAACACACACACACACACACACACACACCGCAAACTGTGCACTAAAAATCACATCATCGCACAGACAGGAATCCAAATAACACAGACAGGCACTGGAATAATCAGAAAATTGTTTTCTTAAGCCTCTGAAGGATTCTGAGTGTTCTAGTACAGAGTTGAGAGGCAACAGCAACACTGCTTCATAAGATGAACCAGAGGAAATAACTCGGGGGGTGGGCTTTAAAGAATAAAAGTGCCCTTAGCAGGTCTAATGAATTGAATAATAACTGCCACCGAAAAAAAAATCTTCAGTCGGAAATTGCTAACTGTTTAAAATTTTGGCGAAACTTCGGTCAATTCTGGTTGCCTGACAAACCTCGTACTATACATGACACCATCAAATAAACTGTGTATTCCATTTGATAACTATTCATATCACAGAAAACTAACATATAATAAAACTGGTATATTCCTAACTGACCCCAATACCCTCACTCAACTCAGCAATTTAAAAGTAAATCTTAATTCTGGGTAAACAGCAGATGGTTCCAGAGAGGGGTGAAGGAGGCCATCTACATCGCGGCCGCCAAGCCCACACTCAACCGTGACCGTGGGAGACACACCTTGCCCGCGGCTTATTCTTCCCTGGTTCAGTCATGCGCCGTGGGTGCAGCCTTGAGCTGTACTCACGATCGTGTGCACTGAACCGCCAGTGGCCTCTCAGCAGACGACGTTGACGAAGGGAGCACGATGCCCCCGAAAGCTCCGAGGTGAGCCTATACTTTTGCTGAGTGAAACTTATAAAATTGGTTTTATCAAATCTTTTTTTTTTTTTTTTTTTTTTGTTGAACAGAATCTCTGTGTAGAGTGGCACAGTGGTAACGCGTTCGCTTCGTGTTAAGTAAACCCGAGTTCGAACCTGGGTACAGGGGATTTTTCCTCTAACTTTGCACTAGGCCTTACGGTCTGAACGTGGAGTATTTCGGATGAGACGATAAACCGAGGTCCCATGTGCTCATGCACTTAGCACACGTTAAACCCAATGGCAACGAAAAAGTTGTCATTTGGTCCAAATTTACCACCACCCCTCATCAGTCACACAAAACTCGCATGCCAAAAAAAAAAAAAAAAAAAAAAAATTGGGTGGCGCGCCTCTGGCTGCGACGCGCTCTCCAGGTGGGAGCAACCCGAATTTCACAGAGACGCTTCTGTGACTGTAAAGTACCCAATACCAATACCTGTAACACTTACACTTCTGTCTCTCGGCGGAGGGTCCCCGGCAGCAGGCTGAAATGCCACAGGCCATCTCCTTGAAGTCGATCTGACCGTCATTGTTCTCGTCAAAGGCCATGAACAGAGCTGCACACAGCAACAATAATAATAATAATAACAGTGCATTTATATAGCGCTTTACCTCAAATGAGCCCAAAGCGTTTTACAATCGAATATTCCTCAACAAATAGACAACAAATATAATAGTGTTTAAGAATGACGCAAACCAGCAAAAACGCATATACAAAGCAACTCTCTCTCTCTCTCACTCACACACACACACACACACACACACACACACACACTTATCGACACCGACTCATTGTTCATCTTTCATTCAGTAAGCCATAGCAACTAGTTTAAAAACCTCCTGGACAATGACCCTAAATTGACAGAATTGAGATACCAACATGACTGATTGATTCATCGAAAACCGTCACAGCTGTGCCCAATACTACAAAAACTAAATTGAAAGGGCACTTCAGAGGCCACGAGGCCTAGTTGCCCTCATTACCCTGACCTGAACTGAGTTGCACGGACTGACCACATACACCATCAACAGGCATGTATGCAGTTTGTGTACCACATTTTCCGGACTATCAGGCGATACTCTTTATCCCAGACTCAGACCCCTGCCGCGCCTTACAATATGACTAATAAAACAGTAAGAAAATATAACAACAGGTGTAGAGTGGCACAGAGGTAGCGCGTTCGCCTTGCGTCAAGTAAACCCGAATTCGAACCTGGGTACAGGGGATTTTTCCTCTCACTTTGCACTAGGCTTTACGGTCTGAACATGGAGTCTTTCGGATGAGACGATAAACTGAGGTCCCGTGTGCCCATGCACATAGCACACGCTAAACCCAGTGGCAACAAAAAAGTTGTCATTTGGTCAAAATTTACCCCACCCACCCCTTTCTTTCCTCATCAGTCACACAAAAATTGCATGAAAAAAAAATATTGGGTGGCACGCCTCTGGCTGCAACGCGCTCTCCAGCAACCCGAATTTCACAGAGACGCCTCTGTGACTATACCTAATACAACAAAATCTGAATTTTGTGGAAGATTGGGGGGGGGGTGCGCCTTATAATCCGAAAAATGCGGTACATTACCGTCACTTCAATAGCCAGCACCATGAGTTGACTTGCGCATGTGTGCTAGTCAGACATGTCCGGTTTAAGACCACAAAATTGCAGAGAAAGTACTTTGATGGAATGACCGCATACATATTTGTCAATTTTAACAAACAGTATACACCCACATGTACATGCAAGCAACAAGCACATATACAATGCAGTGCGTTCAAGCATACGCATAAACTGTCTCTCTCTCACACACACACACACTCACACACACACTCACACACACACACACACACACACACACGCACACGCACGCACACACACACACACACGTACGCACGCACACACACACACAAACACATACACACACCGTTTAAACAGCAGCACACAGCATGACTCTTTATAGAATGTATTTTACTGATTTTGTAATGTTTAATAGTTTGATGACAGAATGAGAGACTTAGTGCGATTTTTCTCACACCAGAGGGCATGACGCTCGTGTGGGGCTAATCCTCTCTATATTATTAGTTGGGGATAAAGAAAGAGAGAGAGACAGTGAGTGGTCCTACCATCACTCTCTCTCTCACTGCGCCCAAGTAAGAAAATTGCGTGATAAGCCCCTAGTGCATTGACTGCCCTCTGGCGTGAAACATATCGCCATAGGTTGACAATTCTCAATGTAGTTTTATTTCTACTGTCTCATTATCAGGGTTTTTTAATTGAATTACTTTGTGTTTTTCAAGGTTGCATTTGATTCCTGTGATATTGTTCATCTTGTATGCTGTTAATGTCTGTGTTACTTTATAAGTAATATGTTTTTATCCCCACGCACAAGATGAATTATTCTTATTTGAAAGCCAATAAACTATCATTTGACTGATTGATTGATTGACACACATACACATACAAACACATATATATACACGCTGTGTAAATAGCAGCACACACACACACAAAACAAAACAAAAAAAGATTTAGAATTTTGACAGCACATTCTGAGATTCAAGAGATAACCATACACACACACAAGGAGTGACACACAAGATGGGTTCCACTTCCAGCTGACCTTCACACAGGCTGTCCGGCAGAGGGGGGCAGACACACTGGCGGAACAGCTCCAGGTCCAAGGTCCCCGTCTTGGACAGGGCCTTGATGGTCCAGTACCGCTTCTCCAGCTCTATGATGTCATTCTCCTCCACTGGGAACGACACCGAGCATCACAATTATAAACAGGAACCTCTTTTTCCTCGGTGCTATGTAGCCAAAAGTAATAAAACTATCCTGGGGGAAAGGAAAACATTCTCTCAATCCTGATACAGGGGAACCTCCCTTATAAGACTCCCTCCCATATAAGACCTACTTCTCTGAGACATTGCCCATCTTTGTAAGTATCAAAATTACCTCCCTTATAAGACCCCTCCCTCATAAGACCTCTTTTTTGATGATTCTTTAACCCCTTGACAGCCACCAACGTATTACGTACTGACCTGATGACATCACTGATGATGTCATCAGATGAAGAGGAATAACCCTGATATGTTGGCTTTTACTCTAACGCAGTCAAGAGAGTAATATCCCCAGACCATTTTACCAGATTGGCTCTATCAGTTGTCTTTTTCGTGGCATGATTTGCCCAATGATTTTTTCTTTAATTTTCTCTGGCAGTCAAGGGGTTAAGGTCTTATATGGGAGGTTCCACTGTATGACACGTTTTAATGTTCTCCGAATCTTCCCAATCCTGAAGTGGTGACCACATTAAAAATGATTTCCGTTGTGTGTGTGTCTGTGTATGCAGGATGGTTTTGTTTGTTTTGTTTTTTTATAAAATTGCATGTCTATCATCTTGTTTTAATCTGCCATCAATGTTGGCAGAAAGGTTTTATATTATAAGACCATGGATCTGGATGACAAGATGGCCAATCCTGAAGATTGTTTTCCATCAGCTTTTTCAATCCTGATTTCAGAAGTACTCCTGAACTACTTTCACCTATGACCCATGTTAACTCACTCGGGACGAATGAGCCGGAATGAGCCGGATCCGGCTCATGGCTCGCACAACCGTTAAGGACGAATGGCCCGGATCCGGCTCATAAGAGTTTTCAAGAGGTTTTGATTTCTGGCGTGTAATCAGCTTTCCAGTGCGATGTCATAACCTATATTCAGTTTGCTTTGACTTTGCCTCTCTTGAAATCAACCAATCATTGCATAGCTTACATTCAGCTTTGGTTGTAGAGGGAGGTCAAAGATCGGAATGTGAAATTTTCCTTCTTTCTATGTGTTAGCTGTTTTCGTCAATAGGAGACAAACGACGAAGGTATGGAATCTAATATTTTACGATCGTTAAGTGCATGGTGTTGCTAGTCTTTTCTGAAAATACTGATGCCTAACTCTTCATAACTTGGTTTTAGTGATCTTTTTATGAACCTAGCCGAATGCCCAGTCCCCACAGAACAAGGGGAAATAATTCGGCCAGTCCCAAGTGAGTTAATGTTTAAAAACCAACAGGATCAGTACATTCATGGGAGCTGTTGTCAAACAGATATAGTGGCAACCTCAGGAGGAGCGCCTCACTCACGCTGGTTCTGCAACTATGACATTATTGTCGTCAGTAGGGGGCTTAGTAGGTGGTGTCCCCTGCCTATGTCAGCTCATGGTGGTTGCTTCTTGATAGCCTAACATAGATTGCTCTTAATGGACCGCTAGTTTTGGGGGGCTGCAACCTGAACAGTGAGAAAGACCTTTGAGCTAAGACTCTTAGGACTGACTCCATAGCATCATCATCATCGTTATCATCGGCCTCATTTTCCATCAATCATTAAAAAAATTGTCTCAAATTCTGTGGCTTTGCATGCCCTGCTCTCATGGTGACCTCAGTTTCGGTTTCCAATCCAGTCTATGCCTTGGTGCGTTCGGGTCAAAGTCATGGGGATCAGTGTGTTCTGGGGAGCTGTCGGTGGACGGTCGTGGTGGCGCCCTCGGAGGAGGACCTCACTCACGCAGGCTCCGCGACTAAGAGAATAGTATCATCAGTAGGGGGCTTAGTAGGTGGTGTCCTGAACAGGCTCCACTGAACTCCACCGAAGTGACTCAGCAGAAGTGCAGTGTCTCCTCGGTTGGTTGCCTCCTGACGGCCTGACAGATTCGCTCCCCTTGGACTGCTGGTCTCGGATTCTGCGACTTGAACAAACCGGGGTGTAGCTGCGAATTGGGATTCAGAACAAGCGGCGTGGGAGCAACGCCACTGTACGGCCCAGAAGATGGGACAGCAACAAAAAAAAATCTAAAAATATATTAAGACTCTTAGGACTGGTACACAGTACATCCGGATTTTCTGCATGGAAATAATCAATAAGTAAAAGAAAGAAGGAAACTTCTTCTCTTCTTCTTCTTCTGCATTCCCAGGCTATATATGGCCATAATGGACAAGGTACGTATGTGTCCGGTTTTCAGTTTTCACTGGTCTCCCCGCTGCGCACAGCCGACACATTCCGAGTTCGGAGGAGCTCAAAGAAGAAAAATTATTTGGAAGATTTTTTTTTTTTTTTTAAAGGCAGGAGAATGGGCCAATAAGTCAAAAAGATAGTAGATGATCGAAAACAAAAGGAAAAGGCAGAGTCAAAGAGAGTGACAGATTAGAGTAAGTTACAAGCACAGAACTTCCAGAAGGTGGGAGAATTATTTTTAACGAAAGACGCCCCGGTATCCCCACGAGGAGAGATTCGTGGAGGGGGCGGGGTCGTCCAGCTCCCTGTATGGAGGAAGGAAACAAATATACGGATATGGGGGAATTGGGACACATGCGTATATCTTTTCCCTTCTTTCTTTTACTTATTCACGGATTGCGCATGGGTTTCCGCGCGGAATATCCGTGTGTATGTGCACACTGCCTAAGGGAGCAACATCCAAGCAATTTCACTGAATAGCCCAGGATATGGGATAGCAAACAAACAAAAAAAAGGAAAGAAAAGAAAAAGCAGACACACACACTTTTGCAAATGATATATACCTGTTTACCCTGAAATTGGGCTTTGTGTATTTGGAATCCAAATTAAATGTATTTTTCACAAAATAGGAGTACTCCAACAAGAAAATTTGAAAAACAGAGCACACGCATGCATACATTTGAATAACTATAGAAATACTGTGTCAAAAGTATCATCCATTTAAATTTACAACACACGCAGACACAGACAAACACACACAGAGAGCATCCGTTTCCCAAATCAGGCAATATACACTAATAGTAATACAGTAATGATACTAATAGTCTTTTTTTTTTTCATCATTTCACCATATTTTCCCCCCATGTAACATATTAATCATATTTCTGTCAAATATGTGTACAAAATAATGGTGAAATCATATGGGTAAACAGGTCTGCATGACAGTGAAAAAGACCTAAGAAAAACAGATGCACGCACTTTACCAACAATGTGCTAATCATAATTATACAGCAGTCCCATTATGTCATTCACAGTTAACATAATACACTCAAGTCATGAGTGCATGGGAGAATGAATAACATTTCTTTATTGAGGATAACAGATTAAGCAACATTGCTTTTTTTCATCCGGTCCTCATGCAGAAAAACAGAAAACGAAGAAAAGAAACCAAACATAAATACAAAGAACAACCAAAAGAAAACAAACGAGGGAAGAAAATACAATCTTAAACTAAATAATTGTCTGTCTCATCCTTCTTTTAGGCACACACACACACACACACACACACACACACACACACACCACCTCCCCCCACTCCTCCACACACAGAGTATCATAAGCATATAAAAATGAAGATAAAAATAAACTCAGAGAGAGAGAGAGAGAGAGAGAGAGAGAGAGAGAGAGAGAGAGAGAGAGAGAGAGAGAGAGAGAGAGAGAGAGAGAGAGAGAGAGAGAGAGAGAGAGAGAGAGAGAGAGAGAGAGAGAGAGAGAGAGAGAGAGAGAGAGAGAGAGAGAGAGAGAGAGAGAGAGAGAGAGAGAGAGAGAGAGAGAGAGAGAGAGAGAGAGAGAGAGAGAGAGAGAGAGAGAGAGAGAGAGAGAGAGAGAGAGAGAGAGAGAGAGAGAGAGAGAGAGAGAGAGAGAGAGAGAGAGAGAGAGAGAGAGAGAGAGAGAGAGAGAGAGAGAGAGAGAGAGAGAGAGAGAGAGAGAGAGAGAGAGAGAGAGAGAGAGAGAGAGAGAGAGAGAGAGAGAGAGAGAGAGAGAGAGAGAGAGAGAGAGAGAGAGAGAGAGAGAGAGAGAGAGAGAGAGAGAGAGAGAGAGAGAGAGAGAGAATCTCATCGCATTTCACATATTATATAAAATAGAACAATGTCAAAAGTGTCATAAATATAAAAAATAAGTTATAAAGAAAGGTATATGAGAATGTTGGAGAGATATGCATATATACGTGTATGTAAATACGTTCCTTCATACCCTTAATGCACACATAAATTATAGTGGAGAAATACCACTTGTGAAGTGTAGAAGAAAGGAGAGTTAAAAAAAACCCATAAAGACAGGAAAGAAACAGATGCACACACTTTACCAATCATGTGACCTAAGCAAAATGACAGTGCACTCCCAGCAACGAACATAACTTAGCATACTTTTTAAGTCATGACTCATATGATGTGATCGTTTGCAGTCTAGACAATATGCGACCCAGCACCACGAAAGGGACATTAAGTCGCTGGGCTAGTTTCTCACAACAGGCTTGCAAAGTCAAAAATCTTTTCTTTTTTTCAATTTTCAGTTATGAGTATTTTCCGTGTTCTCTAACATCTCATCTTTCATATTTATAAAGGACAATCCTTGTTATGGTCTCTAAATACTCCAAAAAGTGCTTTTAAATGAGCAGGTCGATGCATTTTCTTCAGCTAGGCTAAACTTTAGACTGTGATTTCTCAAAATGGCCGACAGTCACCCTACTACACCCTACCAAATTTAAATGCTTATAACTCTAATACGGAAAACATTACAAGAATGGATCTTACATCATTTGAAAGAGAACTGTCTGAAGTTTCTAGCTGTACAGTGGAACCTCCCTTAAAAGACCTTCAAAAGTCATCCAAAATGAGGTCTTATATGGGAGGGGTCTTAAAAGGGAGGTGATTTTAATACTTACAAAGAAGGGCAATGTCTCAGAGAAGTAGGTCTTATGTGGGAGGGAGTTCCACTGTACCATTATCTCAGAATGGTCATTTTGACAATGTCCCTTCCGTGGTGCTAGGCCACATACACACAAACACAGCCAAGCCTCCTCCACTCACGGTGTGTGACTCCGGCCAGGGTCTGGTAGAAGGTGGGCGTGTCCATGTCGTTGGAGAGGGACAGGGTGGAGGTCTCCGTCAGCAGCCACTGGCAGATGATGGTGGCGTCCGGGTGGTCCCGCACCCAGCTGTAGAACTGCTCAAAGCTCACCTGGTCAGACTGGACAGCACGGGATATGACAGACAAACAAAGAGAGACATAAATATATATGTAAAAAGATATCAAGACAGACAGACAAAGAAAGAGAGAGAGGGGAGAGACAGAAAGACAGACAGAGAGAAAGAAAGAGTGAAATGAAAGAAAAAAAAGACAGAGACAGAGAATGGGAGGAGGTGCACACCTAACTTTCATCTATTGAATAGCCATTGAATATTTTCTGGGAAAATTCTGAATTCTGAAAGAATTTTGGGAAGATTATGAATTTTCACAGATTCCAAATTTTTCCGTGACACAATCATATAAAAACACTCACAACAGCTACGTTACCTCAATTAACAGAGGAAACCTCATACAACTATTGGTGAACAGATTTTCTTTAAGAAAATCAAAGTTTGTATGGAAACTGACCATTATTATATCCCTTTGCATCTCCCTAAGAATAAAAACAAAGAAAGATTTCAAACAATAACTCTGGAGAAACTCAAGGGAGACGCAAAGAACAAAGAACAATAACTCCGGAGAAACTCAAGGGAGACGCAAAGAACAAAGAATAACTCTGGAAAAACTCAAAGAACAAAGAACAATAACTCTGGAGATCACATTTCATCTCACAGAGCCCTCTCAAAATATTAAAGTAATTGCTTCGAGAGATTAAGAAGGAAAAAAAAGAAATTCCATTACTGATGATTGAAAAAAATCCACACATGCCTACTACAGCACAACTGAATTGACATACCTCATAAGAGAAATGTCTACAGTGGAACCTCCCTTATAATACCTCCCATTATAAGACTCCCTCCCATATAAGACCTACTTTCCAAACTTATTTATTTATTTTAAAAAATTCTTCATATTTTTATTATATATTTTGTAATGCTCTTCTGTCTGTGTATATGCCAGAATTGGTTTCTGCTGACGTACCACAATGCAGATGCAGATGTTTCTCCGAGACATTGCCCTTCTTTGTAAGTATTAAAATTACCTCCCTTATAAGACCTCATTTTGGATGATTTTTGAAGGTCTTATAAGGGAGGTTCCACTGTATTACCTTGTGGTCCACCTAATCCTTCGGAACAAAGCTGTAGCTCTTCTCGTTATCATTGTAATTATCTTTAATATTGTTATTAACCCTTTCGCCGCCAATATCGCATTTCTGCACCACACTAATTTAACACCCGTGTCACAAAAAGGCATGCGTGAAATTAGGACCTGTTACCCAATGACCTTATGGTTTAATTGTGGGAGATAAGAAAAGGCCATATTGGAGAATCAGAATATTGAGATGCTAACTTTTCTTTACCCAGGTAGTTTTGACCATTTTTTGGCCAAGAAATTGGTTGGCGGCAAAAGGGTTAACATTATTATTGACCCACCTCCCTGAAGAGGTCGCAGAGGGCCGGGGTCACGTGTCCCTCAGACTCCAGCACTCTACGGTCCATCTCATCCTTCTGGACAAAGCTGTAGCTCTCGTCCGCGTACATCCCAAAGATCACTGTGACAACACACAATGGAAAAGGTTCAACACGATCATGTCTCATTTATAAATAAAAGGCGGTAAGGAGTGCATAAGGCAATTCAGTTTCCGGCACCTTGCAGCAATTTTCATCCTTCTGTACTTGTATTGTAAGCTGTAGCTCTCGCCTCCGCACATAAAAACTAAGGTAACGGGAGCATACAACAATTCAGCAGTCCATATCATCCTTCTGTACTTGAAAGCTGTAGCTCTCATCCCAAAGATCAATAGGAAAAGGTTCAACAAGTCTCATTGATACATAAAAACTAAGGTAACGAGAGCATACAACAATTCAGCAGTCCATATCATCCTTCTGTACTTGAAAGCTGTAGCTCTCATCCCAAAGATCAATAGGAAAAGGTTCAACAAGTCTCATTGATACATAAAAACTAAGGTAACGGGAGCATACAACAATTCAGCAGTCCATATCATCCTTCTGTACTTGAAAGCTGTAGCTCTCATCCCAAAGATCAATAGGAAAAGGTTCAACAAGTCTCATTGATACATAAAAACTAAGGTAACGAGAGCATACAACAATTCAGCAGTCCATATCATCCTTCTGTACTTGAAAGCTGTAGCTCTCATCCCAAAGATCAATAGGAAAAGGTTCAACAAGTCTCATTGATACATAAAAACTAAGGTAACGAGAGCATACAACAATTCAGCAGTCCATATCATCCTTCTGTACTTGAAAGCTGTAGCTCTCATCCCAAAGATCAATAGGAAAAGGTTCAACAAGTCTCATTGATACATAAAAACTAAGGTAACGGGAGCATACAACAATTCAGCAGTCCATATCATCCTTCTGTACTTGAAAGCTGTAGCTCTCATCCCAAAGATCAATAGGAAAAGGTTCAACAAGTCTCATTAACACATAAAAACTAAGGTAACGGGAGCATACAACAATTCAGCAGTCCATATTTATCATCCTTCTGTACTTGAAAGCTGTAGCTCTCATCCCAAAGATCAATAGGAAAAGGTTCAACAAGTCTCATTGATACATAAAAACTAAGGTAACGAGAGCATACAACAATTCAGCAGTCCATATCATCCTTCTGTACTTGAAAGCTGTAGCTCTCATCCCAAAGATCAATAGGAAAAGGTTCAACAAGTCTCATTGACACATAAAAACTAAGGAAACGAGAGCATACAACAATTCAGCAGTCCATATCATCCTTCTGTACTTGAAAGCTGTAGCTCTCATCCCAAAGATCAATAGGAAAAGGTTCAACAAGTCTCATTGATACATAAAAACTAAGGTAACGGGAGCATACAACAATTCAGCAGTCCATAATTATCATCCTTCTGGACAAAGCTGTAGCTCTCGTCCGCGCACATCCCAAAGATCAATAGGAAAAGGTTCAACAAGTCTCATTGAAACATAAAAACTAAGGTAACGGGAGCATACAACAATTCAGCAGTCCATAATTATCATCCTTCTGGACAAAGCTGTAGCTCTCGTCCGCGCACATCCCAAAGATCAATAGGAAAAGGTTCAACAAGTCTCATTGATACATAAAAACTAAGGTAACGGGAGCATACAACAATTCAGCAGTCCATAATTATCATCCTTCTGGACAAAGCTGTAGCTCTCGTCCGCGCACATCCCAAAGATCAATAGGAAAAGGTTCAACAAGTCTCATTGAAACATAAAAACTAAGGTAACGGGAGCATACAACAATTCAGCAGTCCATAATTATCATCCTTCTGGACAAAGCTGTAGCTTCGTCCGCGCACATCCCAAAGATCAATAGGAAAAGGTTCAACAAGTCTCATTGAAACATAAAAACTAAGGTAACGGGAGCATACAACAATTCAGCAGTCCATAATTATCATCCTTCTGGACAAAGCTGTAGCTCTCGTCTTTTCCCAAAGATCAATAGGAAAAGGTTCAACAAGTCTCATTGATGCATAAAAACTAAGGTAACGGGAGCATACAACTATTCAGCAGTCCATAATTATCATCCTTCTGGACAAAGCTGTAGCTCTCGTCCGCGCACATCCCAAAGATCAATAGGAAAAGGTTCAACAAGTCTCATTGATACATAAAAACTAAGGTAACGGGAGCATACTCAGTCCATAATTATCATCCTTCTGGACAAAGCTGTAGCTCTCGTCCACGCACATCTCAAAGATCACTTGAACAGCCTTTTCCAGCTGTCTGTACACCTTTACTAGTCTAACTGCCTCCGGGCATTGCCACCAGGACAGCCACCATATTTGTATTTACAAATGTCCCATATGTGTCTGATTCAGACCAAGAGGACGTAAAACGCCATTTTCTCCCAAAGGCAGGAGAATGGACCAGTAAGGAAGAAAGATAGTAGATGACAATAAGCAAAGGGAAAAGGCAAGTCAAAGAGAGTGACAAATCAGAGGAAGTTACAATTAGCACGGAACTTCCAGAAGGTGGGGTAAGGTGGGGAGGGTGTAAGATTATGAGTTTTACTATTTAAATCAAAATCCTGTCCAAAAAAAGGACACTTTTCCCTTCCTTACCAAAAAATATATGAATATTATTTTTTAATGCAAATTATCTACAGGTCGTTAATACTACTCATCCAATCACTTAGCCACTTACAGTTACATCCCCTTTCTCTTCCCTCCTCAGTCCTCTTCCCCTGTCTCCCCCTCCTCACTATTCTCTCAGGACTGTCAAGCCCTCCACTTGAACAGCCTTTTCCTCTCTGTCCCTACACCTCTCTAGTCTAACCCTCACCACCACCACCTGGACAGCCACCATAAACAACGAATAACGTCTTATCTTTGACTTTGAGCACCCAGTAGTCATGACTTGAGAATGACCAAGGTCTGTACTGTAATAATACACTAATAAAAATGTGCAGGGCCAACACAGTTGATTGAGGGTGGTCTCTCCTGGAGGGTCTTCTGTTGTCCAGCTTTCATTCGATATTCTATACTCTCTCCCTGGAGATTCTATACAGAAAATTATTGAGATTTACTGGGGATACCGGGGGCCTTTCGTAAAAATAGTTCCACCACCTTCTGGAAGTTATGTGCTTGTAGCTTCCTCTGATCTGCCGCTCTCTTTGACTCTGCCTTTTCCCTTTGCTTGCTGTCATTCAATCACTATCTTTCTGCCTAACCGGTCCATTCTCCTGCCTTTTTTCAGGACACACTTTCAAGAAGATTCCTCCAGCCGAAGTCAGACTTGCTGGGCCTAACTATTTGTTAGTTAGGCGCATAACAGCAGCATGACGCATCTGCGCTCATAATTGACAGGAAACTGTCAGAGCGAACTAAGAAAAAGAAGACTGGGGTCCTTCCTGGTATTGCAGTACCTCCGAGAACAACCCACTATCTCAAATGTCCAATATGTACTGTTCCAGGTCAGAGGACGTTAAACGCGTTTTCTTCTATGTATACACAAAATACCTTTGGTCAAGCTGACACTGACAGAGCCAACAGTCAGTGGCAGAACAAATTGCTTCAGCAATACAGTTGCTAACATCTGGAATGATTTACCTAACGAACTAAACCGTGCACCCAATACTAACTTATTCAAAAATCGTCTCGACAAATCTCCAAATTATTTAAAGATATTTAGATGCTTTGATGAGTAATTGTAGGAACATTTGACCGCGAAACCTTGACCATTATACTGGTATTTAACACTGTTTATAAAGATGGGACTATCTGAAAAGCTTGACGGCTTGCTTTGTCCCTATCTACTACTACTACTACTAACAATATTAAGAATTACTACTCACACTTGATCTTCTCTTCCCGGGTGCCCTTGGTCAGCACCACCAGGCCGCAGAGGAGGTCCTTGAAGGACACCCCTTTGGAGCTGCCCCCAAACCCCTTGAACATCACCTGCAACAGCATGATCGAGCTGACGTTTCTGAATGTTCGTCAAAATCATTATCATCACCTTCGACATAAACATCATCAATGGTGATTCTTTTTTTTATTAATAAGGATATTTGCATACTTATTTTCGCACGTACAGTACTACACACACACACACATATATTTTTCTTGTGTTCTTGCTCACAGTCATTAAATCAAGAAAAAGAAACAAAAATAAAGTAAAAATACTGTTGGTCATTTTCAGCAACGCTACTGCTTGTCTTTTTCAACCTTGTCTGACTGGCTGTGGTGGGAGCTGTTGGTGTTGTCCACTGAGTTGTCATTTGTGGGTGAGTACTGTTCAGGAGGGGACTGTAGATAGGGGGCAAGTCATACCCTAGGTCTCTGTTGAGACTTGGCCTCATTTCCCTTATCTCTATGGCTTCTTTGATTTTTCTTCTAGTGAATTGTGACTCAGAGATGATGGTGATTTGAAACATCTCAGTAGTGTTTATTTTTATTTCAGAAGGGTTTGCATAAAATACCTATTCTCGCATGCACAATTCTACAAAGACACACACACACACACACACACACACACACACACACACACACACACACACACACACACACACACACACAAAATGCATGCATGTAAACACACACAAAACTGGCAAATGAATAATGCTGTAATAGAACTTTCCCAAAAATGTTGCAATTCAGCAGAGATCTTCATAGTGACCACACACACAAAGGAGGATCAGATTGATTTTTGAAGCTTAACCTCATCCATACTATTTCATTTTATAGAAAGGTATTCTGTCTGGCTTCAGACTTATGTTTATGACAATTTGACAAAATTGAGTTACTAAGTTCCGTAAAAACAAACAATGACATTGTTACATCAACTTCTTTGGTGGAGGTTTTAAAAAAGAACATGACAGAAACTGAGAAAGTAAAAGATAGTTGTCAAAGTAGAACTGACAATTACCAGTAATTGTCATTGAGTTATGTCATTTGTTCTCTTTAACTTGTGTTTAAGTTTAATTGAAAACGAGTTGTGCCAGAAATGTTTGTAAATGTAATCGTGTTTCTTCTTCTTCTTCTGCGTTCCCAGGCCATATGCCTATATTATTATATATGGATATAATTCAATGGGCAAGGTACATAATTATGTGTCCAGTTTTCAGCAGTCTCCCCGCTGCATACAGCCGACATATTCCGATTTCGGAGGAGCTCAAAAGAGAAAATTATTTGGAAGATTTTTTTGACAAAAAGCAGAATGGACCAATAACAGTCTGAATAAGTCAGAAAGATAGCAAAAGGAAAAGGCAAAGTCAAAGAAGAGAGTGACAGATTTGAAGGACTGTGTTTCAAAACTTGCATACATGTACGCATTTCATCTTTTCAGGGATCAATCTTGTCACTGGACATCATAGGTCATTTGACCAGTTCGAAGAAAATATAATAGGTCATTTACATAAAACAATAAGTCATAATATATAAAAAAAGAAAAAAGAAAGAAAGAAAATACAACTTGAGTGCAACAAAAACTGTTTTCTATGACACTCTGTTGGAATCAATGACATAGTTTCACAGACTGCATGTTCAAAGATATAAGAAAAGTTGTTTTTTAGTTTTTCATGAGAAAAGTAAGTAAAGTACTATGCAATGTAAAGTAATAATAGGGCAATTATTTTGTAGTCTCTTGTTCCATCAAAGTCAATCTGATCATTATGGAATCAATTGCAGCGCACATCAAAATCCATAAAGTTGCTAACAGACACGAAGTAAACATAAATAAGTCATATGACCTCTTGCCTTCAAAAACAATAGGTCATTTCAAAATTGTATCAATCAATCACTCAATGACTGATGACCGGTGCTAAGAACAACCCCTGTCATTTAATATCACTGCTCCTTTTTTTCTCTGTGGTAAAATAAAGTAAAAGAAAACCAGAAAAGAAGAAGAACAAAAATGGGTGTGGCTCTGAATTGGGAATCGCAATGACTGTGAGCATGAGCAGCGTGGGAGCAACGCCAAAGCTATACGGCCCAGAAGATGAGACAGCAAAAAACAAAAAAAAAAACAAAAAAGACGAGTGAGTGAGTGTGTGTACCTGCGCCAGTTTGGGGGGCACCCCGTCCATGAGGACCTCGCGGCTGAAGAGCGTCTCCGTCATGCTCCCCCCCATGGTGGACGACCGCTTGAACGCCTCCTTCAGCCGCTTCAGCTCCGCCTCAGAGACTGGCCAACACAAATTTGAAAATTTACTGTTTTACAGACAATAACTTGCTGTATTGAGCCTAGGAATAAAGATATGTCAGGATGATTAACCCTTTCACCGCCAATGTTGCATTTTTGCACCACAATGGTTTAATACATATGTCACTAAGTGACTAAGCATCAAATCAAGGCCTGTTTTCCGAACTCTATTTTCTTAATTTTGGGAGGTAAGGATAGGCCTAATGTCATACATCATGATACATGTCACAGAAAAATTCGCAATATTGCAGATTTTTTTTTTTTCTACCCAGGTAAGCTTAATGGTATTTTGGGGTTGAAAAACGGCTGGCGGCGAAAGGGTTAAGACGTTCGCCTACCAATTCAATATGAGTGACTGGGTTCTCCTTCTTCTTCTGTGTTCCCAGGCGATATGGGCATAAGGAAGAAGGTGCATATACATGTATGTATGTGTCTGGTTTCCAGTTTTCACTGGTCTCCCTGAACTGCATTCAGCCGACACATTCCGATTTCGGAGGAGCTCAAAGGAGAAAATTGGGATGAATTTTGCAATGACAAAAAAAGTCAGGAGAATGGGCCAATAAATCAGAAAGATAGTAGACGACATAAAAGCACAGGGAAAAGGCAGAGTCAAACTAAGAGAGGGACAGATTAGAGGAAGTTACACTTACAAGCACATAACTTCCAGAAGTTGGGTGAACTAAATACAAAAGACCCCCTGGTGTCCCCATGCGGAGAACTGGTGTTCAAATCCTAGCCTCACCCTTTCTTTCCAATTTGTTATTTGATATGAAAAATTAAAACTGAATGTCAAGTTCGTATGGGGGCTTAAAGCAAGTCTGACCTGTGTGCGATGTAAAAGAGGCCACATAATGATATATATACAATGCGTTATTAAGCATGTATATGATATATGCTTTCTGTGTCAGTGTGTCCGCATGTGCATGTGCTTGTGCATACATGTGTCTGTCATGTGTGTGTGTGAGTGTCCACAGCTGTACAGGTGTTCTGTATCATGTGTTGTTACTCAATTTAACGTCCTTCCACTAAAAGTGATTCACTAAATTATATTGTGTTGTGATGTTGGTGTGCTGAATGTGTGTGGATGTGCCTGTGAGTGTGTGTAAGCATTAAAAAAAATTAAAGTAAGTAACAGGATATCTATGCAGGCTTAATCATAACTCCCTCCACCCCCCACCTCATTAAAATGTTAAACGTACACTTAAAGAATATAACCGAACAATGAACAAGGTTAAAGATAAATATTAAGTGAACTACTTAATAAACATTTACAAGTTTACTGAATCAAGAATAGAATAATTGTTTAGAAATAGAATACTGGGTAGAGACAATGGTGTTGATCCATCAATAAAACCATCAATACCCGAATTCTGGAAAAGTTCTCTTGCTTTTGGACAGTGAATCAGTAAATGACTGACACCCAAAGATTCACCACACAATATTTAGTTTTAAACGAATTCAACCGAAGTCTATGGATTAGACTTTCAATCTCCCTAGACAAGAAAGTAACATGTTTGTGTAATGTTTTCCCGTTGCATCTATCATTACATTTAATACAGTTATTATAATATTGAACGTCTGAGTTCATCAATAAAGTTTTGACATTTTCTTGTGATGTTTTGTTTATAATTGAGAAACATTCTGTCAGATCTATATCAGTATATGTGTATGTCAGGTCTGTATGTGTGTGTGTGCGTGTGCGTTCGCGCGTGTGTGTGTGTGTGTGTGTGAGCGCGCGCGCATGTGTGTGCCAGACCTGTTTACCCTGAAATCGAGCTTTAGGTATTTGAAATCCAAAATAAGTGTATTTTTCACAAAATAGGAGTACTCCAACAGGAAAGTTTCCACAATGGAGTGTAAACATGTATGCATACATTTTGTATCTAACTTGTTGAAATACTGTGTCAAAAGTATCATCCATTTAAATTTGCAACACACACTATACAGGCAATATACAGTTATAAATCTAGTAAATGATATAGTTTCTAAACATATTTGTCACTATTTTTTCACCATATTTTTGTCCTATGCACCTTTTTTTGTCAAGTGTGTGCACAAAATATGGTGAAATCTTATGGGTAAACAGGTCTGGTGTGTGCGTGCACGAGTGTGCAACTGTGTGATTGTGTGTGACATTATAAAATTTATACTGTATCAGTATCAGTGCATGTGTATGTGCATACATGTGTGTGTGTCACAGTTTTGTGCGTGTATGTGTGTGTGTGTGTGTCTGTATGTATGTGTGTGTATGCATACATGTGTGCGTGTGTATGTGTGTGCGCGTGTGTGTGTGTGTATGTGTGTGAATCATGCATGTGTCACGTGCAAACATATAATACAATTTCTTAACACTGTAATGCAAAGGTTAGTGTCGATAAACTTAAACTAAAATTAAAGCAATAAAACCTGCATTTTATTTTTCAAATACAATATTATACATGTGAGCATTTGATTTTGCTGTAGGCTAACACTGGACTTTGAACAGCAAAGACTGAAGACCTCCACCACCCTCACCCGATCCAGATAACAATGATCCACTCATCCAGCCATATGTCTGCTACAGACCACCCAAGTAATCAGTCTTAGATTAGAAGTTATGCAATCAAACGAGTGCTAAATCAAGTAAATGTAGCTCAAAGTTAGGACAGACTAGTTCTCTTGATCAAAAGATCAGCAAAAGACTGCATGGCCTATATATTATGCTGTAACACTATAAATTGTATAAATAAATACTATGTACACTAGTACAAATGTAAAAGAACTGGATGTAAATAAGGCCCAGGGACCAGACAACATACCGCCTAGAATATTAAAAGAATTAAGTAAAGAGTTATCTGTACCCCTAAGTATCCTTTTTAATAAATCAATGGATAATGAAACTGTCCCTAGTGATTGGAAAGTGGCAAATGTTATTGCTTTACTTAAAAAGGGAACAAAAAGTGATCCAGGAAATTATCGGCCTGTAAGCTTGACATCTGTTACTAGTAAGGTTTTTGAGTCTATAATTCGAGAAGTAATTGTTGATCATATGTTAATTAATAATCTTTTTACAGGGTGCCAGCATGGTTTTAGAAAGCATAGATCTTGTGTTACACAACTACTGCAAGTGATGGAAGACTTTACAAAACTATTAGATAAAGGTGAAAATATTGATGTAATTTACTTGGATTTCAAAAAAGCATTTGATACTGTACCGCATAAAAGATTAATTATTAAATTACAATATTACGGAATAACAGGTAAAGTTTTAGCATGGATTGAAGATTTTTTAAAAGAAAGACAACAAACAGTAAGGGTGGGAAATGCATACTCTCAAAAAACAAATGTGTTAAGTGGAATACCTCAAGGGAGCATTCTTGGCCCAGTTCTTTTTACAATTTTTATAAATGACTTACCTGAAGAAATAAAAAGCTATTGTAAAATTTTTGCAGATGATACGAAAATGTATAATATAACGAAAAATCAAGATGTATTACAAAAAGACTTAGATTCATTGGTTAGGTGGTCAGAAACATGGTGTCTGTTTTTTAATGCTTCAAAATGTAAAATCATGCATTTGGGAAAAAGTAATCCACGCACAGACTACAAAATGCATAACAATGGTGTAGAAAACGTTATTATGAAATGCTCTGAGGAAAAAGACTTGGGAGTAATATTTGATGATAAACTGAAATTTGATGAACACATTCACAGTGCTGTAACTGTAAGTAAAGCAAATCAGAAAATTGGTATAATTAAACGAACGTTTTCTTTCTTGGACAAGGACACTTTTTTATGCTTGTACAAAGGTTTAGTAAGACCTCATTTAGAATATGGAAATTGTATTTGGTATCCAGGTTTAAAGAGACAGTCAGCTTTGATAGAAAAAGTACAGAGACGAGCAACTAAGTTAGTACAAGGTCTTCAAAATGTTTCTTATTCAGACAGGTTGAAAGAATTAAATTTACCTACATTAAAGGCAAGGAGAATTAGGGGTGACCTAATTCAAACTTATAAAATATTTAATAGTGTAGATGACCTAAATGTACATGACTTATTCACAATATCAGATTTTGACAAAACAAGGAACAGTACCGACAAAATATTTATTCAACACTGCAGGACTAATAATAGAAAATTTTATTTTACTAACAGAGTTGCACCTGTATGGAATAAATTACCACCTAACATGAAAAGAGCACAGAATACTAACATTTTTAAAAACCTTCTCGACGAATGGAATGACTATAAGGCAGTTATGTATGATTACGATGAATAATATTAACAAAAACTGAGTGTGCGACAGACCGAGACAAACAACTAAATAAATTAAAAGATGGGACAGGAAAGCCTTACGGATATGTTTTGAGTCCCTAAATCCTAATCCTAATCCTAAAATAATTCTGCAAATTTACAATCAAACTGACATCCTGTAAGGAATTGGAAAATGGGAACATATGAAAGTAACTGTCTACTAATTCTTTTAATTGATAACCATGCCATACCACAGAGTGCACAATGACTAATTGAACTATATCAGCTGATGATCTGTGATCAATTGACTAGATTGGCCTGTTGCGCAAACCAAAGATTTACATACAATTGTGTACAAACACTGAAACAGTACGTAATGTCACAATGTGTGTGTGTGTGCATTACAATGGAACACAAAATGCCAGTCATTGCTTTCATTTTTGTAAGAGAATAATACACTTGTATCAATTTTGCTTGAAAATGCATAACTGGTATTTTCTTTCGCTTCAGTCTAAACCCTGTAATTAACAATCCTCGACAGTCACAAAAACACAGATGACCGACATAACAATCCTCAATTCTTTTGCATCACTCAGCTTGAATTAGAACGATAAACAAACGTGACATTTCCCATACCTCTCCTTGAGGCCTCCTCATATGAAATGAATGCAAGTTTGGAATCTTTTCCACCCATTTTCTGTTATTGTTTAACGCTAACGCACTGGATTCAACGCCTTTAGGTTGGGCAACACAACAGTTGTGTTTCCGTGTCGGCCATATTTAATCACGCGACAGTTAATATGCTCTTTCGAGATCTTGCGGTAACAAGTTGTCTCCCTTGGGCTATTAGGGTGGAGGGTGGGTGGAGGGTGCGCGGACAAAAGCCCACCGGACAAAAGCCCACTGGACATAAGCCCACCGTATTATCTCGGAAAACGGACATAAGCCCACTTTGTCTCTGTTTGGATCTCTGACTATGTCTCTCTCGTCTCTATTTCTCTCTCTGTTTCTGTCCCTAGGTATCTCTCACTCTGTCTCTAGGTGTTTCCCTCACTGTCTCGCTATGTGTCTCGGCTATGTCTCTGTCTCTCTCTGTTCGTTCTGTCCCTCACTCTCGCTCTGTCTCTCTGTGTTTCCCTCACTGTCTCGCTCTGTGTCTCGGCTATGTCTCTGTCTCTGTTCCTCTCTATCTGTCTCTCGGTCTCTCTCAGTTTCTGTCGCTCACTCTCACTCTGTCTCTCTGTGTAGTTTCCCTCACTGTCTCGTTCTGTGTCAGTCTCGGCTTAAAAGCATCTGCTTAAAAACTATATGTGGAGTTTTTATCTAATCAAGAAAAACTATGTGCACGCATTGACAGAATTCTACTCATGAGAAATTAGTGGTCAACAACCTGAACAATTACTGATCGTTACCCTTTACTTTTACGTTATCAATGCATGTGCATAGCAATATACACGGACCAACAGCAGGAAATGTGAACATTACATCACCTAAAGTGTGTGTGTGTGTGTGTGTGTGTGTGTGTGTGTGTGTGTGTGTGTGTGTGTGTGTGTGTGTGTGTGTGTGTGTGTGTGTGTGTGTGTGTGTGTGTGTGTGTGTGTGTGTGTGTGTGTGTGTGTGTGTGTGTGTGTGTGTGTGTGTGTGTGTGTGTGTGTGTGTGTGTGCGTGTGCG
>CM065702.1:15109199-15181699 GCA_017654935.2 Phymorhynchus buccinoides | reverse complement strand
GACGACTTAGCAACAGAGTCTCAGACCTTAGAGACAAGTTCATCGCCACATCCTAACAAGCTTTACTGCTGAAAGAGACGACTTAGCAACGGAGTCTCAGACCTTAGAGACAAGTTCATCGCCACATCCTAACAAGCTTTACTGCTGAAACAGACGACTTAGCAATGGAGTCTCAGACCTTAGAGACAAGTTCATCGCCACATCCTAACAAGCTTTACTGCTGAAAGAGACGACTTAGCAATGGAGTCTCAGACCTTAGAGACAAGTTCATCGCCACATCCTAACAAGCTTTACTGCTGAAACAGACGACTTAGCAACGGAGTCTCAGACCTTAGAGACAAGTTCATCGCCACATCCTAACAAGATTTACTGCTGAAACAGACGACTTAGCAACAGAGTCTCAGACCTTAGAGACAAGTTCATCGCCACATCCTAACAAGCTTTACTGCTGAAACAGACGACTTAGCAACAGAGTCTCAGACCTTAGAGACAAGTTCATCACCACATCCTAACAAGCTTTACTGCTGAAACAGACGACTTAGAGACAAGTTCATCGCCACATCCTAACAAGCTTTACTACTGAAAGAGACGACTTAGCAACAGAGTCTCAGACCTTAGAGACAAGTTCATCGCCACATCCTAACAAGCTTTACTGCTGAAAGAGACGACTTAGCAACAGAGTCTCAGACCTTAGAGACAAGTTCATCGCCAAATCCTAACAAGCTTTACTACTGAAAGAGACGACTTAGCAACAGAGTCTCAGACCTTAGAGACAAGATCTTCGCCACATCCTAACAAGCTTTACTGCTAAAAGAGACGACTTAGCAACAAAGTCTCTCAAGTTTCATACGCCTGTGGACTCCAGCCATAAGCTAAGTAGAGGGCATAGTCACTGCTGCTTTTCTTAACTCATTCTGCCCATCGCCCGACAAATCGTCGGGCACATAGTTCTTGTTCTTCCTCCCATTTCCGTATCAAGGTAGGCATTTTGTCAAACAAAGGTGCCAGGTCGCAAAGGGTTAAGAGTGGATATGGAGGGGATGGGGGTGAAAGATAAAACAAAAAACAAAAAAACAAGAGTAACAGTGTTCATTTTCAATACTCTTCAATAGTTGTTGTTGCTAAACATGCACCCCCCCCCCCCCATTCTCTCCATCACCCACCCACCCTGCATACTCCCACTCCCAGACGTGATAAATACATAAATGCATTCTGAGAATTGAATTTGTTTTTCAGACAAAAATGATGACTACTCCCAATCTTTCACTTCCCATATTTTAGTACATTACCCATGATTGTCATGTATGTACTTTGCAGATTGACTTAGATACTATTAATTCCAGAAGAATGTTTATATACTTTCTTTGCTAATGATAATGATGGGGGTAATGATGGTGGTGACGATTATAATGAAGATGATTAATACCAGTACTGTGGTTGTTATTAGTGCTACCATTGCTATTGGTGTTGTGGTTATTATTGTAGCAGCCCTTGCTGTTAAAATGTCATTCCCACCAATACTTTTATTATATGGCAGTGTGCATGCTTTTGTTTTTTGTTTTCGGTAAAGGTCAAGATGTGCCATCCTCCCTACCTATCTCGGTTAATTCTATTTTTCCGTTATTGCCTTTCTTACCATACATAAAGCTGTATTTTAGGAACATTTTGAGCTAATAACCTTTTTGGAATACTAACCCTAGCCCTAACCCTAGCCCTAAACCTAACCCTATCCCCCACCCTATAAGACGGAAAAACGGAACAAACCACAACTGTGACAAACCGCGGTGTACTGCAGTACATAGTGGGGGGTAGGGTTAGGTTTAGGGCTAGGGTTAGGGATAGGGTTAGTATTCCAAAAAGGTTATTAGCTAAAAATGTTCCTAAAATACAGCTTTATGTATGGTAAGAAAGGCAAAAACGGAAAAATACAATTAACCGAGAAATGCAGGGAGGGTGGCACATCTTTACCTTTACCTTTGTTTGTGTCCATGAAATATGTGAAATGCAAAAAAACAGAATTTAAAAAAAAATAAAAAAATGATGACTACTAAGTCATTCGCTTACATGACCTGAAGACAGCCTTACAGACAACAATTTACAGCATGATTACTGGCTTCATGAAGACAAGCCCCATTAAAACGGAAACAAAAGAAATGTTGTCAACAACAACAACAAACAATGCATGCATGATGATGAAAGTTCGCTTAACGTCCTCCGGCCTGGAACAGGCACATATGGGACATTAATAACTATAAAGATAGTGGGACGATCCTGGAGGTACTGCAATACCAGGAAAGTTCCGATTTTTTTTAACCCTTTCGCCGCCAGCCATTTTTCAGCAAAACATTTCCATTAAACTTACCTGGGTAGAGAACAAAAGTATGTAATATTGGGGATTCCTCTGTGAAATATTTAAAGTAAGGCCTATCCTTACCTCCCAAAAGTAAGAGAATAGGGTCTTTGGATAACAGACCCTGATTTGATGCCTTTTAGTGACATGGGTGTTAAGTCATTGTGGTGCAAAAATCAAAATGCAACGTTGGCGGTGAAAGGGTTAAAATAATGAAAAAAGGATACATGAAAACATTGCATGAAAACTGCTTAGATATAAATACGTAGGCACCAGATTGCAGCTTATTGCCGTGTACACATTAGACGCATAAGTTCTGTACGGAAACCCAGAAGTAAGTGAAAGAAAGAAGGGTCAACATTTACGGATTAGGGGAAATTCATACACGTGCGCAAATCTTTTCCCTTCTTTCTTTTACTTATTTATGGATTGCGCACGGGTTTCCGCATGGAATCTCCGCATATAATGTATTTTATTGGCTTGTAATGCTTAATAGTTTGATGTGCAATTATCAATATCTTAGCCTCCCTTAGTAATGTAGTTTTATTTCTATTACCTTATAATCATTTTTTAAATTGAATTGCTTTGTGTTTTTCAAGGTTGAATTAATTTTGATTCTTGTGATGTATTGCTGTTAATATATATATATATATATATATATATATATATATATATAGTCAATATACCAGTGACTGAATGAGAGAGAAAGATAGTGTGTGTGTGTGTGTGTGTGTGTGTGGGGGGGGGGTGATCATGTTTATATTGTTCCATTTTGCTGCTTTTGTTTGTATTAGGTGTGTGATCTATTTACAGCACTCACTGTCTGTCTCTGCTTTTCTGTCTGTCTAGCGTCTGACTATCTATCTGACTCTCTCTCTCTCTCTCTCTCACTAGCTCTCCCAGTCTCTCTTCACTCTGTCTCTCTTCCTTCCTCTGCCTTCATGCCTCTCCTTGTATGTCAACATCCGTGCCTTTGTTTCCATATCTATTATCAGCTAACTTTAACATTCTGTTGTGTGCATGTGTGTGTGTGTGTGTGTGTGTGAGTGTGTGTGTGTGTGCATGTATGCGTGTGTGTAGATGCAGATGTTTTGAAGAGGGTGTGACCTGTCTAAGAGTATCTGTTCATTTTATATACTGTTAATGCGTGTGTTAGTTTATATATATAGTTTAAAAAAAAAAAAAAAATTAAATTGTAAAGAAAAAGTAAATCAGCACAATTTATATAATTTTTTTTTCTTTTCTGAACACGAACATTACTCAAAGTTAACTTTAACTGGTTTTGTTTCTGAGGTTCACAAATAAAGACATTGGACACAGAAAAGTTTTATCAAAGCAAACTATTCTGCATTTCAAATGCACTAACTTTTCAGTCCTTCAGAGTAGGGGTACGGAGCTGGCTATTCACTGAGATTTTTCTTTCATACTATATATATATATAATATATGTTTTTATCCCCACGCACAAGATGAAATCTTCTTATTATGAAGCCAATAAACAGATTGATTGATTGATTGATTGATATATGTGTACACGGCCTATGTTGAAACGCACAAGTGCATAAGATATACTGCAGCCTAATACATCCTTCCTGGTTAAAACAATATGAATTCAATTAAATACGTCCCTAGAATTAGAATTAGCACCAGCCTAGATTAAAAGATTGCATCACATAATAACGTACTTGTCGTTAAAGAAATAAGTGAAATTAAGTATTAAAAAAATTATGATTATTCTCTCACTCTCTCATACACAAACATGCACGCTCACATGCAAGCACACACACTCAAAAGAGAGAGTGTGGACGGGGGGGGATGTAAACTATAGATCAACAATTTATAGAAGCAAACAATATTCAGACATATTATAAAAGAGAATGGAAAAATCTCTGAAACACCATGGCACATATCAAATTCATCAATTGAACAATACAGCAAAAACAAAGAAAACAACAAGAATACAACAAAGGCCATATGCATGTACTCCCAGTTCAAAAGCAAAGACCAAAATCAACAGCAAAGAGCAACACCACAACATGCTGAGAATGCAATATTCTCTTCTTCTTCTTCTTCTGCGTTCCCAGAGAATGCAATATAAATGTCTGCTTAACTGTTCTTTTTTGCATGCATGCAATTCGAGGACTAGTGATACTTAGGATCTTGTCATGAATTTACGACTCATCAGTCTGCTTTGATGTTGTTTCTGATGAGAGCAGCAACAAAATCACACTGTAAGGTACCCAACGTTTGAATAGTTTATAGCAAAGGGACATGTAAGTAGACTCTCTTAAAAGCTTATACACATTCAGTTAACAAAAAGCAACAACAAAAACCAGTGATATACACAACAAATGTCTCAGATCTTCTGTACAAAACACAGTACCATATTTTTCGGACTAGAAGGCAATACTTTTTCTTACACTGAGACCCTTGAAACTTATAGTGTGACAAGTGACATAGTAAGAAATCATTACATTGTGTGCGTGTGCGTGTGCATGTGCGTGCGCGCGCACATGTGTGTCTGTGTGTGTTTCTGTAAGTTGTGTACCTTTTTCAAGATATGCGTTTTTGTTCATTTGTATATATGTACTTTTCTATATTCTACTCATGTAAAATTTATGTTCGTCATGTTCTATAAGATAATTATATTCTATGCTGTATTTGTATTAAATATGTAAAGAGCTTAGAGCCCTAAATCAGAGAATAGGCGCTATATAAATAATCATTATTATTATTATTATTATTAAGACCTTCAAAAATCATCCAAAATGAGGTCTTAAAGGGAGGTAATTTTAATACTTACAAAGAAGGGCAATGTCTCGGAGCAGTAGGTCTTATGTGGGAGGGAGTCTTATAATGGGAAGTCTTATAAGGTGTTCTGTGTGAGTGTGTTGTGTGTGTTCTGTGTGGGTATATCTGCTTGCATGTGTATGAGTGTATCACTGTATGCGTGCGCAGGAGAGATTGTGTTTGGCTAGAGAGGGGGGGGGGGGAGTGTGTGCGAGTATGTGTCTGTGAGTGTGAGTACACGTGAGTGTTTTGTGTATGCGAGTGTGTGTGTGTGTGTGTGTGTGTGTGTGTGCGTGTGTGTGCGCATGTTTGTACAAGTGTATGTTTGAGTAAGTTTGTGTGCGTTTCAGTGAGAATGTGTTTTCTGTGTGCTCGATGAAATGTGTGTGGGTCTGTGTGTGTATGTCTGTGTGCAAGAACGCGTTCACTCTCGTGCGTGCACGTACGTGTGTGTGTGTGTATCTGTTTTGCGTGTGCGTCTGTTGTGCATGTGTGTGCATGTGTAAGTGTTTCAATGTAGATTGTAAAGCGCTTTGTGCTCGATAAAAAGCGCTATATAAATATCCGTTTATTATTATTATTATAGGGAGGTTCGACTGTATAGCTAAATGTTTGATTTAGATTAATATATCTATCTATTCTATCTATATACTTACCGTTTCACTACGAACTGAGTTTACTCTTCCAACTTGGGGCAAATGCCAATTTACCAAAGACATAGTCTAAATAAGACTAAAATCACTTCCCTTGGCACGGTTACCGTGCATATAGCCGATGATATGATCCGGGTGACGTCACTTCCGTAGCGGCTATTTCAAATCAGGATAAATTTTCCTGAAACTTGAGTAAAACAATGGTTCACAAAGGAGGGAGGATGGGAGGGAATCTTTACTCGTAGTGAAACGGTAAGTATATAGATAGAATAGATAGATATATTAATCTAAATCAAACAATCTATTCTATCATGTTACCGTTTCACTACGAACTGAGTTGATTGCCAACGAGGAGGTGGGCAAGAAACATTGTTGAACTCCTAGAGAAAAAACAACAATTAGTCAATACAGCCTACCCCATAGGGGCCAATTGCTTGGGTATCCATGGGCAGGTCTCCCGGGAACGGGGGGGGGGACCACATGTGCCGATCACATAAAACCCACATACCCCCCCCAACAAAGCATGAATATGCATACAAACCACAAGTACCCCATCACGTTACCTTAGTTCAGGGAGACCGGGGTCTGAGCCAGGACAGCCTTCCTGATGCCGAAGGTGTTGTCCTGTCTGCGGGCAGAGTAATGCCTGAGGTAAAAGCTGCTGAAGGTGGACTGGGATCGCCAGAATGCAGACTCCATGATGTGGGACAAGGGGACACCTTTGATCATGGCGAGAGAGGCGCTGATGGCCCTGATTTCGTGGGCCCGTATTGGGATGAGGGGCAAGGCTTTGTCGGCGTGGGCATAGGCTAGCTTAATAGTACAAATTAACCATCGGGAAATGGTGGATTTGATTATGTCCTTAGCATACCTCTCATTCAGAGAGATAAACAGCCTACGTCGTTGCCCCCTAAACGAGGAAGTTCTCTTCAGGTAGAACTTAATAGCCCTGACAGGGCATAAGAACCTATCTTCATCATCCTGTGAGAGGATCTGCTTGATGCTCTGAATGGTGACAGAAGGAGAAGATGTCTGGGAGGGCTGATTTTTAGCCCGAAACTCTGGCAAAAAAGACAGTGTCACAGATTGGGGATCAGATGAGAACTCGATGTCGCTATCTAAACCGCTAAGAGCGTGGACGCCGCTAACACGCCTAGCCGTGGCGAGTGAAACCAGAAAGACAGTCTTAAAGGTGAGGAGCTTGAGTGACAGAGACGACATGGGTTCACAGTAATCCCTGAGGAATGACAGGACGAGGAAGATATCCCACTGGGGAAACCTAACTGACCGAGTAACCGACAGGTTGCGAACTGCATCAATGACATGCGACACCTCTATTGAACTCGAGAAGGAGGGAGACTTCTTGCCTCTAGAAACAGCTACAGTATGAGACACAGCGGCCTTGTACCCGTTGAGCGTTTGAGCCGAAAGACCCCTATCCAGATGTAGGTGAGAGAGGAATCGAGCGAACTCAGAGGCTGAAGGGTTCAGAGGGGGGAAACCGTGAGAAGAGCAGAACTCGAACCATGAGGCCCACCTGATGTCATAGAGTCTGTTTGTACTCTGTCTCCTGGCTTTCAGCATGAGGTCAATGGTTCTGGATGGGATCCCTCGTGATTGCAGGCCTGACCGCATAGTAGCCATGCGGTCAGCTGAAACGTTTCTGGGCTTGCGTGACCGACTCCTGTGCGAGGCTGGAGCAGGGTGCGGTCTGTCAGGTGCAGCCGGAAGGGAGGTGTGTGAGACAGGTTGACTAGTTCGGGGAACCAGGGGCTGGATTCCCAGAACGGGGCGACGATGATCAGCCGAGGCTTGTCGCGGGAGTATTTCTCCAGGACTTTCGGAAGGAGTGATGTCGGGGGGTAGGCATATGCCGACATGCCTGTCCAGGGTATGGAGAAAGCGTTGCGCGCCAGTGCCTGGGGGTCCCTCATAGGAGAAACATAGAGCTGAAGCCTTGAGTTGTACTTGGTGGCGAACAAGTCCACGTGAGGTTTGCCCCAGGACTCCCACAGAGGAAGTAGAGATTGGTGTGCAATTGTCCACTCCGTTGGGAGGATCTGGCCCTTCCTGCTCAGCTGGTCCGCCAGAACATTGAGTCTTCCAGGAACATATTCCACAGAGAGGAAGGTGTGGTTGGCTTGAGCCCACAGCAGGATCTCCTCCGCTTTCTTTGAGAGTAGCACGGAGCGAGTGCCGCCCTGGCGGCGTAGGTATGAAAGGGCTGTGGTGTTGTCGCCGCAGACAGTGACCCAAAAGTCCGAGAGGAGGGGGGCGAACACCTTGAGAGCTCGAGCAACCGCCTCCAGCTCGAGAAGGTTGATATGTAGAAGGGACTCCGACGGGGTCCAAAGACCTGAGACCTCCTCGTTGTCTAAATGTGCTCCCCATCCAGCCGTAGACGCATCCGTGTGGAGGAACCGTTGCTGTTGAAGCGGACGGATGGGAACTGCGTCGTTGAGCCAAGAGATCTTCGCCCATTGGGCTGTCGACTCGAGGAACCAAGGGCCTAGCTCTATCTGGTGATCGAGAGGCACATGCGAGATTGCCCTGGCCGAGAGGTGGCGTTGAAGAGGCCTCTTGTGGACTCTGGCCAATGGTAGTAGGTCCGCAACAGACTCCATCAGCCCTAGAAGCCGGAGGAGTTGCCGGGCTGACGCCGAAGATCTCTGTCTGAGAAGAGTCACTGAGTTCAGCAGGCTGAGGACTCGGTCCTGAGTTGGCTGGACACGAAACCGTACGGTGTCGAACACCATTCCCAGGTAGGAGAAGGTGGTTGAAGGGACGAGATCTGATTTCTGATCGTGGATCCGAAAGCCCAGAGAGCGAGATAGTTTGACCAGGGTGTCTGTGTGGGAACGGCAGAGACTGCGGGAAGAGGCCAGCAGAAGCCAATCGTCGAGGTAGATGTGCAGGCGGATCGATCTTGCCCTGGCCAGGCGGGCTAACTCCTTGACGATTCTCGTGAAGATCCATGGAGCTGGGGATAGCCCAAAGGGCAGAGCCACGAACTGGTAGGTTTGTTGTCCCCAAACGAACCTCAGGAAGCGATGTCGAGAAGGGTGGATGGCCACGTGAAAGTAGGCGTCCTTGAGGTCGATGGACGTCGACCAGTCGTTTGGATGAACTGCCAGACGGATGGAGGCGGCAGTCTCCATCTTGAATTTGGGGGTTCGGATGAACTTGTTGAGGGGGGAAAGGTCCAAGACCGGACGAAACTCCCCGTTCTTCTTGGGCACCACGAAGAGTCTGGAGTAGAAGCCAGGGTCCGTAGGGACCACCGGGACGATGGCCGACTTCTGGAGCAGGGAGTCGATCTCCTTTTGAAGGACGTTGAGCTTCGCTGGGTCCGAGGGGGGGGGGAAGGAGATGGGGGAGGAAGACAGGGGAGGTTCCCGAGAAAACGGGAACCGGAAGCCTGCCCGCACCACCTGAAGGATCCAGGGGCTCGCGACCAAGCGTTCCCATGCTGGAAGGCATTCCAACAGGGAACCGGCACTTGAATTGGCCGAGAGTGCCGGATCCTTCAAAGGAGGAGCGGGCTTTACTGAAAATGCTGCTTCCGTCCCCTGAACGGTGCTCGGGCATACCGGGCATGACCCGGCCAGCCAGCGCGCCGCCCAGAGGATGAGACCCCACGGGGCGAGGTGGAGGGTTGGAACTGGTGAGGGGGGCGCGGAGGATGAGCGTGTTGGCGAGAGGACGGTTGGTGGGAAGAGCGTCCTCTGGAAGCCATGCCCCGAGAAGGGACGTAACTTGGCCGTCTCTGATCAGGACGAGGTCGCTTTGCCGGCGGGGGAGCGAACTCACGGTTCGCCGAACGTCGGGCCCAACTCATGATGTGCTCCTGAGACAATTCGTGTTTACGTTTCTTCGCCTCATCCAGGGTCTCCTTGAGTGAGGCCGGGTGGAAGGTCGAAGAGGATGTCGAAGGACAGGAGCGAATCTTCGATCTTTCGAAGGTGGACAGAGAAACGCTGGATTTCGCTAGCACTGAGTCTCTGTATAGGGCAGCGAGCTGAGTCTTGGACGACGAAGCGACATAGGCAATAGAGTTGACCGCCTGGGAGAGCGAAGCGAGAGCGACACCAAGAGCTCGCTCATCGATCTCCTGACTCAACTGAAAGTCTTCAGGCTGTTTGGTTGGGGTAGAGCCCACTATTTGCGGCAGGGACTGGAGCATAGAGGTGGCTAGTGAAGATGCCCTTAGAATCGAGAACACAGAACGTTCGAGGTTGTTGAACGACTGTTGGGAGATGTCGACAAGAGCGAATCTGTTCTTTGCTCTGTAGCCCAGACTTGTGCGTTCACTTGTTGACACATCTGAGAAGGAAGGCAACGGCACAAAAGAGTTCGCCAATTGGAATGGGGGAAAGAACTCTCTCTTGATGAACTGTCCCGGGGCAGAAGGGATAGCTTCTGGAGTGTACATAGCGGCAGGGGTGTCTTCGTCCTCCTGCTCCACTGGAGGGGGAGTAGTCCACAAGTCAGCATCTGTCCGCCGAATAATCTGACGGATGAAAGGCGACGTATGCAAGGCGAGGCGGGGTTCTTTCTCCGTAAGAAGTTGTCCAAACGGATTAGGCTGGTCAGGCCGTTGCTTGTTGGGCTGGGACATGGGCTTAATGTCACTGCAGAACGGCTGGAGAATATGCAAGTACCCCTGGTAGTTCCCAGTTGAAGGGATGGGCTCCATCTGCACAGGGAGTTCATCCTGGGGGATCTCATGGTCCTGAAGAGAGGCAGATTCCGTCTCCTGACGGTCATTGGTAGGAGACCGAAGAGGGGTCCGTGGTGTGTACTGAGAGCGATGACGCACACCTGGGTCATCGTAAGTCTCGTAGTCATCAAAACCCTCGTATTCAGACGGGTAAAATTCATTTTCCGCGGATGAATCTCGCCGAAAGTTTGAGTCTTGCCCGTAGGGATGACCAGAAGGCAATCCATCCGTTGGGTTTCTCCTCGCAGAGGGGTGTTCACGGCCAGTGGAGGCCGGAACGGAGCCGTCATCACGGGAGCCGTAGTAGCGGTTGTCATCACAACGGTTGCCGTTGAAACCGTTGCCGTCGAACGGGTAGCCGTCGCTTCTGCTGCGGACGGGTCGGGTAGCGGTCACGGGTGTGCCGTGACCGGACCGGACGGGCCGTGACGGCCGAGCGGGAGCCGTGAACGGCTGAACAGGTGACGGGCCAGCGGTAGCGGACACGGTATCTGTACCGTGAACGGACCGGGCAGAAGCACTCACTTGTGTGATCATGCTTTGAGAGAGTTCTGGTTTTCTGTCCGTGAGAGAGAGTCTGGGTTTTCCGTTGCCCGTACGGGCGGTTTGTAACTCACGTGTCCGCTGAAAATCTTCGTACGGGAAGTCAGAGGACGGGCGGGTCGGACCGGCCGTGCGGGGACCCGTGCGGGCCGGTGAAGGGCGGTAGCTGTCCGTGTACGGGTCCGGGTCCAGTGGGGAAACTGAAATGCCTGTGTGCCGCTCCATGCGGGCCAGTTGGCCGGGCGAAATAACGGCTGGAATTTCGTCCCCAACGGCAAAATAATCTCGGGGACCGTCTGGGAGTGTGTCCTGACCATAAGGATCCGCTAAGAATCCAACTTCATCCGTGGGCTTGGCCTGAGAAGTCTGTCTAGTCTGAGTAGTCAGTGTTGAGGTGGGCCTCGATTCAACTAAGTGAGAAGTTAGAGAAGAGGCAGGGACTAACACCATACCCTTGTCGTGAAAACCTGCGATCATTTCTGCAACGAGAGATGACGAATCGACCACAGTAATAACCTGCTCTTGCGACTCAAGGATAGGGGAAAGCAGAGTGGGAGGGGGGGAGAGACTCCTCTTCTTAGAACTAGATGGTCTAGACTTGGGCTCCTTCTTAGAGCTAGCCGAAGAAGAAACAGGGAGGAACTTCCCTTTATCGTCACGCCCTTGCTTGGGCGTAACAGAACCCGACACAACAACAGAAGGAATTGGAGTAGGGATAGGGTCGAGTGACGACATGACGCCGGGGGCAAAGACCGGCACAATCTCAAACAACAATTTCGAAAAAAAAAAAATCAAAATATAATCAATTAATCAAGAAAATATCAAGTTAGATAGCGCTAGCCGACCAAACCTGAACCCCACTTGGTGTTAGGGACACAGAAAAGCCGGGATGGTGTAGAAACAGGCGGATAAACAATTTACAATGTAGAGGGAAGAAAAAACATGGCAGCCCCAAAGGTTGGAAAATTTATTCTGATTTGAAATAGCCGCTACGGAAGTGACGTCACCCGGATCATATCATCGGCTATATGCACGGTAACCGTGCCAAGGGAAGTGATTTTAGTCTTATTTAGACTATGTCTTTGGTAAATTGGCATTTGCCCCAAGTTGGAAGAGTAAACTCAGTTCGTAGTGAAACGGTAACATGATAGAATAGATTCTCATCCGAAAAATATGGTAGATACCAAAGTGACGGCTTCCTTCCAATCGACATCTTGGACTGGAACAACACATGCCAAAGAAAACCAGGAAAACAATTACCAGGGGCGGACCAAATGATTTGTAAGGGGGGTTTCCGCAGGGAGTCCATGGAGCTGCATAGGTCAAGGGTTAAGGTGTAGTGGCCTAGTGGGGGCCCAGGGGGCGAAGCCCTTAGGAAATGTGCAGTCTAGTGATAGCAAAGTTGAGCCATTTTCTTACTTTTTACCCTTGCATAAGGTACATTAACATACTTGGGGCAAAGGGGGGGGGGGGTGTCCGGAAACCCTGCAAACCCTCTCAGATCCGCCCCTGAATGACTTTATTATGGTCTCCTAACTCCTGACAAAAAACACCACATAAACGTACTCCCAATGAACCTGATTTCTTCATAACAATGCACACTGTTAAAGATACAGAGGTACATAACTTCTGGGAATAATTATGTTTACACCGCTTGCTTTCATGTAGGACCTTTTTTTTCTGTTGCACTTCAACAGACCTGCAGGTTTCAGTAACTTCTTCTTCTTCTGCGTTCCCAGGCCATATGGCCACAATGGGCAAGGTACATATGTGTCCGGTTTTCAGTTTTCACTGATCTCCCTGCTGTATACAGCTGACACATTCCGATTTCAGAGGAGCTCAAAGGAGAAAATTGTTCGGAAAGTTTTTTTTGGAAAAAGCAGGAGAATGGGCCGATAAGTCAGAAATATAGTAGATGACAGAAAGCAAAGGGAAAAAGCAGAGTCAAAGATCAGAGGAAGTCATCAACACAGAGCTTCCAGAAGGTGGGGGAACTATTTGTACAAAAGATCCCCCAATATCCACACAGGGAAGTACTCGTGGAGGGGGTGGGAGTCTTCCAGCTCCCCATATGGAGGTATGAGGCATCCACCCAGTGCCCCAGTTTCAGAAACAAAAATGCCCCAGTTTCAGAAACAAAAACAGTCACTTACGAGAAGCGAGAAAAGAAAGAAGGATCACTGCGTTTTTCTTCCTACTTCCCGAGAAATGCCAGCGCAGCCTTTCCAGCTCCGAAAGCGGCATCGCTCTCGCTCCCCTGCACAAACTCCATCTTCCCAGCCAGCCTCTCCTGCAGCCTCTGCTGCACTAAGGGGTTCTGAGCCAGCACCGATCCCGACCCGATGATTCTCTTCACCCCCTTAACCACCAGGACCTCTGGCGGCAGCAGCGCGAAGATGTTGTCTACAATGCCCTCGGAAGCTGCTCGGAACACCGCTCCGAGTGAGGCATTGTGGGCAGAGATTCCCGTCATGGACGCTAAGAGTTGAGGGTCGTGTCGCTCGCTGAAAATGGTAGGAGATATTCTGAGAGAGCTGCTGGCGTTGGATTTGTTCCCGAGCGACAGAAGCTTTTCCAGTAAAGCGGTTTCTAGAAAAGTGTCCGAAAAGCCTGCGCATAAAACATCAAAAAGAGTCAAAAGCATTTGGGACAGAACAAATTTGAAATATCTCTGTTTTCTAAATATTGAGTTTGATTTGTATATGCACAGATCTGAACAGAAAAGTAAAAATAAAATCAATAAAGGTCTCTGTATACATTAACGTTGAGTTTGATTTGTATATGCACAGATCTGAACAGAAAAGTAAAAATAAAATCAATAAAGGTCTCTGTATACATTAACGTTATTCGCAAAATATCTTAACACTGTGTTGCCATGGGGAAATAGAGATATTATGTGAATATGTCAAAGTGTACAGAGACCCCTTTAACCCTTTCACCACCAATGTCACATTTTTGCACCACAATGGTTTAACACCCATGTCACTAAAAAGCATCAAATCAGGGCCTGTTATCTGAAGACCCTATTTTCGTAATTTTGGGAGGTAAGGATAGGCCTAATGTTATACATGTTACAGAGGAATTTGCAATATTGCAGAACTTTTTTCCTCTCTATCCAGGTAAGTTTAATGATATTTTATAGATAAAAAATGGCTGGCGGTTAAAGGGTTAAGAGAGAGATATTCATACTTTCACTACAAGTACAACATGGACCAAAATGATACATTTCAGGGAAAACGGAAACAAACATGAAGAACAGACATACATATATAGAGAGAAACAAAGGTAAAGGTCAAGAAGTGCCCCCCCCCCCCCCCCCTACATTTCTCGCTTAATTGTATTTTTCCGTTTTTGCCTTTCTTACCATAGATAAAGCTGTATTTTAGGAACATTTTTAGCTAATAACCTTTTTGGAATACTAACCCTATCCCTAACCCTAGCCCTAAACCTAACCCTACCCCCCACTATGTACTGCAGTACACCGCAATTTGTCACAGTTGTGGTTCGTTGCGTTTTTCCATCTTATAGGGTGGGGGGTAGGGTTAGGTTTAGGGCTAGGGATAGGGATAGGGTTAGTATTCCAAAAAGGTTATTAGCTAAAAATGTTCCTAAAATACAGCTGTATGAATGGTAAGACAGACAATAACGGACAAATACAATTAACCAAGAAATGCAGGGGGGGTGGCACATCTTTACCTTTACCGAAACAAAATAGAGACAGATACACATACAGAGGGAAAAAAGGAGAAAGCGAGAACAGAGGAAGGGTTGTGTGCTATGCATCAGATATAGTTTTGTAGCTTTTTTTTCAATATAAAATAAGTACATAATGATTATGAAGATGAACCATAGATGCACATTTTGTGACAGGTCCAGAAAATAGAGCAAACAGAAACAATGTAAAATGGAAGTTTACCAGCTATCTGTTTAGACTGAGGAAACCAATCGATGAAGGAAGACTGTATGTTAATCCAGAAATTGTATCATGGAGAACAACAAAGGAAGTTTAAAACAGGAGGCAAAGCCTTCAAGGCTCACTTGAACAGGAACATGTGGGACAACAACAAACAAAGATTGAGGGGGGTGTCTAAAGTACAAGACTGACAATAACATTTTAAAGTACAAATGAAACTATCGTTAATGGATACAACTAATTTTTTTAAATTATTTTTAAAAAAGTGCCTGTGCCGAGAATCGGACCCGGAACCATTGGCATGAGAGACAGAAGCTCTACGCAATGAGCTATCGAGGCTTTCAGTGTTGATGAGTTTCTTAAATTATGTTGCCTGTTGAATACTCTCTAACCCACTAATCTAAAATGTTATCTGTTTACAGTGTTGTTTTAAGTATTTAATTATTCAAATCATTATTGTTTGAAAGCTTGCATAGTGTGTGCAAAGTTTGAACAATGTATGCCTTCTATTTCCCGAGAAAATGCCAACGTTAAAGTTTGGAGATTAGACCACGGACACAACACACACACACACACACACACACACACACACACACACACACACACACACACACACACCCACCCCCAAACAACTATAATACTATAGACTCACTTCCAAAATTGATTTTAAAAAATATGCTTGCCAACAAACTCACTGACCAAGTTCCTGCAGCCAGTGCTTGAGGAGGCGGACGAAGGCCATGAGCACGTTGCCGCCGTTAAGCCCAGCCACCACCGCCAGGTGGGAGCTGTTGAAATAAGGCACAACCTCCACCGCCTTCCCCAGACCGGGGTCTCCTGCCGCATCCTCCACGCGCAAGCTGAGCTGAATGGAGGTGCCGATATTCAAAACTGGAGACACACACACACAATAAGTGAAGAGTCAGGGTACGAACTGTATCCAAGTTGAGAAGAGAAAGCACACACCTAATGGAACCTCCCTTACAAGACCTTCAAAAATCATCCAAAATGAGGTCTTATAAGGGAGGGGTCTTATAATGGAGGTAATTTTAATGCTTACAAAGAAGAGCAAGGTCTCAGAGAAGTAGGTCTTATGTGGGAGGGAGTCTTATAATGGGAGGTCTTATAAGGGAGGATCCATTGTATCGCGATGCCATCACACACCCGAAAAAATACATCTCTTTGCGTCTCCCTAAGAACAGCAAAAAATGGAGGTGCCGATATTCAAAACTGGAGACGAAAAAAACAGACACAAACAACAAAATTTTGGCTTTGAGTCAAAACGGACTATCTTTATATAGTCCATTGATGTATTATTTAAATTATTGCGATAGCTAATAACTTGTATAAAAAAAAGACTGCGGAAATATAAAATGCCTAATCCCCATTTTATATTATTTGCAGTCTTTTTTCATACAAGTTCTTGGTTTTTGCAATGACATCAATAATAAGTCAATGTACTATCTAAAGATAGTCTGTTTTGACTCTAAGCCATCGAAATGAAGAGTCAGGGTACGAACTGTATCCAAGTTGAGAAGAGAAAGCACACACCTAACGGAAAGTACAGCGATGCTGTCACACGCAGAAAAATTACATCTCTTTGCGTCTCCCTAAGAACAGCAAAAAATGAAGGTGCCGATATTCAAAACTGGAGACGAAAAAAACCCACAAACACACAACAAATGAAGAGTCAGGGTACGAACTGTATCCAAGTTGAGAAGAGAAAGCATACACCTAACGGACAGTATCGCGATGCCGTCACACATAAAAAAATTACATCTCTTTGCGTCTCCCTAAGAACAGTAACAAGGAATGATTTCAAAGAACAGTAACTCTGGAAAAAGTAAGCAAATGCAAAGAACGGTAACTCACACACACACAGAGACACACACACCACCCATCCACTCTCCCCTCCTGATCGACACACACACTTACATCTCGCCACCCACCCAAACACACACCACGTATTCCACGCACACACACACATACCCAAACACTAGCTCACCTTCCAAACCCCCAATCCCTCAACCATTGGCCCCTTCCTACACACACACACACATACACACACACATACACACACACACACACACACACACAGAGAATGCTATTCCTTTAAACGCTATCCTGACTAAATTATCTGTGTAGAGATGGTGTAGGTACTATTATTGCTGTATTTTTAAGCGTTATTCTTCCCTCGGGTTTTTTGTTCCCCCCCCCCCCCCTCAACTGATTATGTCTTGATTTAAAATGTATTTAAAATGTATTTTAAAAATGCGTTCTGCTTTTACTGGAGTAATTGTTCGTATTCGTCCAGTTTGTTAATTACAATATTGCAGTGTTATTAGTTATTAGTTTATATTATTTAATTGTTGTTGATAAATGTGTTTATTGTTGTTTTTCTTATGTGCACCTGGCTACAATTTCTCTGTTATGAGATAATAAAGATGATTTGATTTGATCTCACGATATGGTAAAGCAATTACTAACCCCCGTTGTGTCCAATGCAATGGTCAGTGTGTCGAAGATACATGTCATATCTTGTTTGCTTGTCCAAAGTATGCCACTGAACGTGTTAAGTTTATACCAGCGTATTACTGTAGATGCTTAAAGTTCAACTTATTTGCAAAAGCACAAATGTTAATTTGATTTACAATGTTGCAATGTATGTATCAAGAAGTTTATCTATTAGAGAGAAATCTCACCTCTCAAATGCTACATATTCCCCCATGGGGATACCGGGGGGTCTTTTGCATAAATAGTTCCCCCACCTTCTGAAAGTTATGTGCTTGTAACTTCCTCTAATCTGTCACTCTCTTTGTCTCTGCCCTTTTCCCTTGCTTACTGTCATCTACTATCTTTCTGCCTTTCCTGACCATTCTCCTGCCTTTTTTCAAGAAACGCTTTCAGAAAGATTTCCTCCAGCCGAAGTCGGACATGCTGGGCCTAATGATTTCTTACTTAGGTGCATAACAGCAGCATGACGCATCTGCGCTCATAATTGACAGGAAACTGTCTGAGCGATCGAAGAAGAAATGCTACATATATAAATGCAGCAAATTGTTTACAAAATAATGTTCATATGGGCCAAAAGGCCTGCAAAAACTGAATAAAATATATTGTTATTGATACTGTTATTGTTACACACACACACACACCACTTTCTCCCCAACTCACTGGCATCGCTGGGATTCAGCAGGGCGGACAGCACCCCGCACTGCATGTCTCCCATGGCAACCAGGACAGGTGTCCCGGCGGGGATGTGCTCCAGGCCCTGCTGAAGATGTCCTGCCACCTGTCCCGCCCCGCGCACTTCGGGTAGCATCGCCTCGTCCACACCGCAGGACTTCAAGCTGCAGAAGATATGAGAAAGGAACAGCCGAAGATGCTAATGAATATGGGTGAAAGTAAAATTATCTCATTCCTGACACATTTCAATTGTCTCAAAATCTTTCTTCTTCTTCTTTGCTGTGCGTGACCACAATCATCACGTTGATTATTTTGCCACGGAACCGGGGAGGCTCAACTACTCTTGCCAGAAGAAAGGGCCTCAAGTAGGCCAGAGAAGAAATTATTGAGAGAGAGAGAGAGAGAGAGAGAGAGAGAGAGAGAGAGAGAGAGAGAGAGAGAGAGAGAGAGAGAGAGAGAGAGAGAGAGAGAGAGAGAGAGAGAGAGAGAGAGAGAGAGAGTGAGAGAGAGAGAGAGGGGGGGAAGCTGGTTGTCAGATGGTTAGTCCGTTGACCCCAGAATGGGACCAACAGAGATGGAGGTGGCAGCGAGCAGGTGTCCAAGCAGATGCTCCCAGACCGTGGCTGCGAAACACTCTGGGTTTTTTGTTCCACTACTGCAGTTGGTAGTCCATATGTGTCTGTTCCTGACCGGAGGACGTTAAGCAGAATTTCATCATGACTAAACCCACGCTGAACAGGGACAGGGGCAGACACGTCTTGCCAGCAGTCCACAACTCCCTTATTCAGTCGCATGTAGTGAGTTCATCTCACTGGCGTGTTGACTGAATTCCAAGTCTCGACATTCAGTGTGCTAAGCGCTGACGAAGCTGGACGGACGTCTGGCGAAAGCTATGCGTGAGTAGTACATTATTTTGTTCGAGTGAAAAGGTTTAAACCTTCTTCATTACACCTAGCATGCCTACAAAATAATCCCACATAAGTGGAACCTCCCTTCGTTTAAGACCTTCAAAAATCATCCAAAATGAGGTCTTATAAGGGAGGGATCTTATAAGAGAGGTAGTTTTAATACTTACAAAGAAGGGCAATGTCTCAGAGAAGCGGGTCTTATATGGGAGGGAGTGTTACAATGGGAGGTCTTATAAAGGAGTCTTGTAAATACTCAGTAGTTGCGGCTGGATGCTACATTAACCCAAACTGTACACTTACACAAAGCAAAACAACAATCCTTCCGCATTTTTCAGACTGTAAGGCGATACTTTTTTTCCCCGGGGAGTCAGACCCCTGCGCCTTATAATATGACTAATAAAATAGTGTCCCCTGAAGTCGGAGTATGGCCGCCCATGTGGCGGGGGCCCTTTAAAAGCAGCCATACACGTAATCTTCCCACCCAGGGCCATGCGAAATGTTTTCACATGGCACTGGGTGTGCCCCCAGAACGTCTAAGCTGGGGAACGAAAACAACCAATAAAATAGTAAGACCCCCCGTGGGGATACCGGGGGGGGGGGTCTTTCGTACAAATAGTTCCTCCACCTTCTGGAAGTTCTGTGCTTGTAACTTCCTCTAATCCATCACTCTCTTTGACTCTGCCTTTTCCCTTTGCTTACCGTCATCTGCTATCTTACTGGTCCATTCTCCTGCCTTTTTTCAATAAAATCTTACAAAGATTTCTTCCAGCCGAAGTCGGACATGCTGGGCCAAACTATTTCTTAGTTAGGCGCATAACGGCAGCATGACACATCTATGCTCATATGGCAGGACATTTTCTGAGCGAACGAAGAAGAAGAAGAAGAAGAAATAGTAAGAAAATATAATAACAAAATCTGAAATTTGGGTACAATTTGGGGGGTGGGTCTAAATACAAAGGTGTGCCTTATAGTTCGAAAAATATCGTATATATATTTTTCAAAATTCTACAAATACAACTGGATGCTGAATAACCCCAGATTGCATTCGGGGGGGGGGGGGAAAAAAAAAAAAAAAAAAAAAAAAAGTTTATAAAAAAACCCACACATACACAGACCTGGTTACCCCCTACACAAGTCTCGAGTAGTCTGGATATCTGAAATGAGTAATTTTGATGTGAAATGTGTAGTCCTATTGTTGTTGTTGTTGTTGTTGTTGTTCCCTGGCTTAACGACTCCAGGGATCATCCCAACAGCCAGAGCACTTGAACAATTCAGTACAAATGCACCAGCTAGGGATGAGAACATTACGTGTGTGACCGTTTTTGATTACCCCGCCATGTGGGCAGCCACACTCCGTCTTCGGGGGATTTTAGACTGATGATGTTATGCTGGGAGATTGTCATGGCTTAAGACAATCCCCGCACAACCATTCAGAGCATAACAACATTTTGATGTAGCCTTGGCGTTCTAGCTTATGTCAACTGGTCTGACACAGCCTCATGCCAAGGCAATGTAGTCCTATTCATTAGAACCACCAAACACTGCTCACTGAAAATGAGTAGCAATTAAGAATTAAAGAGCATAATTATCAATTTTGAAGAGTAGTAGAGGTCCAAATTGAGCAGAATGCCACCGTATTTTTCGGATCAATAGGCGCTGCTGTGTATAAGGCGAATAGGGCAATTTTCACGAAAAATCTGAAAAAAGTAAAGTAAAAGGCGCCCTCGTTTATAAGGACAAAAGAAAGTCAAACTTTGAAGCCCGTACGAATCCTGTAAACGCTTACCGACCGCCGTTACTGCTGTCATAAACGAGAGTTGGCTCCCTTTCAAATAATCAAACTTCTGTTTGAGCTGTTTCCTGTTGTTGTGCTTAGACAATTGTTCACGAAAACTGCTAGAATTATGGCATTTTAAGCTCTACAACAATGCTTTTTACATCCAATGAAAGGTTATGGCATCTGTTTGGATGGTATCTTGGTATAATAGGGATTTTAAAGCATCTTAATGTGAGTATTCGTCGTATCGGTAACTCGTGACCATTTTCGATGTCTGACTCACAGTAGTTTACTGAACACGGCAGTCGTGGCCTCTCTTTTCATGATTTTGTTCACTAATAGGGCGCCCTCGTTTATTAGGCGCATAGGTTGAAATTGGAGAAAAAAATATCGCCTTATAACCCGAAAATTACGGTACTCGGAAATAGTAGACTAAACATGTCTGCATACATGTCCACATTCCATGACTGCCACTGGACGTTGAAGTAGCCGAAACTGGCGGCCAGCTGGTCGGAGGTGATTGGCCGTTCCAGATCACAAATGGCCGCCACGACAAAATCCATGATAGTGCCGGCACAGTCGAAGCCTCTCTCCTCCAGGAAGGCCCCGTCATTCTGCAGCAGCCACTGGTAAGTCACCCACCTGGAAATGAAGGATGAAGGCAAAAATAGCAATAGTAGTAGGCAGATGCCTCGTGCCTCCATACGGGGAGCTGGCGGACGACCCCACCCCCTCCACGAGTCTCTCTCCGTGGAGATACCGGGGGGGGGGGGGGGAGTATTTCATGCAAATAGTTCCCCCACCTTCTGGAAGTTCTTTGCTTGTAACTTCCTCTAATCTGTCACTCTCTTTGACTTTGTCTTTTCCCTTTACTTTCTGTCATCTACTATCTTTCTGACTTATTGGCCCATTCTCCTGCCTCCCCCCCCCAAAAAAAAAAGCTTCCAAATATTTTCTCCTTTGAGCTCCTCCGAAACATGTGTATGCAGGGAGACCAGTGAAAACCGAAAACAGGACACAAACGTACCTTACCCATTACGGGCTTATGGCATGGGAACGCAGAAGAAGAAGTAATACATGTAGTAGTAACTATACAACAGTATACAGCATAACAATAGTACCAGTAAAGGCCTGTGCACATCAACCCTTTCACTGCCAATGTCGCATTTATGCACCACAATGGTTTAGCACCTATGTCACTAAAAGGCATTAAACCAGGGCTTGTTGTCTGAAGACCCCATTTTCTTAATTTTGGGAGGTAAGGATAGGCCTAATGTAATACATGTCACAGAGGAAGTTTAACCCTTTCAACGCCAGCCATTGTTCAGCTAAAACTTTCCATTACACTGACCTGGGTAGAGAAAAGATTCTGTCTGCAATATTTGGGATTCCTTTGTGACATGCATAAAATAGGACATATCCTTACTTCCCAAAATTTAGAACATAAGGTCACTGGATACCAGACACTCATTTGATGCCTTTCAGTGACATGGGGGTTAAATCATTGTGGTGCCAAGAGGCGACAGCGGCGATGAAAGGGTTAATGGTATTTTTTTCTGAAAACTGTCTGGCGGCGAAAGGGTTAAATCTGGCTGTTCCCTACAGAAACCAAATTCACTTATATAAGAAATAAGCGGACGGGATTGTGGATGAATTTCCGCGTCCGTTTATTTCTTACATAAGCGAATGGTTTTTTTGTACAGAACTTGCGAACCGTGGATTTAATGTGCACAGACCCTAATAGTAGTAGCAGTAGCAGCAGTAATAGCAGTACTAGAACTAATAATAATAACAATCATCTATTCATCTTGACAAAGCTCTGGTCGAAGAAAAAAAATTGTGTTTCTTTAAATTTTTCTTCATTACATCAAGCGCTATGTGTTAATTGTCTGCAACCCCCCCAAAGAAAAAAACACCAACCCACCTATAAATTGTAAAATAATTTTCTACTGCTGTAAAAAAAAACATATCAATGCCCACTTAGCTGTCATTCTCGCCTTACTATTTCCAACTAATTTAAAGTTTTATTTCAATCATCAATAAAAGCCATCAAAATTAAGATTAAGATTAAAATCATAGCCCCGTCGACAACCAGGGCTGTCACCACGTTAAATCTTATCGCATACGGTAAAAAACGTTAGCTTTAAAAGCCATGAAAACTTCGCATAACTTCAATTTTTGGCACTACAACCCAGACCTGTTTACCACCTACACAAGTCTTGAGTAGTCTGGATAGCTGAAATGAGTAGCTTTGGTGCGAAATGTGTAGTTTTATTCATTAAATGGTCAAACAATGTTCACTGAAAATGAGTAATTAGAGCTTCTTTTTTTTTCAATTTTCAAGAGTAGTAGAGGTCCAAATTGAGTAGAATACTATTATTATTTAAGAAATTTTATATAGCGCTTCACATTTAAGCTCTAAGCGCTTTACAATTGCACTAAAATGATTCATATTAAAAACAACCCCTTACATACCTCCCCCCCCTATCCTTCACATTCTTACACACACACACACACACACACACACAAAGAAATATGTACATATATAACCAAATATAGATAAAATACATGTACATCATAAAATAACAATTTACAATCAGAGTACATTAAAAAATCAATTTTCAGTTTACATGAACCAGTGACACATTCACAATGACCGCAAAAGTAAAGTATACAAATATAGGTACACACAAGGTTCACAAACTTTCAAAAATAGAGTAACACGCTCATAAAAGAAAAGAGTAGAGCAAACAGGTCTGATCTGTCAACCCACCCATAGCCTGAAGCCACCCTGAGTGTCGAGTCAGGTGTGGGCAGGGTGGACAGGAACTGTTGGGAACAGCGACGATCCTGCCAGGTGTACAGGCGACTCAGGTTCTTCAGTTCGATGTGCCGCGTCTGGTCGTCAATGCGGTGCCACGCTTTTCCTCGCTGCCACATCACCAACCCGTGCATCTGACCGCTGATTCCTATCGCCTGCACCTAGCGTTTAGAAACAACAACAGTAGAAAGATTATTTTGTATTTTGTGTCTTTGATATGTGTGTGTGTGTGTCTTTCATAAAAATAGTTCCCCACCTTCTGGAAGTTCTGTGCTTTTAACTTCCTCTAATCTGCCACTCTCTTTGACTCTGCCTTTTACATATTTGTGGTTTCTCCCTTTGCTTTCTAAAAATAGTCATCTACTATTCTTTCTGACTCTCTTTGACTTGGCCCATTCTCCTGCCTTATTGGCCCGTTCTCCTTTTTCAAAAATATCTTCCAAATAATTCTTCTCCTTTGAGCTCCTCCGAAATCAGAATGTGTCGGCTGTACGTAGCGGGGAGACCAGTGAAAACTGAAAACCGGACACATATGTACCTTACCCATTATGGCCATATAGCTTGGGAACACAGAAGAAGAAGAACTTATTTGTGCATAAGCGCATGAGGCCACCGCATGTAATGTGTATAAAGCCGTAAGCTCATTTTGTGGATTTATTTGGTATCATAGCGCAAGTCTATGTGTACCTTGACCACTGATTCCTATTGCCTGCACCTCTATTGAAACAAACGCCAACTCTACAATAAGACAGGAAAAAACTTACAATGCCTCATAAAACACACTCTTCAGTTCAGGTATTTACACACACACACACACCTACAAACACACACACACCTACGCACACGCACACAGACACACACACACACACACATACAGAGTCAGACATGCACACATATCTAACCGACATACTCACACCCACTCAAGTGCTATGTACACACACGTAAACAGACCTTCACTTGGTTCTTTGCGTACAGCTACTGTTGCTCACATAAACACACACACACACACACACACACACACACACACACACATATACTTCCCCCCACAAACACACCTTCACTTGGTTCTCAGTATCCAACTGTCTCAGCCCACCCTGCAGCGCTGCCCATATGGCTTGAGGGCAATGTTCGTCCCCATCCTCCCCTACATGTACACACACACCTTCACACACACACTAGCCCCCTTCCAACCCTCATTTTCCTCCCCCTCCACCCACACAAACACAAACACACCTTCACTTGGTTCTCAGTATCCAGCTGTCTGAGCCCCCCCTGCAACGCTGCCCATATGGCTTGAGGGCACTGTTCGTCCCCATCCTCCCCTGCACCGCTGGGCACCGATGCCAGCGAGGGCACCGTGACGTTCTCCACCACATTCCCTGCGCTGTCCAGTACGGCCAACTTGATGGACGTGGTGCCCAGGTCAATGCCCAGGGTGTAGGGAGGGGCGTTGGGCGCATCAGTTGCCATAGTGTAGTGCTTCTCTGTGCTAGGCTTGTATTGCAAGTCCTGTAAGTGCACAATTACAAATTAATCAGCAAGTAAATCACAGGAATTCTTCCGACAATAGGCCTTCCTCGGCCTCCGACGTCGGCTCCCAGTTGAAAACTCGTGTTGGGTATCTTCTTCTGTATTATATTTGAAAGGCTCATTGCGCCATAGTTTGTCCAATTGTGCCTCAAACGATTTAACTGAGGGGGCATTCACTACGTATGGTGGCAAGCCGTTCCAAATGTCCACACTGCGGCAGACGAAAGAGTACTTTCTGACATTTACTGATTTAGTCGTACTTGGTTCTTTTTTACTTTATATTGGTGGCTCCGTATGTTGTGCTCTGGAGTGTGTAACTCTATCAAGTTTGTTACTCTTTCATCATACTACTTCTTCTTCTTCTTCTCCTTAGGCAGCCAAATCCATCATGTTGAAGATTCTGCTGCACATTAGGGGGTAGTAGTACAAATAGCAAAAGATAGAGTACAAAGCGAAATGATAACATTATGAGGAAAAAGAAATGATTGCAAGATATATATAGTATTTTTAAAACTATATAAAAGTTTGGTCAGACCTCATGCATCTAGAGTATGGAAATCAGGTTTGGAGTCCGTTTTTAAAAAGGCAATCGGCAGCATTGGAAAGGGTCCAAAGACAAGCAACAAAATTGATTAAAGGCGTTGGTCACCTCGATTAGGAACATAGACTAAGAAAGTTGAAATTACCATCTCTGAAATACAGAAGAATTCGTGGGGATCTGATAAATACATACAAAATTTTTCACAGTAATAACAATACTAATAAATCTTTGTTCCAGCTAACAACTGACTCAAGAACCCGTAACAGTGATTTAAAAATACTAACCCAGTATAGCCGAACTAATAATTATTATAATTTTTTTATTTTCTAACAGAGTAATAAAGTTTTGGAATACTCTTCCTGCACATATTAAACGAGCACAGAATCTAACACAATTCAAAAACCTCCTTGGTGGATACACCAACATATCAAAACTTCAATATGAGCATGACTAAAAGGCAGATTTGCCGAAAACAAAATACAAAAACCTCTCAGCTGTGCAAAAGTTCAAACAAAAATGACAGGACAGTGAAGAGGCCACGAGGCCTAATGTCCTAACTACTCAGTACCTGACGGGCTGACCTGACCAAGATAGTCAGGAAATAACTTAAGTATTTATACTACAGGTACACAGTTTACTATGTAGAAAGATATTCGTGAGATTCAAAACCGAAGGAAGTTAGTTAGATATTTGAAGATTTGATTTGGGAAACGAAAAAGCAACAACAAACACACACATTATTGAAGACTGCTTCAAACGCCATCCTCGATCCTGGCTGTTTACTAGTAATTGTGTATAACTGATATTCGTCAATTGACGAACAGCACAGTGGCTGACGCCCCTTTTTTCCGTAAATAGATTATTTCTTCTTAGAGGCGATAATAGGGATTTTAATGTTTGTTGTCAAGCTCAAGAAAAAGAAAAGAAGAAAACACACACCTGTTAGAAACGCCGGAGAGAAAGTGAGATGAAATAGTTCAGTCTTAGGAACCGGAAGTGAAGAAATCGAAAGTCAAAGTTCGTCTGAAACTATCGCAAACGTGACGGGAGAAAACGGCCCCTACGAAAACGACCCTACTAGCTACGAAAACGGCCCCGGTACTCGGGACGAAAACGGCCCTTCTCTTGCCAAAACGGCGTGAGTGTGTGTGTGTGTGTGTGTGTGTGTGTGTGTGTGTGTGTGTGTGTGTGTGTGCGTGCGTGCGTGTGTGTGTGTGTGTGTGTGTGCGTGCGTATGCGTGCGTGTGTGTGTGTGAGTGTGTGTATGATCCATGTGTGTGTGTGTGTTTGTACATGTGTGCGTGTGCGCGTGTGTATTTTGTTTTGTATGTATATATTGTAGTTATACATATGAACATTTAAAACAAGTAGTAAAAACAAAAATCACACTTAAAATGTAACATAAACATTAAACATTTGCAGTTTGCACTATACCTATAACTTATCCACCCTTTCTCTCAAATCAGTGGTTGAGTGTGAAACTTGGAAATTTGAAGCAATTCTGTTCCTTGGTTCATGAGACACAGATCGGGAATGAAATCACAGAGGCGTCTCTGTGAAATTCGGGTTGCTCCCCAGCTGGAGAGAGTGAGCGCTGCAGCCAGAGGCACGCCACCCAATTTTATTTTTGTTTGCATGCGATTTTTATGACTGATGAGGAAGGGGTGGGTGGATAAATTTTGACCAAATGACATTATCGGTTATCAAGGTCAAGGTCAAGTCAGCACAGTCATGAATATGATAGAACCTTCCTTTTTAAGATATCCACCCCTCCGCCAAATTCAGTTGGTGGAAATCGGTCCAGTAGTTTTGAAGAAAATCGATACACCGACACTAAACAGTAGACAGACAGACCCGTCACAAGATCCGTCCCTTGACGGGTAAAAAAAAAGTGCAACAGTAGTTAAAAAAGCAGGAAGCCTTTGACCTTTAACACAAGAATTTCAAAATGACATAGACATGATAGAGACAAACAGACAGACGTACGGACAAAGTGATTCCAGAATACCCCTACCTCCTACCTAAGAAAGCAGGGGTATAATAAACTGCGGGGCCGTTTTGGTTGTTGTAGGGACAGTAGGCAAAGACACATGCAGTGTCTGCGGGCCGTTTTTGTATTTTGAGTAGGGCCGTAATTTTTATTATTGACAGAAGGGCCGTTTTGGATTTCCGAGTAGGGCCGTTTTCGTAGGACAAAGGCCGTGTTCGTAGGGGCCGTTTTCGTCATCAGCGGTGACATAGCCTAGCCGATGAGGTTTAACCGAGGCGTGGTCACCGCTACACCTATCTGTATTAATAAAAAATCGGGACTTTACTGGTTTCGTACTGCCTCCGGGCATTGCCTCCAGTATTGTTCCCACCATATTTGTATTTACAAATGTCCCATATGTGTCTGATTCAGACCAAGAGGACGTAAAGCAACATTTTCGTCGTCGCCGTTTTCGTCAGGGGTCGTTTCCTCCAGTAACCATCCCAAACGCTTGTATCGGCTAGTAGGCCTAGTCAGTCACTCGGGGGGAAGGGGGAGGGGATGGTCAACCACATATGGTCAGGTCAGGTATTTGGACGACCAGGCCTTGCAGCCTCTCAATGCGTCCTTCCTTTTGGTTAGTTTGGCAATTGCTGTGGCGGTTTTTAGCATCCATTTTGATGCACTAATCATGGATGTACTTTAACAGGGCAATTTTTGGATCACTGTCTAGGAGGTTTTTGGACGAACCATTAACCAACCATCATTCAATGCTCTGAAGAGATCCTGGAGGTACTGTAATATGCAACTAATTGACTGGTGTTTGAAGATATGTATAAAAAAAACCACTTACGTCGGAAGAAAGGGTCTTATATGTAAACCAGATAAGAGAAGGAATTTAGAAGGAACAAAAAGATAATAAAACTATACGCTGGCTGAAAAATAAATCTGTCCCCCAATTCAAAACCAAAAAAAAAGAGACAAAAACGAATGTTTGTACTTTCTTTGTCCGTACTTTAAGCTACTGGAAATATAATAAACATTCATATAATATGAATGTCCTTTCGGTCCCATTTACGTGTGCTTTGTCCGCAGCAAAGCACACGATTTCTTGTGATTAGTGTGTTTCCTTACGGTTCATATTTTTAGACAGTCATTTGGCCGTCTATATCCCCTAAAAAAATTTGTGTATGTTTCAAAGACATGTTATGTCCGTGTAATTTGTAGACCAAAAATTACAAGAACTAATTATGAAGGTTAAAATTGTGATATGGAAAATACGTTATTTTTATCGAATTTTTAAACACTGTTGTTTAGGTTGTAGGCGACAAAAATGTCGCTTAAAACACTAATAATATGAAATGAAAACATTTATCTGCACCTGTGTCCAATGCTGTGCTATGAGAATGCTTTTAGGAAACACAGTGAGATATAATCATAGCCATAGGCTCATGTATATTATAAGAAAACAATAACCTATATTAATGTTTTATTTATATTGCGAGCGATTCAACATGTCTGCTGCGCTTCTGTAGCAACTCCAACATACATACATAGGAATACATAGGATGATGTCCGACTGCAGGCCAGCCTAGGCCTCTTCTGTCGGCTCCGAGGTAGTATTTACTTTGATAGTTTGATCGTGGTCGGCATTGTGTTTGAAGGGTTCGTCCCTCCACAATTTATCCAGGCGTGCTTCAAAAGATTGAACTGATGGCACATTGCGGCATTCACTACATTGGCTGGCAGATTATTCCACACATCTACACTGTAACACTACGGCAAACAAAAGAGTTCTTTCTTAGGTTTAAATTTATCCGGTGTTTTGCCACTTTGTATTGATGACCACGAGTGTATTGCTCTGAATTATGCAGTGGTATAAACTTGGACACCTGGCTGTCGTATTTTCCAGTGAGAATTTTATACATTTCAATCATGTCTCCTCTTGCTCTTCTATATTTTAGTGTTGGTAGCCCCAGTTTCCTCAGTCGTTCTTCATAATTTAGGTCTTTCAATCCTGGTACTTGTCTTGTCGCTCTTCTCTGAACATTCTCTAACACAATTTGTTGTCTCTTATATAGTGGTGACCAAACATGGCTGCCTTCATCTTCTTCTTGGACGTGCATAGCCGCAAATCAATGCGCTGCTTATTTTGCCATGGAACTGGGGTGGTGGTGGTGGTGTGTGTGGGGGGGTCAACCACTTATGCCGGTTGGGGTTCGCCCCCGGCCCGGGGACCGCTACAGTAGCCGGATTGGTCTTGCCCAGATACTACGAAATAAAGGCTACGGTTCAGTTTTGTTTTGATATATGATATGAAATGAATGAAAAATGGTGCTTTACGTCCTCTCGGTCTGGAACAGACACATATGGGACATTTGTAGATACAAAGATGGTGGGAACGACACTGGAGGCAATGCCCGGAGGCAGTGCAACACCAGTAAAGTCCCGATCTTTATGTGCACCTGGCTGCAATTTCTCTGTTATGAGATAGTAAACTAAAGGTGATTTGATTTGATTTGATAAAAAAAAAAAGGCTTCTTGAGGCGAAATCTGAAGATATCCAACAGCGACTTAAACGCTGATGCCTACAAGACCCTTGTTCGTCCCCACCTGGAGTACTGCTGCTCAGTCTGGAGTCCACACCATCAGGACCAGATAAACAAGATTGAAATGGTGCTGCACAGAGCAGCCAGGTTATGCAACCAACCGCTACCACAACACCAGCAGTGTGTCATCAATGCTAGACGAACCAGGATGGGAGACACTGGAATCAAGAAGACAGAAGATCCAACTCACCATGCTGTATAAGATCATGAACAGCCTTGTGGACATCAATTACGACCAATATCTGACCAGCATGCCAGCTCAGATAAGAACTAACCACAAGAACAAATTCCGACAATTTCATCAAAACACCAACAGTTTCAAACACAGCTTCTTTCCTAGAACAGTCCCTATCTGGAATTCTCTCCCTGCTCCAGCTGCAGAGGCTCCTAGCTTGGTATTCTTCAAGCAGGAGCTCAACAATCTCCGATTCTAATTCCGTCGCTCCCTCCTCAGCAAAAGGTGGTCAAGAAGGTTGGGGCTGTGCCGGTCAGGGTTTGTCTCCGGGGGCCGATGCGGTAGCCGGATTGGCCTGATTGGAGCCATGAAACGCTGGGGAGATCTCCATTTTTAGTGGGGGGTTTTCAGTTGCTTCTTCTGTTATGGTTTTGTTCTTCTTGTTGCTCCACACCACGCTGTATAATCATCCAGTTGGATGGCACAGCGTTGCCGCTCAGATTCAGAGAACAGGTCTTGGCTGGTGGGTCATTTGTACATTAGGTCTCCTGCCACCTGGTATGACCCACCCACATGGCCGCCGTGTATGAAGTATCGCGTTGTCTGACTTAATGTATGAAACATAATTACCTGAGTATATTCAGTTCCTTTTATAATAAAGACAATTTATAGAGACTTTGAGGATTACAATATTATGTGTTACAGTGGAGTGCTCTTAACACGAAATTCAGGGGACAAAGATTTGGGTGTGTGTCACTGTTAACCATTATTTGTGTTAACCCTTTCACCACCAGCCATCTTTGAGCCAAAGGTTTCCATTAAGCTTACTTGGCAAGTGAATGAAAATCTGTTTAACGTCCTCTGGTCTGAAACAGACACATATGGGACATTAGTAGATATAAAGATGGTGGGAACGATCCTAGAGGCAATGCCCGGAGGCAGTGCAACTCCAAGAAAGTCCCAAATTTTTAACGATACAGATGTATAAACTGAGACGTAAATGTAAATGTATATAACTTTTATATATAACTTTTCGGGAATCGAACCAAATGAAGGGGACACCCGGGTATGAACCGGGGACCACACTTGGCTACAGAAAAGATTTAATCTGCAATATTGTGGGATTTCTCTGTGACACATTTAGAATAGGGTCAATCCTTACTGCCCAAATTTAGGAACACAATATCATTGAATAACAGACCCTGATTTCAAGGGTTTTAATGACATGGGTGTTTAAATCATTGTGGTGCAAAAATGCGACGTTGGCAGTGAAAGGGTTAAGCATATTCGACAAAATCACGTTAAAAAAAATGTGAAACTGAAGTTCTGCTACTGAACGAGCAGTAGTGCTGCAGACGACACATTTTGCGCAGGACTGCAGCCAGTTCAAGTTCAAGTATACTTTAATATCTCCCAAAGAGAATTTCAGGTTAGGTGCAACATGACAGAAATACAACACAGCTGAAAGAACATTAATCAAACGTGTGAAACGAAATTATACCAACCAAATAATTATCATTAAAATTCATGACATCATCAGTTCAGGTGTGCATGAAATTTTAGCTTCTTTTTAATTTTTATATAGAATTGTGTTGCCCTTGGGTGAAGAATTGGACTGTCAGTGCATTTAACTGTCTTCTGTTCCATTTCAGTAGAACGTAGAATCTCCCTTTGTTGATTGCATTTCCTACTTGTTTTCTTCTTCTTCGATCGCTCAGAGTTTCTCGTCATATGAGCGCAGATGTGTCATGCTGTTGTTATGCGCCTAAGAAATAGTTGGGTCCAGCATGTCTGCCTCCGACAGGAGAAAATCTTTGTAAGTGTTACTTGAGAAAAGGCAGGAGAATGAACCAATAAGGCAGAAAGATGACAGTAGTAAGCAAAGAGAAAAAGCAGTCAAAGAGTGACAGAGAAGAGGAAGTTACAAGCACGGAACTTCCAGAAGGTGGGGTAACTTTTTGTACTTGATTTAAGAATAATTTGCATTTGTAAAAGAGGTAGGCGTTAGAACAATTTTGTGTCAACCCCCCCCCCCCCCACACACACAAAACCAACATGACCCAAGATGGATTACTGTTTACATTTATGTTGCAACTTCCACAAAATGTCACCAAAATCTGTCCATCATTGTCCAATCAATCTTACTCAATAAGCCCCCAAGATGAAGCCTAAAAGAAAACCTTTGCCCCCTCCACCCCCCACCCCTTTTCTTAAAAAACAACAATTCATGTTTAATTCCAACCGTTACTGGAAAGGCCTTTATCAATCAGTCAATCGATCAATCTGTTTATTGGCTTCATAACAAGAAGAATTCATCTTGTGCGTGGGGATAGAAACATATATATATATGTAAACTAACACACGCATTAACAGTATATAAAATGAACAGATACTCTTAGACAGGCCACACCCTCTTCAAAACATCTACATCTACACACACACACACACACTCACACGCATACACACACAACAGAATGTTAAAGTTAACTGACATAAATTAAATCATAATAACTGATAACCAAGATATGATAATTGAAAACCTCACAAGTTCAATACAAAAAAAAACCGAAACATTAAGGAGAAGAAAAAAAAAAACATCCAAACATCCAGTCATCCAATGCAGTTTAACGCCACTACATAAAATCTCGCTTGCTAAGTACTCCCGGACAGAAAAAATAGGACCACGTCCTATTGGCAGGAGCTAGAGACTAACTATGGCAATTAGATAGATGAATAAAAAATAATAATGTCTTGTTTTGACTGTAATAAGATAGATTAAGATTCAGAGAGAGGAAAGTTAACCCTGCGCCCTAGTAGAGAAGTGAGGCCTAGCGGCCTGGTTATGTCCCTTTGATTGTCATGAACATCTAAGTTACGCAACTCGAGTTGTCTTCAACACTCAACAGTGCTATGATGCAGCGTGTACAAGCGGCGTACCCCAACGCTCTTCAACATTTCATTCAAATCTATTATTTTTGTTAGAAAAGTTGTTCCCAAACGGACAAGACACAGAGGAACCAGCAAAAACAAGATCAGATTCAGGCTCTCTTTGGCAGAGGTAATAACTGGAACTATCTCTACTAAGACTGTAGGATACATTGAATAATTTCACCAAAAATCTTGAATTTTTAGAGAAGCGCAGAAGAATTACCGGTAGTTCACAACTTGTGAAAACTAGTGCTGATGATGAAAATGATGTTTTACGTCCTCTCGGTCATAGACACATATGGGACATTTCTAAATACAAAGATGTTGGGAACAATACTGGCTGCAATGCCCGGAGGCAGTGCAACACCAGTAAAGTCCCGAGTTTTTAACAATATAGATAGGTGTAGCGGTAACCATGCCTCGGTTAAACCTCATCGGCTATGGTACCGCCACATTGGACAACTGTAATAGGAAAACTAGTGCTTAAAATCAGTATTTACTTTCATTTTGTCAACAGCAGCAACGGTAAGGTAATGTAAAGATACTTGTGACTAGATACACACGTGGCGAGGTAATCAAAAACGGTCACACACCGTGACATGTAATGTTCTCGTCCCTAGCTGGTGCATTAGTACCACAGTGTTCAAGAATTACCGATAGTTCACAACTTGTGAAAACTAATGCTTAAAATCAGTTTTTACTTTCATTTTGTCAACAGCAGCAACGGTGAGGCAAGGTAAAGACATTTGTGACTAGATACACACGTGGCGGGGTAATAAAAAACCATGACACGTAATGTTCTCATCCCTAGCTGGTACGTTAAGTACCATAGTGTTCAAGAATTACTGGTACTGGTAGTTCACAACTTGTGAAAACTAATGCTTAAAATCAGTTTTTACTTTCATTTTGTCAACAGCAGCAACGGTAAGGTAATGTAAAGACACTTGTGACAGATAAACGTGTATTTTTAATGCATCTGTCTATAATGTCTATATATGATCATATTGCATGTACCAGATTACATGTGAACTTGTGATACAAGAAGCCATATTAAGTTTGCTTCACTCGCTATGCACACTCGCAGAGAACTCACACAACACACTGCTTTCATTGCCACTTAAATAAAATAACGAATGGAACCAGTTGTACCGAGTATGTTTTATTCTGCAAGCACAGCGAAAGGAAGAAACACAAATGAAACATACCCCATTCACAATTCCTCTCAGAACTCTACTTAATGCACAGAAAGAACATCCCGGAATATTCAATAAATAAATAAAGTTCTGAAAATAAACGTGACCTGGCCTGATACAGTGCCTATAACTGGCACCGAGAGTGAGTTAAACACCATACATGACAATGTCTGTCTAAGTTACATGTGCAAGTAAACCGAAGAGAAATCGCATCTTATCATAACTGTTCCCCATAAGTCCGAGTGTGGCTGCCGACGTGGCGGGATAATCAAAAACGGTCACACACCAATGTTCTCATCCCTAGCTGGTGCATTAGTACCATAGTGTTCAAGTGCTTCGGCTGTTGGGATGATCCCTGGAGTCTTTAAGCCAGGGTAAGACAACAACAACAATAACAACAATCATAGCTGTAGGCTACATTCACAGTGATGCCTTTCAGCAGTTCAAATAATCACATGACATCAAAACGTGTGACCAAAAACGTAGTAATGGACAAACGTAAAGAAACGAACAAACCTAAAACGCCAAAATCATAGCCTCCTTAGTAAAGATCTCTGTACGTGTTAACATATTATTCACTCTGGCTATCACTGTGTTGCCATGGGGAAAGAGTAAAAACATGTTAACCGCATATTGAGATCTTCCAGAAAAAGAGAACATAAACACCCCAAAACATGCACAAAATTTGTTGAGATGTATTAGAAGTTCTAAGCTTGTCATCAGGATGAAAATTTTCACATATCGTCACGCTCATACGATAAGTGCCTAACTCATTTTACAGTGTTTTGAGAAAAACGCAAAAAAACGTCTCACTATTTTATTAAGAATAAGAACTTACACATCTAATTATGGTCTATAAAAATGCAATCTGCTGATCTCAATCGACTGACAGCGTGAGTGATCAAAAAACACAACTAAATGATACATAACTAGTTTATCAATCAGCACAACAATGCATAGCAACATTAAAATGTTGTTGCTTAGCTTCGCACGCTTGAGGCAAGTCATCGTCTATCAAAAACGAAGCTTAATTGACTGTGAAAATCTCACCTGGACTTGGTGCCGCCATCTTTGTACAAACGTACCCAAGTCAGAAAAGAGAACAGCATATTTGCAATGTATCTATGGTGATCACTTCCGCTTTTCCAGGTGCTTCTGTACTTTCTGTCATGATAGATACAGTCAGCCGATATCCTATACACGCTTACTGCAAAATTGCCTAACTCTGAGTTAGGTCTTTTTCTTATGAGCGTGACGATATGCTCATTAAAACTGAGGAATGCATATGGATGAAACTCCGAAAGAAATTCAATAGCAAGAGCATAACATTTATGAAGCACAAAGTAATTTTCCAAATGTGCACTGATAAAATGTTAATGAAAACAGAACAAACAATACCATTCCAAAACATTTTCAAGCAGATTACTAAAATGGGTGGGTAACTTGAGCTTAATCAACATTTATTTGTTTTGTTAATGTCATGTGCAATAGATAAAATGTCTCCATAAAAGTTTACAAACTAGGTACAAACAAGAGTGGACATTCAACAAGGATAACAATATAGATCTACATTGCTCATCAAGAACAAAATGCAAGCCAAATTCATTAAAGTGTGTGAGTATGTGTGTGTGTGCATGCAGATGTGCGTGCGTGTGTATATGAGTGTGTTTATAGTATGTTTATGTTAGTGTGTGTATGTGCACATGTGTCTGTATATGTAAGGAACAGGATGATGCAGTGTGAATGATAAAGGAAACTATGTGGTGTGGTGTATTAAAGTAATGTTTGATGTATGATAAAGGAAACTATATGTGGTGTGGTGTATTAAAGTAATGTTTGATAAGGATAATAAAAACAACCACCAAAGAACATAGATCTACAGTTTTTAACAACCTTTCAAAAACAAATCTGCTTTAATATTATGCAGAAATGCATTACTGAACAGGTCTACAAAAACACTTGTACCGGTAATTGTACAACATAAACTGGTGTGTACATTTTTTTCTGAATTATATCCTCTTTTTTTTAATATAAAGTATATACAAGCGGTGGCAAGTTCTATTGTATTAATAAATATGTGGCTCGGTATGTAACATTAATGTACATATTCATAATATTATATTCATTTCTATTTTTATTATATAACTTATAAGCACAAACTTTCTGTTACAGTGAAGAAGTAGTTTTTTTTTAAATTGATAGAATCATATACCATTCAACTTTTAAATTTAAGTGGATTTTTCTGGCAGGATACCATAACTTCGTATAATTTAGACAGTCATTTGCAATTCAACATTTATTCCTAATTTTTTTTAATGTTATAAATGAAAACAGGCCCAACGATGTTGCATCTGAAGATAAGTTTAGAATTACATCGAGATTTAATCGCATGCTCTTTAGCGACACACCCTAACCATTAAAAAAACCCTCAACTTCATTCAAAACCCCTATTTTTGAGGGGGTAGTGGTGGTGAAACATTATTTACATATTTGGTCAAGCAAACAACAGCAAAGCGTCCTCTACGTTTCAATAACTGACCAGCTATTCTCTAACTCAACCAATCCATCACTAATACGCCTGCTCACATTACACATAGTACGTTTCTATATCTCCCGTCCTCTACACACTACGCAGAAGGCATGACTCGACTTTGTTGTAGTTTAGAGATCCCCCTCATGCGTATGACTCAATCTTAAAGTCTGCTTCCTTCAACAACAACAACAAACAAACAAACTGAAACTGACTGCAACGTCACCGGAACATACAACAAACAAACAGGCACACAAGTGTAAAGTGACGTCATTTATTCTTAAGAGACACAACAAAACATCTGGATATTTCGGCGAATGCGCTTTTATCAACATAGACACACAAGCAAACAGCAGATAGCAAAAAACAATGCTTCCCCTCTATTGGCCACTGCAACAACTGCCTTTTGCAAGAGTGAATGCCCTTGGTACTTGCTTGGGTACTGACCAGCAAGGGCATAGCTCTCACCAATAAACCTATTTGAGTCCACTGCAACAACTGCCCTTTGCAAGAGTGAATGCCCTTGGTATTTGCTTGGGTACTGACCAATAACCCTATTTGAGGCCACTCCCCCCCCGTGGGGATACTGGGGGGTCTTTTGTATAAATAGTTCCACCTTCTGTGCTTGTATTAGTTGTAACTTCCTCTAATCTGTCACTCTCTTTGACTCTGCCTTTTCCCTTTGATTACTGTTATCTACTATCTTTATGCCTTACCGGTCCATTCTCCTGCCTTTTTTCACTAAACACTTTCAAAAACATTTCCTCCAGCCGAAGTTGGACTTGCTGGGCCTAACTATTTCTTAGTTAGGCGCATGACGACAGCATGGCGCATCTACGCTCATAATTGACAGGAAACTGTCAGCGATCGAAGAAGAAGAAGAAGAGGCCACTGCAACTACTGCCTTTTGTAAGAGTGAATGCCCTTTTCAGTACTGACCAGCAAGGGATTCACTCTTGCTGTCAGGGGCGTTAATAAACCCTAGTTGCAGTGGCCAATATATTGATGTGTCTATGTTGATAAAGGTGCATTCGCCCAAATATCCAGATATTCCGCTTCTTTCAGTTTTATGACAATGACCCTAGGCTGATCCTACCCCTATCCCTTTCCCGAAAATGGCAGAATGTTGCTTCTCAGTCAATATTTTCAATGTGAATATTTGGTGGGGAGGGGATCTAAACTAAAACTTGACCCCAAAAATGCACCAACGTTAAAATGGCACAGACAGACGATCTATCTGTCTATCATTCAAGCACCATCCACGCAACAAACCTGAATATGCAAAATGTTTAACTCACTCGGGACTGGCCAAATTATTTCCCCTTGTTCTGTGGGGACTGGGCATTCGACTCAGTTCGTAAAATAATCACCAAAACCAAGTTATGAAGAGTTAGGCATCAATATTTTCAGAAAAGATTAGCAACACCATGCACTAAACGATCGTAAAATATCAGATTCCTTACCTTCGTCGTTTGTCTCTTATTGACGAAAACAGCTAACACATAGAAAGAAGGAAAATTTCACATTCCGATCTTTGACCCCCTTCTACAATCACACCTGAATGTAGTCTGCAATGTCGCCAATGATTGGTTGATTTCAAGAGAGGCAAGGTCAAACTGAAAATAGGTTATGACTTCGCACCGGAAAGCTGGTTACACGCCAGAAATCAAAACCTCTTGAAAACTCTTATGAGCCGGATCCGGGCCATTCGTCCTAAACGGTAGTGCGAGCCATGAACCGGATCCGGCTCATTCGCCCCGAGTGAGTTAAATGTCGTTGAATGAACACAGAGGTCAGACATTTTTTATTATCAACTTAATATCTACCATACTGAAAAAGATTGTTTCACATTTTTTTGCAAGTCTCGAATCTATAACAACACCGATAACAAGAACACACAAAAACATCAATTCAGGTAAAGTCGCAAAACAAATTTCGGAAATATAGAACAAAAATGGAATAAGGGGTAAAATGAGACAGAAAAAGGGCAAGTATAGACACACACACACACACACTGAGACAGAGAGAAAGAGAGAGAGACGGAAAGAGAGTCTACACCCATTTCACTACATACACAAACAAGTACTCAATACACATGCAAGCTATTGGCAGTCTTTGGCAATTTTTTCTGTACACATATGGTTCAATATAATTTTGGGAGTGGTTCTTTAAAAAAAAAATCAATACTTAATTTTTTTTTCTCACAAAATTACCTCATTATGTTAGAACAAACCCAACTCCCATCTAAGTAATACATACACGTGCACATGCAAACACACACACAACACTTCCAACAGAACATAATTCTGCATGCCAACAAAACCTTTCATAACAACCTTCAACAGTGAGTAATGACTGTACACTCTTGCTATGTGAACATCTAATTGAGACATTACAAATGCTTATAACCCACAATTTTATCAAACACCATCAGCATGTACACACATGCTTCCCTATGCAAACTTTATACACCAACACTTCTGAAAAATGCACCGAAACTAGTTCATTTTCAAATGACTTGTTAATCAAACCGAAAAGGCATTTGTATTTCAAACACCCACACTCCCCATGGGGATACCGGGGGGTCTTTTGTACAAATAGTTCTCACACCTTGTAACTTCCTCTAATCTGCCACTCTCTTTGACACTGACTTTTCCCTTTGCTTACTGTCATGTACTATCTTTCTGCTTTACTGGCCCATTCTCCTGCCCTTTTTTCAAGAAACACAAAGATTTTTTTCAAGCCAAAGACGGACATACTGGGCCTAACTATCTCTTAGTTAGGCACATAACATCAGCGTGACGCATCTGCGCTCATATGACAGGAAACTGTCTGAGTGATTGAAGAAGAAGAAACACCCACAGACCATCCATTTGTAAAAAAAAAACTTCAGTGCAAAAGCTGTGTAGCGATAACTTTGGCTATAGGTTAATGACTAACATTCACTTATGAAATCTTATTACCTTCAATCTCCACCAACTTAGCCGAGTCACAGGGGGGGGGGGGCAAATACTCATTTCAAAGCATTTCACATCCTACTTCGCCTTCCAACAACTCGATACATGCGTTCTCGGTGGACGCCATCCTGGAAATGACAACGGCGGAAGAGCAAAAAGGCGTGAAATGAAGATTGTGCCGTGTAAAGATAATTTTGGTTCGGTTTTTTTTTTTTTTTTTTTTTTCGGCGGATATTTTTTCGTTTCCGGCGGAGATCGCTTGATTTCAACAACAAAATTGGCGGAGCTGTTTTCATGCCTGAGATGGGTAAAATGGCCGTATGAAACAGTCGTACAATCAACATCGTGATATCAAGTCCTGGGCTACGCTTTGGAAATCTGCGACCGTTCACTACGTTCCTTAATTTCTGGGTGACAAAAAGCTCGAGTCTCTCCACACACAACTTTCATCTTCAGTCACACACCCATTCACCAGGAAGCCTCCCAATATTCAAATCACCAGTAAAAAAATATATCCCGATTTGCGTCTGTAGTGATACAGTCCACCAACCCCACCCACACACACACAAAGAAACAAAAATTGAAAAATGAAAATGCCCCACTGTTCACTGAATCCCTCAGCGCTACCTCCACGTCTTGAACACAGCAATGACAGGGATGGGGGTTGAATGCCCATAGGCGTATACATTTTACTCCCCAGTAAGGTTGATTTTACTCCCCCCCCCCAAAAAACACCTGTACGACCCTCTGAAGTCAGTGATGTTGTTATCTTTGTTTTTAGTTGACAAGACTTTTTAATAGAGCCCATAATATGAAAAATTACAAGAACATGAAAAAGTATTTATTTTTCATTACTTTTACCAATTTCTCTCTCAGGAGAGGCCACAAAATGGCTTTCATAAGCTCCCCTGGGCCTACCACCATTGGCCCTGAATCCCTGCATTTCTACTCCCAAGCACTTTGGCCAATAGCAATTGTTCAGATATTAATTAAGCTGAGCAATTTCATGGTGTGTGGGAGTGATCTTGCCTAATTCAATCGGTCAAACAGGGGAAGCTACTCTACCATCAGGTAGATCCCCAGCTCTCGCCTCGTGTGTTTGAGTAGACTTACATCACTTAGAACACGTTAGTGCGTCATTCTAAAATTGGTGTCCTTTACATTTTGCAAGTTCCATCAGTTTGTGGATACTGACCGCCCCTCATTTTTCTAACTGGACACATATACCTAACCGATTATAGCCATATGGCCTGGGAACGCAGAAGAAGAAGAAGAATAGGGTTTGTCCGAAATCCTTGGATCCCAAAGGAAGTCCTCCAATCCCAAGTGCATTTCCACTGAGCGGCTCCAAGAGGTTAACAGCGAGCGTGCTCATGCAGCGAGCGTGCTCAAGCAGAGAGCTCACCGCTCACATCGACTTGGCATGAGGGGCAGTGGTGGTGCTGCTGGTAGTCGCAGCGGTGCTGGTAGTCATGGTGTTGAACTGGTACTTCCGGCTGAGGAAGCTGAGGCTGCCGTCCGTCTTCAGCTTCTGGCGGATGACCTTGAGAGAGGTCAGGATGTTGCCCGTAAACAGCAGCAGGTGGATCAGCCCCAAGGCTAGGACCTGAGGCACACACACACACACACACGAAGGAGACTTATCAAGTCTGCAATGGGTGCTTCTGCAAAATCCTGGAAAACCTGAAAAGCAGGGGTCCAGAAGTTACCTAGTTCCATATAGTCCCTGACATCCCTATTGGGGATAAGGGCACACACACACACACGAAGGAAACTTAATAAGTCTGCAACAGGCGCTTCTGCAAAATCCTGGAAAACCTGAAAAGCAGGGGTCCAGAAGTTACCCAGTTCCATATAGTCCCTGGCATCCCTATTGGGGATAAGGGGGCACACACACACAGAGACTTATCAAGTCTGCAATGGGTGCTTCTGCAAAATCGAGGAAAACCTGAAAAGCAGGGGTCCAGAAGTTACCCAGTTCCATATAGTCCCTGGCATCCCTATTGTGAATAAGGGGGCTCACACACATACACACTCACACACATATTTGCAAGCATACACACACATGGGTGCACAAGCACACACACACACAGCATGTACACACACACACATGCTCACACACACACACACACACAAAGAACTGTGTAGCAACAAACTGTCAAAAGAGAACAGTGCCATGGGTGCTCCTGGGAAATAAAAAAAATCCTGCAAGCCCCGGCGTAGTGCTGGGACAACGCCCCTCCTCAGAGTCCTGGGGGTTCCGGGGTGCAATGCCCCCTGGAAGCTGAAAGGAAACAAGTTTCCAATGTAATCGACAGGCTCTCGCTGCACTTTCACTTCTGGTTAAGCTTCATGACCTCTATTTATAACCAGCAAAATGCATCTTCTCAAATTCTCATAATCCGGCGACGCCGGCTCCAGGCAATAAAAATATCCTGAACTTCAGGACAACCTGAAAGCAGGAGCATATATGCAGTGCAGAAGACACATAGTCAAGGAGAGAGGCTTTCACTGACCTGCCATTCCTTGAAGTTAGACTCCACAGCCAGCACTATCAGGGTGTAGGCATTGTACAGCTGGAAGAACTGCAACACACCACCATCACTGTGCAACTTGACAGCTGGATCACAAAGCCATACAGCTGGAAGAATTAGACAACACGCTACCTTCTCCTTTCATTGGACCACAAAGCCATACAGCTGGAAGAATTAGAACATGCTACCTTCTCCTTTCATTGGACCACAAAGCCATACAGCTGGAAGAATTAGAACACGCTACCTTCTCCTTTCATTGGACCACAAAGCCATACAGCTGGAAGAATTAGAACACACTACCTTCTCCTTTCATTGGACCACAAAGCCATACAGCTGGAAGAATCACAAATTGGACCACAAAGCCATACAGCTGGAAGAATTAGAACACGCTACCTTCTCCTTTCATTGGATCACAAAGCCACTAACTGGACTAAAATGAACAAAAAAAAGTACCTGGAATTGTACCTTAATTACCTTTTGCATAAATAGTTCCCCCACCTTCTGGAAGTTCCTGCTTGTAACTTCCTCTTATCTGTCACTCTCTTTGACTCTGCCTTTTCCCTTTGCTTGCTGTCATCTACTATCTTTCTGCCTTACTCGGGTCCATTCTCCTGTCTTTTTTCACAACACACTTTCAAAAAGATTCCTCCTCCAGCCGAAGTCGGACTTGCTGGGCCTAACTATTTCTTAGTTAGGCACATAATGGCAGCATGACACATCTGCGCTCATAATTGACAGGAAACTGTCTGAACGATCAAAGAAGAAGAAGAAGAAGAGGTACCTTAATGTTCATTATAATCATTTCTATTGCATCACTAATCTAATCACATACCAACACAAAAAAATCAAATCAGAGACCATGACAAGAACACGCGGCTTTGTCTGTTAGTGTTGCTGCTGGCTCTAACTTAATTTTTAGTGACGCATAAATGAATACCTGGTCAAATGTTGAAACAAAGGATACACGCAACCACTCAGATCCAAACTGAAGGAGGAAAGTGATTCAAATAAGAAGAGAATATGAAGAAAATGATATGCAACAGTGGTAACAAAAGAAGTAAGTTAACTCTTTCGCCACCAGCCATTCTTTAGCAACAAAAATTCCATTACCTGGGTAGAAAAAAAAAATCTGTCTGTAAAAAAAAGAAGTAATATTGGGGATTCCTCTGTGACGTTTTTAAAGTAAGGCCTATCCTTACCTCCCAAAATTAAGAGAACAGGGACTTTGAATAATAGACCCTGATTTGATGCCTTTTAGTGACATGGGTGTTAAATCATTGTGGTGCAAAAATGCAACGTTGGCGGTGAAAGGGTTAAAAAGAAACAACAGCAACCACAGCACCCGGATTCAACTGCTTTTAGCCGATGCCTAGTTTTAGAAATCATCACCAGTATAAACCAATCCAAAGTTTGTATCCCTTCTTTTGTTGTAGTATACCACTTGTAAGGCCTTTCCTTATCCCTAACAACAATCATTGGAAAGAATACTTGCCTGTGTGAAAGGAAATAACTTGAAACAAGTAGCTCTCTGGGGGAAAGCTAAAAGCAGTCAGAATGCGGGGAGTTTGTGTGCTGTGCGTGCAACAACAACAAAACCAGGCTGATTAATAATAAAAATAATAAACCAGAAAAAATAATACAAAGAAGCGAGGATGAAGTACAGAAGGAAACCTGAAAGATACCCCCACCCCCGTGGGATCTTTTGCATAAATAGTCCCCCCACCTTCTGGAAGTTCTTTAATCGAGAATTCTGATCGCTTCTCGGCCTTTTGGCTGGGACAGTGATTCAGGAACATAATTTTTTGTATATACCATGGTTGGATTGTTCAGCCCGTCGTACATGGCAAAAGCCGATATGCGACGTTAAACTGAACTTCCATCCTGGACGTTCTGTGCTTGAAACTTCCTCTAATTTGTCACTCTCTTTGACTTTGCCTTTTCCCTTCGCTTACTGTCATCTACTATCTTTCTGCTTTAGCAGTTCATTCACCTGTCTTTTTTCCAGAAACACTTTCAAAAAGATTTATTTCAGCCGAAGTCGAACTTGCTGAGCCTAATTATTTCTTTAGTTAGGTGCATAATAATAATAATAATAGTGAATCATTTATATAGCGCATTCCTCCACCAATGTGGAGCTCTATGCGCTTAACAACAACAAAAATTAAAAGCAACAAATTCAACAACAAAACGAAATAATCGCTCACGCACATGCAAATAGGCATACACATACACACCCCACCCACACATACACGCACGTACGCACATACACACACACAGACACACACACACACACACACACACACACACACGCACACACACACACACACACACACACACACACCGTTACCATCACCACCACTCACCCCACCCAAAAAACACAATACAAAATACAATCAGTTGAACAAAGCATCAACACACACACTCTCTCTCTCTCTCTCTCTCTCTCTCTCTCTCAACAAAGCTGACGTAGACATTGCAGTCAACACACAGTGAAACTAATATGGTGTGAGAATAGAGTCCAGAAGTAATGTGGCCTAAAGGTTGTGATGTAGCTTGAACAGGTGGGTCTTGAGAGCTGATTTGAAACATTGCATAACGGCAGCATGACGCATCTGCGCTCATAATTGACAGGAAACTGTCTGAGCGATTGAAGAAGAAGAAGAAGAAGAAGAAGATACAAAATCCAGGGTGAAAACTTTGAATGCACTCACATAGCCGAAGAACAAGAAGGGCAGCATAAAGGCCAGTCCTTTCCACATCCACGACATGAAGCCCTCTGCAACACATATTATAAGGTATTATTATTAGGTACTTTATAGTCACAGAGGCGTCTGTGAAATTTGGGTTGCTCCCACCTGGAGAGCGCGTCGCAGCCAGAGGCGCGCCACCTAATTTATTTTTATTTTTTTTTTGCATGCGATTTTATTTTTTGTGTGACTGATGATGAAGGAAAGGGGGGGGGAGGGGGGGGGGGAATTTGGACCAAATGACAACTTTTTTGTTGCCACTCGGCTTAGCGTATGCTAAGTGCATGGGCACATGGGACCTCGGTTTATCGTCTCATCCGAAAGACTCCACGTTCGGACCGTAAGGCCTAGTGCAGAATGAGAGGAAAAATCCCCTGTACCCAGGTTCGAACTCGGGTTTACTTGACACGAAAAGAACGCGCTACCACTGTGCCACTCTACACCTGCCATCTGCCACTCTACACGTAACATGTACCGTAGTATTTTACGGACTATAAGGCAATACTTTTTTTCCCCAGACTGAGACCCCTGCGCCTTATAATATGACTAGTAATTTAGTAGGAAAGTGTTAGAGCAAAATCTGATTTTTGTGTAAAAGTTGGGGGGGAGGGTGCGCGCCTTATAGTCTCTGAAAAATACGGTAACATCGTGGATTAGAACAGAAAGGAACACAATGGCATGTTATGTTCAACATGACGGTCTACTCATAAAGTACTTTATCTCACAGGGTGAAGATAACTAACCACAAAAATTAGACCGACTGGCTGGTTGGTAGTTGATCATGTTTCTGACAGTAACAACACATTAACCCTCTTGCATTCATATTTGTTACAGAATAAACTTATTGTAGTGTTCAGATTCGTTCACACATCTTTGATGAAAATATGTCTTTTGAAGCACAGAGAGAGAGCACCATACAGTTACTGTTACGTCATTGCAAGTGAGAAGCTTCGTTGTAGCGTGTGTATGACAAGCTAGAACTTAGGGCGTGATGAAAATGCTATCAGAGGGAGTCTCAGAGTGGGGACAAGCTAGGGGCGGTTTTGGGCGGTTTGAATACACAGGGGCACCTTCCGGCTGGGCGGTTTGGGGCAGAATAAATGCAAGAGGGTTAAATTTCAATGGAAAAGTACTTTTACACTGGTCAAGTTTTAACTCGTTCCAGACAAACTCCATGTAATCCCTTCACTGCCAAAGGAAAACAGAGAAATTATCGATTTTTCTTATCATAAAATTAAAAAGAGACCTGTTAGACTCAATCTGAGAAAATGGTCTAGAGATATATCTTTCTGGAACGTCTGCGGAAAAACCATTACATTCCAGGTCTATGACATCAAAAGTTATGACATCATCAATGACATCACTTTAATGGACCAATAGTAGACAAGGGACCGGGCAGGGAAGGGCGTAACAGCAGAAAACATCAGTCAGTGCCAACTTCCAAGAATACTTGCTGCAGTAATTTCAAAGTCTAAAACTTGCCTGAAAGAAATACAGAATACAACAAAGAAATGCGATTGCATGCATTTTACCAGCAAGGAAAAGAAAAACCCCACTAAATATGTAACAAATCCCCCCATGGGGATACCGGGGGGTCTTTTGTGTAAATAGTTCCCCCACCTTCTGGAAGTTCTGTGCCTGTAACTTCCTCTAATCTGTCACTCTCTTTGACTCTGCCCTTTCCCTTTGCTTACTGTCATCTACTATCTTTCTGCCTTACCGGTCCATTCTCCTGCCTTTTTTCACGAAACATTTCCTCCAGCCGAAGTCGGACTTGCCGGGCCTAACTATTTCTTAGTTAGGCGCATAACGGCAGTATGACGCATCTGCGCTCATAATTGACAGGAAACCGTCTGAGCGATCAATGAAGAAGAAGAAGTAACAAAGACGGAGAAAGAGGAAACAAAGAGAAACGAAACGACCGCCTACCAACAGTGATGTCCATGGTGTGACCTTCACCCAGACACCGCAGGCGATACAGGCAACCGCTCTGGTAGTAGTACTGAAGGACGTACACAAAGCCTGCACGCACCAGCAGTGTAAAGGTCTCAGTACATGTTGACGTAATATCCCCATGTAATCTTGTGGTGGTACCATAGCCAATGAGGTTTAACCGAGGAGTGGTTACTGCTACACACAGGGAAACCCATTTAGTACGAGTACGGTTTAAACGAGAGCCCGTGTTTAACGAGTGGTTTCAAAATTCCCAACCACAAGCCTTCTTTTTCCTTGCTAAATAATTCTGCATACAACGAGCAACTTGCATATAACGTACAATTTATTGACTCCCAAAGTCAAGCTTTTATGCAAAAACTACATGGTTATAACGAGAACGCACTTACAACCACACCGTCATCCCAAAGTCAAGCTTTCTTGCACAACTACCTGGCTAGAACGAGAACACACTGACAACAGCATCGCCATCTTGACTGACCCCTCGATATGTAAGCGGCATTCTGATTGGCCGATATAACAACTTGGGTGTCTGCAGCGCAAGCAGACGACACTGGATTCACTCTTTGCGCACTTATCTTGTGACTTCCGGGAAATTTTAACTTTCTCTTAAAGCGCGTGTGTGGATTTTATGTTTTTGATGTTATCGTGTGTTAATAAACTGTTTTAAAGTGTTTGTAATCGGCATTAAAAACCCTATGGATACAGGATACTGGGCTTACAACCATGCTTTGTTGGGTAAGTGTGTTGTTTCCGTTTTTCTGTCTTTTTCACACTTTACCAGCACGCACATCACAGTAGGTGTGAGGAGCGATTGATAGGTTCGTCAGGGTTGCCAAAATCGATAAAATGGTTTGAACAAGCAATGCTTACGAGTAAATTGGCCCTCTCCCCTGGAATTCGTACTAAACGGGTTTCACTGCATATCTGTATTATTAAAAAATCGGGACTTTACTGGTTTAGCACTGCCTCCAGTATTGTTCCCACCATCTTTTTTATTTACAAATGCCCCACATGGCCGAAAGGCCGAAAAACCCTATTTTCACAACATAATATCTCTATTTTCCCATGGCAACACAAGTGTTAGGCCACTCATAATATGACTTACAACTCACTGTGTTGCCACGGAGAAATAGAGATAGTTTGTGAATAATGTTTTTACTGTGTGCCGAGACCTTAACTGAACTGAACAAAACACACCAGTTTTTTTATTGTTATGAAACTGAAAGAAGCAGAACAAAACATCTGGACATTTTGGTGAGAACTGAAAAGGGCATTCATTCTTACAAAAGGCAGTAGTTGCAGTGGACTCAAATAGGTTGATTGGTGAGAGTTATGCCCTTGCTGGACAGTACCCAAACAAATACCAAGGCCATTCACTCTTGCAAAAGGCAGTACAGTGAAACCCGTTTAGTACGAATTCCAGGGGAGAGGGCCAATTTACTCGTAAGCATTGCTCGTTCAAACCATTTTATCGATTTTGGCAACCCTGACGAACCTATCAATCGGTCCTCACATCTACTGCGATGTGCGTGTTGGTAAAGTGTGAAAAAGACAGAAAAACGGAAACAACACACTTACCCAACAAAGCATGGTTGTAAGCCCAGTATCCTGTATCCATAGGGTTTTTAATGCCGATTACATACACTTTAAAACAGTTTATTAACACACGATAACATCAAAAACATAAAATCCACACACGCGCTTTAAGAGAAAGTTAAAATTTATTGGTATTGCCCGGAAGTCACAAGATCAGTGCGCAAAGAGTGAGTCCAGTGTTGTCTGCTTGCGCTGCAGACACCCAAGTTGTTATATCGGCCAATCAGAATGCCGCTTACATATCGAGGGGTCAGTCAAGATGGCGATGTTGTTGTCAGTGTGTTCTCGTTCTAGCCAGGTAATTGTGCAAGAAAGCTTGACTTTGGGATGGCGGTGTGGTTGTAAGTGCGTTCTCGTTCTAACCGCGTAGTTTTTGCATAAAAGCTTGACTTTGGGAGTCAATAAATTGTACGTTATATGCAAGTTGCTCGTTGTAGCGAGCTCGTTGTATGCAGAATTATTTAACAAGGAAAAAGAAGGCTTGTGGTCGGGAATTTTGAAACCACTCGTTAAACACGGGCTCTCGTTTAAACCGTACTCGTACTAAATGGGTTTCCCTGTAGTTGCAGTGGACTCAAATAGGTTTATTGGTGAGAGTTATGCCCTTGCTGGACAGTACCCAAACAAATACCAAGGCCATTTACTCTTGCAAAAGGCAGTTGTTGCAGTGGCCAATGACATAATTTAGTATTAAATTTTTTGTTATTGTTCACACCAAAAAGATCACAAATTTACTAAAGCAAACCTGCAAATATGCATAGCATCAAATATCTTAAGAAGATTTTAACCTTTTCTCTCAAACTTAGGTTTACTACTCACACATAGCTTTCACTGAGCGTCTGCTCGGCTTTGTCAGCGCTTGCACACAGACTGTGGAGACTTGGTATTCAGTCAACACCTATCTTACAAATGCACAGCACACACTCATTTACATACTCCACACTCTTACAAAAGAGACCTGTACACACCAGTAGTGTAAACGTCTTCAATCACTTCGAGAAAGTATTCGAGAGAGAGCTAAAATTGAAAAATTGATGCTTATAAATAGTTAACGAAGCATCAGAGTGCATAGTAAATGAACTTTGAAAAAGACTACCGGTATGAACAAAAAAGCTTATGGTACTTACTGAGGTACACGGTAAACAAAATGTACTGCGCCCTGAACTTGTGGTTAGTCTCTCCCTCCGGCCTGCAAAACAGTGAAAAACAATTATAATGGTATTGCTCATTAGGCCTCAAACATGCTCATTAGTTAGAACAGTGAGACATAAAGAGCTCAGAGAGTGGAAATGAGAGAGAGAGAGAGAGAGAGGGAGAGAGAGAGAGAGGGGGGGATACAGTGAAAAACAATTATATTGGTATTGCTCATTAGGCCTGAAACAAGCTCATTAGTTAGAACAGTGAGACATAAAGAGCTCAGAGAGTGGGAAAGAGAGAGAGAGAGGGAACAGAGAGAGGGGGAAAGAGAGAGGGGGAGAGAGAGAGGGGGTCCGTTTCAGAGAGGGGGGTGCGATACAGTATTTTGAGTTAACACGAAAATACAGGGGACAAAGATTTTTGTGTGTTAACCCTTTCACCGCCAATGTCACATTATGCACCACAATGGTTTAACACCCATGTCACCAAAAGGCATCAAATTAGAGCCTGTTATCCGAAGACCCTATTTTCTTAATTTGGGGAGGTAATGATAGGCCTTACTTTACACATGTTACTGAGGAATTCCCAGTATTGCAGATAATTGTTTTTTTGGTGTGTTTTTCTGTACCTAGCTAAATTTAAGGGTATTTTTTGGTTGAGAAATGGCTGGCAGCGAAAGGATTAACCATTATTTTGTGTTAAGCATTAATAATAATAAAGTGGGGTTTCGTCCGTTTCAAACAGTTTTTGTGCGTTAACCAGTATTTTGTGTTAAGCATTAAGTAACAATAAAGAGGGATTTCATCCGTTTCAAACAGTTTTGTGCGTTAACCAGTATTTTGTGTTAAGCATTAAGTAACAATAAAGAGGGGTTTCGTCCGTTTCAAACAGAGTTTTGTGCGTTAACCAGTATTTTGTGTTAAGCATTAAGTAACAATAAAGAGGGGTTTCGTCCGTTTCAAACAGAGTTTTGTGCGTTAACCAGTATTTTGTGTTAAGCATTAAGTAACAATAAAGAGGGGTTTCGTCCGTTTCAAACAGAGTTTTGTGCGTTAACCAGTATTTTGTGCTACGCATTAAGTAGCTAGCGGCACCCAAAAATTATTTTTTAAAGATATGATCAAACATTGAGTCTGTTTCATAGATCTTTTCATTATAAACAAAATAAAAAAAGAATTAAGTCGATATCTCAATTAGTTCATGAGATTTCATGGGTTTAAAGTGACATACCACTGCGACATTGGCAGAAACACTAAAATCGGCCATTTTTTAGAACCTGTAACAAACATTTAATACCTACTAGTAATAATCTTTTTTTTTACAATACAGTCTCTACAATCACAAAAAGTTATGCCTGCAACAAAAAACTTCAGGCTCCAAATTTTTTGGAAGTTAAGGACTTGCAAAGTTGGAAAAAATGCTGATGTTGAAAGTGCGCAAAATGGACAATGCAGCAATTTTGGGATATCAAAAAACAAAAAGTAATATCAAAAAGGGCTTGAAACTTCCTACTTTTCAATTTCAGTATGCATAGATTATGTCCAATATTTCATGTTGTCCAGTTTTGTGCTAAGAGTGCTCCGCTGTACTTACCAAATGAGACTGATGCCCGCACACACTGTGGAGATGAAATGATGGGTCAGCCACCAGCCTTTGATTCTGGAAAAAAAAATCTAAATCAGGAACAAAATGTTACAATTACCGTAGCTTTCTCTCTCTCTCTGTGTATGTGTGCCCCTCCCCCAATTGCTCCCCCTGTTATCACATCAGTGACAGTAATCTTCCTTAGCCGATCTACTGCGATATGGACGCCATGCACGAAGAGCATTGTTGCAATGATTGTATGTTCGTTTCGATCCGATGCTGGTCCCGTACCCCCCCTTCGCCCAATTGTGTCTAGAGGTTGTAAACCTGATGCAATAAACCATTCAAATCATCAAATTGTCTGTGTATGTGTGTGTTCAAGTATACTTTATTATCTCAAAAAGAGAAGTGTGTGTGTGTGTGTGTGTGTGTGTGTGTGTGTGTGCGTGCGTGTGTGCGAGTATACATCATTAGTAAATCACTGATAGAGCACATAGAGCTTTTTTTTTTTATTAAGGAGGGAGTGGGGGAGGGTGTGTGTGTAAAAAATCCTATAATATATGATTTATTGAATTTGAAACAAAGGAGTTGTTTTGTTGTTGTTCTTTTTATTCATTTTTCTGCTGCTTTTACACTACCAGGGCTCCCATAACAACAAAATCTGAAGTAATGTCTAAAATTCGTGGGGCGCACCTTAAGGCACGCCTTGTAGTCCGAAAAATACGGTAATAGGGTATTTGGAGGAAATGAAATATCTGAGACTGATCGCTCAAACACTGCACACATGTCTAGTAGTGCATGTGTACCTGGATCCATTGACGATGAGGATGCTCTCTCTGATGGTCAGGGTGCAGTAGTACCACACCAGCAGAAAATTCAACAGAGCATCCACCCATCTGCAACACACAGTATGACAATCTTTTTTATTTTATTATAGCATTATTCCAATAAACGACTATTGCTATAGAAAAGCTTGACGTAGAATAAGGTTGGAAATGGTATAGATATTGTAAGAACAGGAGTACATCAAATAGGAATTGTTCAGAAATAATTAAGGAGAGTAATCTTATGGTGTATGGGAGTGATCTTGCCTAATTGAATCAGTCAAACAGGGGAAGTTACTCTACCATCAGGGAGATCCCCAAAATAGGGATGATTACCATCGGGGGGGGGGGGGGGGGGGGGGGGGGGGGGGGGGGGGGGGGGGGGGGGGGGGGGGGGGGGGGGGGGGGGGGGGGGGGGGGGCAATTGCTATCATGTATATTTTTCACATCTGTAGAGTCACCCCTTTCCAAAAATGCATGATAGCAATTTGAAAGTGGAAACTTTCTGTCCGTTAACATGTGATTTATAATGGTACCCCTTATTGTGAAGTATTTTTGGCAAGGGGGACCCTACAGATGTCAAGACTGTATGATAGCAATTGACGCCCCCCCCCCCCCTCAGATGGTAACAAGCACCCTCCGAACATGCTGCGTTTGAGTAGATCTAGATCTAGACACACTCGGTTTGTGTTTTTCTCACATTTGTTCTCTATCAAGCCATCTGGGTCAACCTCAATGTTTATTTCTTTGCGAGTTCTCGACATTTTGCAAGTTAGATCAGTTTGTAACCCCTCTTTCTATTTAAAATGTTTGCAAATCGTTCATTCGCTTCGCTTCACTCTCCGACGCCATTGTTGCTATGGTATTTGACCGAGTAAGTCGAGGTAAACTCCTCTAATTTTTACGAAGTGCTCTCCCTTAGTTTTTTTCTCTCCTAAAATCGTCTATTGGAAAGAGGATCAAATCTCTCTCTCCAAGTCTCTAGAGTCTCTAGAGTGTGTGTATGTGACTAGAGCTCTCTCTCTCTCTCTGCATGCGTGCATGCATGCGTGTGTGTGCGTGCGTGTGTGAATGCGTGCGTACATGTGTGTATTCATTTCTGTTAAATGTTACTGGAGCCTCCAGAAATTTGGGGAGGAGGGAAGGGGGGATGGAAGGGCAAAATGTACCATTGTCCAGATTTCTGATTGACCGTCTATAACACTGAAATACCTATTGAGCATTATTTTTCATACGGCCATGTGGGCTGCTCCACTATGCTATTAATTTGGAAAGACAGTAACGATGGAGTGGGTGACAGAACGGCATCATCATGTAAAACAAACGTTATGACGGTGATGCACCAAACATGACACATTTACTGACAGGCGGAAACCAGGCATTTGGATGGTCATTCCCCGTGGGGATGGGGGGGTCTTTCATAAAAATAGTTCCCCCACCTTCTGGAAGTTCGTTGCTTGTAACTTCCTCTAATCTGTCACTCTCATTTACTCTTCCTTTCCCTTTGCTTTCTATCATCAACTATCTTTCTGACTTAATGGCCCATTCTCCAGCCTTTAAAAAAAAAATCTTCCAAATAATTTTTCTTCTTTGAGCTCCTCCGAAATCGGAATGCGCGGCTGCACGCAGCAGGGAGACCACTGAAAACTGAAAACCAGACACATACGTACCTTACCCATTACGGCCATATGAGCCTGGGAACGCAGAAGAAGAAGAAGGATGGTCATGGAGGGTGGAGGGATCGAGGAGGGAGGGGGAGGGGGAAAAGAAGGGCAGGTCATCAAACGAACAGCCACGTTATGATGTTTAGAGTGCCCTGTTCAAGCTGTGCACTCATAGCACTGAAAACAAAACAATTCCATCAAAATCTCTTCAAAATATGACACAATGTCAATCGCAACACATTGCAGCAAAGAAAGCTTGAGTGGGCAGGGCTCCCAGGGACCCCCATTTGGGGGTCTATGAAGTACTAGAATTCTAAAGGACCCTTTAAAAGAATGTGCAGGGGGTCCCAGGGATGCACTAGAAAAAATTGTTTTTAGCATTCACAAGGCCACTGGGACCCTCTATCCTGCTTCTAGGACCCTCTATACTGTAAGTGCAGGAGTCCCTGGGACCCCTTGTTTTGCGGGACGATTGGGAGCCCTGGTGGGACTTGACAATTGGATACCACTGGATGGTAAAGCAAACGGGAAAGAAAACTAAAGTTTTACTAGTTACCCAAACACAGCACAAAAGCCATGACAATCACCAGAGGGCTGTATTATGAATAAACATGTCAAACCTGTAAAATCATACACACACATGTGCGTGTGCTTGCACACACATACATATACACCCACACTCACACACACCACACATGGATATACTAGTCTAATATCAGGAGTGGTGAATGGATAACCACCACACACATACACACATGCTCGGGAGTGCGCACACACATACAAAGAGACACAAACGCGCACATACAAAGACACACACAATCACACCACATGGACAGGCTTATCTAATATCATGAGTGGTGGATTGATGTTAAATGAAAGACACTACACGCATGCACACACACTCACATCGACAGGATGAAAAAAAGCTTGTAGCTTACTCCTTTATCGTCAACAAAGATAATTTTGACTTGACCTGACTTGACTTCACACACACACACACATGTGCACACACAGATGCACACACACACACAATCACAGACTGACATGAACACACACAGACATACACACACACAAACAGAGGGAGTGACCTGTAAAAGGTGATGGTGTAGGTGAACAGAGCCAGGAACACACAGTGTGTGTTCCTGGCTCTGTTCACCTACACCCCTGTGTGTGACACACACACACAGAATCCACACACCCACACCCACATGCATGCACACACACACACACAGGGAGTGACCTGTAAAAGGTGATGGTGTAGGTGAACAGAGCCAGGAACATGATGACGTAGCTGACTGTCAGCTTGAACTTCTCGTACTCCTGTTTGTAGCGAAACCTGTCAAACAACACCATCAGTATTTTAATTTATTTATATGGTATATTCTAGTCACAAAGACTTGTCTCTGTGAAATTTGGCTTGCTCCCACCTAGCAAGTAAGCACGTCTCAGCAAGTGTAGCGCCATCCTTGTCTTTTTTTTCGGACTTAGGAAATCTTGCTATCAATTTGGTCATACGTTGAAGTGGGATTTCCCCTTGTTCTTATCAACTTTTAAACCTTGCTATCAATTTGGTCATACCCGGCAGAAGGATTTCTCCCTGTTCTTATCAACTTTTAAACCTTGCTATCAATTTGGACATACCAGGCAGCAGGATTTCTCCTTGTTCTTATCAACTTTTAAACCTTGCTATCAATTTGGTCATACCCGGCAGAAGGATTTCTCCCTGTTCTTATCAACTTTTAAACCTTGCTATCAATTTGGACATACCAGGCAGCAGGATTTCTCCTTGTTCTTATCAACTTTTAAACCTTGCTATCAATTTGGTCATACCAGGCAGCAGGATTTCTCCTTGCTCCCAACAACTTTTGATAGCCGTGGGATTTTTACAGTGGCCTAAGGAGCACGTTCAGTTCGATTTTCCTGTCGAACTAGAAAGAAAGGGCGAGGCCGGGGATTCGAACCTCGGTCATTCATGCACTGAAATTGGCAGGCGAATGTCTTATCCACTCTGCCACCTTCCATCCTTAATTGTGGATGTGTAATGTGCGCTGCATTATTTCTCATGTTCACTGCTGATCAAGTTCTATGCACTTTACTTTTTGTACACTTGTTTGTAGCAAAATCTGACATACAGCACCATATGTTATTTCAAGTTAATTAATTTATTTATTAACCCTTTCAGTTTCACCACCAAAGTCGCATTTTAGCACCACAGTGATTTAACTCCTATGTCACTAACATGCATCAAATTGGAGTCTATTATATCCAAAGACCCTATTGTCTTAGTTTTGGGAAGTAAGGATAGACCTTATTTTATTATGTCACAGAAGAATCCCCAATACTGCAGATGGATTTTGTTCTCTACCTGGGCTGGTAAATTTAATGGCAATTTTTGGCTGAAATATGGCTGGCGGTGAAAGGGTTAAGAAGATTTCTATACATAGCACATACTGTACGCATGTCTACAGTGTTTTAAGTCAACGGCAGATCAAGCTCGATGCATTTTTAAAAATTTACCATCAATAAATCAAACCATTGGCTTAGCTCTATCTGGATAGAGCTAAAACATTGCTTGGGTTTGGTTATTATTCTTGCAATGTTCATTCCTCCACTTTTCATGTTTCTAACATCATTTTTTTCCCTCTACTCAGTTTTACTTTTTGTTTCAATTCTCTGAACACAATATCAATTATGCTTACATTCATGTATATGTGAGAGAGACAGGATAAGTTTGGATAAAAGGGCATGCTACTACAAGATCAAATCAAAACTACTTCTGATTTCCCAGGCCATATGGCCATAATGGGTGAAGTACATATGTGTCTGATTTTCAGATTCCCCTGATCTTCCCGCTGTGTGCAGTCGACAAATTCCAATTTCAGAGAAGCTCATAGGAACAAAAAAATGTGGAAGAATTTTTGTGTGTAAAGACAAGAGAATGGATCAATAAGTCAGAAAGATAGTAGATGACAGAAAGCAAAGGGAAAAGTCAAAGTCAAAGAGAGTGACAGATTAAAGGAAGTTACAACTTCCTCAAGGTGGGGGAACCATTTGTATGAAAGACACCCCCCCCCCCCCCCCCCCCCCCCCCCCCCCCCCCCCCCCCCACCCCCCCCCCCCCCCCCCCCCCCCCCCTGTATCCTCACATGAAAACAAACTCGTGGAGGGGACGGGGGGGTCGCCCAAAGTTTGAGCACGCACTTACTTGTCTGCTTTGTCCAACAAAGAGATGCTGACCTGACCCAGGATAATGCTCAGATAAACCCTGAAATACAAACACAAACACAGAGCGCCTTGTTATTGAGTATCTTACTTGCTCAACTAATAATAATAATAATAATAATAGCACATTTATATAGCGCTTTACCTCAAACGACCCCAAAGCGCTTTACAATTAAGTGATCATCAACAGGAAGCAACAAAAACAGTAAAAATGACACAAATGAGCAACACCACATGCACAAAGTGGCACGCACACACACATACACACACACACATACGTCCATACGCATGGAAACCAAGCCAATACTACTCTCTCTCTATCTCTGTAATGAACTTAAAATTGTAAATATGAACAAATATCTGGGTATCTTTTTGTCTACAAGACTGAGTTTTGTCTATAGATACTATGTTGGATCTTGCAGGAGAGAGCTAAGAAATGAGTGATTGCCATTGTAACAATGTTGTGGTCTGTTGGAGAGTATTCACCTAGAATCTTTAAGCTTTTTGATTGTCAAGTGCAACCAATTCTAACTTATGGTGCAGAGATTTGGGGTTTAGCAGAAAACCAAGAGATAATAGAAAAATTCCATTTGTTTGCACTCAAGCAATTCATAGAGGTTAACCCCAAATCGCCAAAGCACTTGATGTATGGTGAAACGGGTAGGTATCCATTGCATGTTGCAACACGTTTGAGATGTATAAAATTTTGGTTACATCTTATATGGATGGATGGTAGTAGATATGCCTATAGTTTGTAAAATACACTAGACCACATCACATATGTGACCCAGCACCAAGAAAGGGACATTAAGTCGCTGGGTTAGTTTTTCACAACAGGCTTGCAAAGTCAAAAATCTCATTTTTTGTCAATTTTTCTGTGGGTAATTTTGTGTTCTCTTACATCTGATCTTTCATATTTATAAATGATAATCTTTACTATGGTCTCTAAATGGTCTTATAAGTGTTTTAAAACGAGTAGGTCAATGCATTTTCTTCAGCTAGGCAAGACTTTAGACAGTGTTTTCTCAAAATGGTTGTCGCTCACCCTACTAACTTTAAATGCTCATAACTCTGGAACGGAAAAAGACACAAGAATGGTTCTTGTATCATTAGAAAGAGAATTATCTGAAGTTTTTAAATGTATAATTTTCTCAGAATGGTCAGTTTGACACTGGGTCATCTATAGTAGTACTTTATCAAGTAATAATCATATAGTAAAAAGCCAAGTGTCCGTGTGTGTGTGTGTGTGTGTGTGTGTCTGTCTGTCTGAAACACGAAACGGGCCTTATAACTCCGCCGTTTGTCGACCGAATCGCTTCAAATTTGCTGTGAGCCCTCACGGGGCAATGGCAACGGCAACCGAGGCGGCCGTAGTGTGTGTGTGTGTGTGTGTGTCTGTCTGAAACACAAAACAGGCCTTATAACTCCGCCGTTTTTTGACCGAATCGCTTCAAATTTGCTGTGAGCCCTAACGGGGCGATGGCAACGGCAACCGGGGCGGCCGTGTAATTTGCGCGGTTTCGCAAATGCGCGAAAAACACATATCCGCCGGACTCTCGGCGCCCGTATCTCCGGCATTTCTGGACCGATTGCCTTCAAATTTGACAGGTAGATGACCGGGGACGGTGACTATCGGTGTGCCAAACCGGAAGCGAATCGGTTCAGAAACGCACGCTATACGCCGCTTCACCTTTTCACGAATAACTCCGCCGTTTCTTAACCCAATCGCCTCAAATTTGCTGTCAGGCTTGCTATGGCCTGGGCAAAGCCTGGCAGCAAATTGGAAGAGAATCGGGAGAGCGCATCACTCTCAGAGCAGCGCCAACGAGAAACGGGGCCTTATAACTCCGCCGTTTCTTAACCGAATCGCTTCAAATTTGCTGTACTCAGCGTTACCAGTACTTGGCGTTACCGTTACTAGGCATTACCAGAAAGGTGCATTGCCAGTGCTAGGCGTTGCGCTAGTAATAATAATAATGACAATCTATATAGCGCTTATTCTCCTTACGGGGCTCTAAGCGCTTCACAAAGAAGTTACAAATCTGAGCAAAAACAACAACAAAACAACGCACTTATCATAAGGAACAACCCGAAACGAAATCACGATAACTACATTTACGTCACCCCCCCCCCCCCCCCCCCCCCCCCCCCCCCCACACCCCCTTCACACTCCCCTAGAATCCAAACCATTACAAATAGCGTTTTCCACGCAAAAGGCATTTTCTCACACTACACTCCCCCCCCTGCCCGCCCCCGCATTCACCATCCCCCTTCACAGTAAATCAAATCTTGATAATAATAATTTTTTAAAAAGCAACCTCCCCCCCCCCCCCCCCCCCCCCACCCCCCCCCCCTCTTCCATAACATAATACATGCATATTTTTTGCCCGCGCAATTGAGAAAAAAAGAAAGAAAAAAGAAAAAGAATCCAAACTGACAAAGGAACTCGTCGACTCACCCGTTTTTGTGAGGCAGGCACTCCTCCATTTCACGGAAGTTGTCCTTGCGGTCCTTAATCTTCTGAAGCAGCTCCTTCTTCTGCCGAGATTGTTCCTCCGTCAGTGTACCTGCCCTGCTCAGTGGTGGTGGGGGGAGAGAGAAAGAATAAGAGCGCTCTTCAAATATTAAAGACATAGAAGTGTGTGTGTGTTTGTGTGTGTATATACATACACGTGTGTGTGTATGTGTGTGTGGGGGGGGGGGGGGGGGGTCTAGGCCATCCCCCCCCCCCCCCAGTGGAAGTGGCCTAGACACCCACCACCACCACCCCCGGACATTTCCCCTCCAGACATTTGCCCCCCAGACCATTTGCCCCTCGGCCATTTGTCCCCCTGTCCATTTGCCTCCTGGTATTTTTGCCCCCCGGACACTTGCCCCCAATTTCACGGCAGACATTTCCCCCCTGGACACCCCCCCCCCCCCCCCCCTTCTGTGTGTGTGCGTGTGTGTCTGTGTTGTGTTTTTTGTGTGTATGTGTGTGTGTGTGTGTGTGTGTGTGTGTGTGTGTGTGTGTGTGTGTGTGTGTGTGTGTGTGTGTGTGTGTGTGTGTGTGTGTGTGTGTGTGTGTGTGTGTGTGTGTGTGTCTCTATGTCTATGTTTCGGTCTACCTGTCCGTCTGTCTCTCTCTCTCTCTCTCTCTCTCTTACTTGCCCCCGAGTGTGCGTGTGCGCATGCGTGTGTACACACACATATACACAGCCACACATATATGCATGTACGTGCGCTCACAGACATACATGCACACGTATGCACGCACGCACGCACACACACACACACACACACACACACACACACACACACGCACGCACACACACACGCACACACACTCGGGGGGCAAGTAAGAGAGAGTGAGAAAGAGAGACAGACAGACAGACGGATGGGCAGGTAGAGACATAGACATAGGACACACACACACACACACACAGAGGAGGGGGTGTCCATTGGGGAAATGTCCGCCGTGAATGGGGGGCAAGTGTCCGGAGGGTAAAAAATACCAGGGGGCAAGTGTCCCGGGGCCAAATGGACTGGGGGGCAAATGGTCTGGGGGGCAAATGTTCGGGGGGGCAAATGTCCGGGGGGAAGAGGCCTGATACTCTGAGTGTGTGTGTGTGAGTGTGTGTGTGTGTGTGTGTGCGTGTGCGTGTGCGTGTGTGGAAATAAGAAAATAAATAGGACGTAGAAGGGAGGAATAATCCCAAGAATTAAATGTAGAATTTAAGGAAACATAAACCTAAAGCAACCATACACAATGACATAGAATAATATCATATTTAACATTATATATACTTTTATATAATACATTCATCAGACCTCTTTAATGACTCCATGATGCGACGAATTCGATAGCGGTGATGAGCGATGTCTGCGACACACTTTTTCTGACATGATGTCATTTGTTCCAACAGCTCGGTGTACTTTTTGTGGTCTTCCTGCAAAACATTTAAAAACATGTGAATGTGATTATACATAATCATAATCTATCCAACATAAGGATTCTGTGTCACTGTCTATCTGTACGGAATCCCATTGGCTACAAGGAATCACATGTCTGCAGGGTTTGAAGCGGGAAGGGTGTAGTGGTGGAGGTTTGAGGAGGGGCACACATGTATGAAAACACACACACACACACACATACAGCTAGCCAAAGAGATGTAGTGATCTGAACTTCAGGGGTCCCTCTTCTCAAGAATAAAGACGGTTTTCTGACAAATGAGAACACCAGCAAGGCTGAAATTCTGAACGAGCAATTCAAGTCAGTGTTCACCACAGAGGACAGAACAAGCATGCCCAGAAAAAGGCCCAAGTCCATACCAGCCAATACAAGACATCACCGTCGACCCAAAAGGAGTGACAAAACTGCTCAAGGACCTGAAGACTGAGAAGGCTACAGGACCAGACTCCATACCAGCCTTTATCCTTAAGATTGTGCAGCAGAAGAGATCAAACCAGTCCTTACGAGGCTGTTCCAGCACTCGCTTGACACAGTTGAAATCCCAGATGATTGGTGGAATGCATGGATAGTACCCCTCTTCAAGAAAGGGGAGTTCTTCTAAACACCTAGCTTCCAACTGTCGTCCAGTGTCACTCACGTCTATCACGTGCAAAGTGCTGGAACACATCATCCACAGCAGCATCATGAGGCACTTTGATCGAAACAAAATTCTCACTGACTGTCATTAGCGTCAACATAGATTTCGTCGGAAGCGCTCCTGCAAGACCCAGCTTGTGGCCACGGTTCATGAAATCGCCAACAGTCTCCAGGGCTCCCAATCATCCTGCAAAACAAGTGGTCCTACTCCTAGAGGCGGGATAGAGGGTCCCAGTGGCATTGCGAATGCTAAAAATATTTTTTCTAGTGCATCCCTGGGACCCCCTGCACATTCTTTTAGAGGGTCCTTTAGAATTGTAGTGCTTCATAGACCCGCAAAATGGGGGTCCCTGGGAGCCCTGAGTCTCGCCTCCAGAAAACAAGTAGACGTCATCCTTCTTGATTTCAGCAAGGTTTTTGACAAGGTGCCCCATGCTTGTCTTCTCCTCAAGCTGAAATACTACGGTGTCCAAGACAAGACTCTTCAGTGGATACGATCCTTCTTGTCTGCTAGGAAGCAGGAAGCTCTTCTGGAAGGTGAACACAAGGTACCGTCTTAGGACCTCTCCTCTTCCTGGCATACATCAATGATCTGCCCGACGCCGTAAGTTCCTCCCAAACCAAGCTCTTTGCTGATGACTGCCTCTTGTTCCGTACCATCTCGTCAGTCAAAGACCAACAAGCCCTGCAGTCGGACCTGTCATCACTTGAGCAGTGGGAGAATGAGTGGCAAATGGAGTTCAGCCCAGGCAAGTGTACCGTCATTAGAATCATGCCAAGTAAGACCAAACGGGTGCGTGAAACATCCTACACCCTGCATTATGAAGTCCTTCTTGAAAACATCAGAGGACAACAAGTATCTGGGCATCACTCTGAACAACAACTTGACCTGGTCAAAACACACAGAGGTGACAGCAAGGAAAGCAAACAGAGCCCTCAGTTTCCTGCACAGGAACATCAATGACTGTACCACCAAAGTCAAGGCCGCTTCATGCACCACCATGGTAGTGGTACGACCCATTATGGAGTGCGCCCCAGCAGCCTGGGATCCTCATCTTCAGAAGGATATACGCCAGCTAGAAATGGTGCAGCGCAGGGCAACCAGGTTCTCCGTAACAACTACAAGGACAAGACACCAGGCAGCGTTGTTGAGAAAATGCTAGGGGAGATTCAGTGGGATACGTTAGAAGAGCGGAGGAAGACCAAGTTCACCAACCGCCTGTGCCTACTGCACAAGATTAACAACGGGCAGGTTGACTTCGACCAAAACCAGTACCTGCGCCCCAGCAATCCTAGAAAGAGAGGAGCACAGAGGTTCTACCAAGAGAGGACAGCTCACCATTCTACCATTCTTTTTACCCTCGTACGCTGAGGGAATGGAATGTGCTTCCTGCAGCCTTGACAGAAAACACCTGTCCAGACGCTTTCAGGGCTGGCCTTGGTGGCATTTCCATCAGCCACCAGGCCTTCCTCTGTTAGAATCTAAGATAGGAGTGTACACGTATATTTTTAATGCAAATTTTTAGGGCAGTTCTACACTGTTTTTATTTCATTAGGGGTGAGCACACGCTACCTGCCAAAGTGACCAGTCGTTGGACGGACTTTGAACGCCTGAAGAGGGCCCTGTCCATCACTTGGAAAAAGAAGAAGAAAAAAAAAAGAGAAAAAATGAAGGAGAAAAAGCTTCTTCTTCTTCTTTCTCAATCCAACCACCATCATCAAGTTGATGGTTTTGTTGGCATAGAACGTGGGGACTTCGGTCAGGCAGAAACTGTCGGTAAAAACATTGCTGCCCAGATGATCGGCGTTTAATATGGAAGCAAATGTAGGGTTGGAGGGTTTAGATTGGGGTGGGGGGAGGGAGGGGGGGGGGGGCGTTGTTTCTCAGATCCGGGATTTGAAGCCCTCCACCGAGGCCGATGTCACTGCCTCAGGGGGTAGGGAGTTCCAATCTCCGATGGTCCAGGGAAAGAAGGAGAACTTTCTACATCATGTATGAGATTTAAACACAGTCCATCATCATACTCTGACAAAGGCTCTACTCAAATTCCCTTTTCTTTCAGCAAATTTTCAACAGAAAAAACCCCTTCAACTTCAAGGCATGATGAGATTTATCATTTAAACACATTCATCATACTCTGACATAGGCCCTGATTTGCACGAGCTACACTTTTGACTGCGACACCCCCTACTAAAAACTGAAAAACACCCCTTCAAAAAGCCTCTGCCCACTCACTAACTAGTAAACTCAGAAAGAAAATTAAGAAAACAAACCTCCAGCTGAACATATTCTTTTTCCAGATCATCCCAGTCCTCGAGACACGATTTGAATTCATCTTCTGCCATTTTCTTCAACCTTGCCAGCCAGAGAAGAAGCAGAAAAACAACACGTTCAAAGTACAAATCAAGTCAAGCGTTGCATTCACACGCTGTACACAAACTGCCACACTGCCGATGTAGACGATGAATCAGCGAGCGTTTTCTGACTTTTTGCACAGGGGTCAAACAAGGGAGGTCACTGCCCGATCAAACAATGACACCAAACGAAGTGCGCACAGAGCTCTGTGGTGCGTATCCAGCAAGCAGAGCAACGACGTGATTAGGCACAGTAGTACTGCATGTACTACACGTACTAGTAGTAGTAGTAGTAGTAGTACGCTTGACTCTAGTTGTTGATTTTGTTAAATGTTGTTGACACTTGCTTACTTGCTATTATAACTTAAAGATGAAGAATCAACATACGATGATGATGAGATTAGCGTCCTATTAGGCGTAGCCTCACATAAACAAACGTAAAACCAAACGATTTTAGCAAGTAACAGTAATTTAGCCTGCAAGCTATTTTGCCGGTCACGGTAATTTAGCTTGTAAGCTAAGGTAAATTAGCCTGTAATGCTGGTTTATTTCAAAATCACTTTCCTTGGGCAAAAATATGAAATGGATCTTTGTTAAGGAACTAGAAGGTAATCAACTTCTTGCATTCCTGACATTAGGCCTAAACCCTTGCATTAAATGGATTGTTCTCTGGGCTGATGTTACCACTGTCGCATGAAAAAAGGTAGCTCGTAGTTTGCTACTATGAGAGTCTGTATTTGCGACAACCACAAATTTCACTTTTTCTGTACTTTAAAGACCCACCACGTCACGTGTCAAAATCACGGTTTTCAGGTGTTTCCCTCTTATGGCTGGTAAGAAATCTTAAGAAATCTTCCTAACATAAGAGGGAATGTGACACGTGACGTGGGGGGTCTTTAACCATTTACCTAACCCTAACCCTAGAAAAAAGTGAAATTTGTGGTTCATGCTCAATGTCGCAAATACACACTGTCATAGGTAGCGAGCTACTTATTTTTACGAGCTACCTTTTTTCATGCGACAACCACTGCCTTTCATCAAAATCTGTCATAAAAATCCTATTACAGAATGATACTATTTTAAAGCTAACGTACGCTACAGGCACACAGAAAATTCAAAAACCCCCACAACAATCAGACAATTTACAGACATATAAAGACAGACAAGCAAACAGAAAGACCAAGAAGATATAAACATAACATCCTTGGCACTGACAATTTTTTGACAAAAAATAAATAAATGGATAAAATGATCGATGCATTAAAGAAATTTGAACTTTATTTCATATAGCACATTAGGTGAGAACGGACAGAAGAACAAACTAAATGCAAACATGTGCCATTACATTGATTGAAAGTTGCAACGAAAGAGAGAGAGAGAGAGTGTGTGTGTGTGTGTTACGGTAAATATAGAGTTGATGAATGGATACTATTGTTTAATACAATGACTGTAGCAATTTTGATCATTTCATTGCCCTTCTTTGTAAGTATTAAAATTACCTCAATTTGGATGATTTTTGAAGATTCTTATAAGGGAGGTTCCACTGTACACGGGTTTATTCTCAATCCACACAGCACTCGTTTCTCTTGAAATGGTGCTTTTCTTGCCATACACAGCTTTCCTGGCCTATGCTTCTCAATCCTCTCTCTCCCTCCCTCCCTCTCCTCTTCATCTCTCCTTGTAAACAGAACATTATTTTTATTACACACACATACTCTCTCTCTCTCTCTCTCTCTCTCTCTCTCTCTCTCTCTGTCTCTTAATTGTTTTTGTTATTGTTTTCTTTTGTCCAAGGACAGATTGTAAGAATAGGCATCGCCTAAAATCTTTATCCTTGTCAAATAAAGTTGTCCAGTCTCTCTCTCTCTCTCTCTCTCCTCTCTCTCTCTCTCTCTCTCTCTCTCTCTCTCTCTCTCTCTCTCTCTCTCTCTCTCGTCTCTCTCTCTCTCTCTCTCTCTCTCTCTCTCTCTCTCATCTCTCTCTCTATCTCTCTCTCTCTCAAAGAAAGCAGTGCATTGTTTATTTATGTTATTTCAGTACATTTTCAGATGTTTTGGCCTTACATAGCAATTGAATGTCTCCAATTGTTAACCCTCTTGCATTTTTCACGAACATTAAGACTGTATTGACAGTAAAGTGTGAAAAGAGGAGGAGATAATGTGTCATGTTTTGTATTGATAGTAAAGTGTGAAGAGGAGGGGAAACAAAAGAATTGTAGGGATAAGCCAGTACACCATGCACTATGAATCCCAGACAATTATGGTATAAGACATACTTAATATTAAAACAATTTGCATGCTCTTGATCTTTATTAGGTCAATAAATTAGTCTTGAATGAGTGAGTCACAGATAGTGGTTGGAAAGGAATAGAAAAGAAAAAAAAACATGACGAGAAAAATAGAATTAGAACGTGAGAAGCCCGTGCTGCTGCGGGTGTGTTATAGTAAAGTATGATGTGTGAAGGTAATGTTGGTGTTAGTTTGTTATAGTAAAGTATGATGTGTGAAGGTGATGTTGGTGTTAGTTTGTTATAGTAAAGTATGATGTGTGAAGGTAATGTTGGTGTTAGTTTGTTATAGTAAAGTATGATGTGTGAAGGTCATGTTGGTGTTAGTTTGTTATAGTAAAGTATGATGTGTGAAGGTAATGTTGGTGTTAGTTTGTTATAGTAAAGTATGATGTGTGAAGGTAATGTTGGTGTTAGTTTGTTATAGTAAAGTATGATGTTGATGTGTGAAGGTAATGTTGGTGTTTGTTTGTTATAGTAAAGTATGATGTGTGAAGGTAATGTTGGTGTTAGTTTGTTATAGTAAAGTATGATGTGTGAAGGTAATGTTGGTGTTAGTTTGTTATAGTAAAGTATGATGTGTGAAGGTAATGTTGGTGTTTGTTTGTTATAGTAAAGTATGATGTGTGAAGGTAATGTTGGTGTTAGTTTGTTATAGTAAAGTATGATGTGTGAAGGTAATGTTGGTGTTAGTTTGTTATAGTAAAGTATGATGTGTGAAGGTAATGTTGGTGTTTGTTTGTTATAGTAAAGTATGATGTGTGAAGGTAATGTTGGTGTTAGTTTGTTATAGTAAAGTATGATGTGTGAAGGTAATGTTGGTGTTAGTTTGTTATAGTAAAGTATGATGTGTGAAGGTAATGTTGGTGTTAGTTTGTTATAGTAAAGTATGATATGTGAAGATAATGTGGGTGTTAGTTTGTTTGTGGTGTAGAGTGGCACAGTGGTAGCGCGTTCGCTTCGTGTCAAGTAAACCCGAGTTCGAACCTGGGTACAGGGGATTTTTTTCCTCTCACTTTGCACTAGGCCTTTACGGTCTGAACGTGGAGTCTTTTGGATGAGACGATAAACCGAGGTCCCATGTGCCCATGCACTTAGCATACGTTAAACCCAGTGGCAACGAAAAAGTTGTCATTTGGTCAAAATTTACCCACCCACCCCCTTTCCTTCCTCATCAGTCACACATAAATCGCATGCAAAATTTAAAAAAAAAAAAAAAATTGGGTGGCGCGCCTCTGGCTGCGACGCGCTCTCCAGTGGGAGCAACCCGAATTTCACAGAGACGCCTCTGTGACTATAAAGTACCTAATACCTAATAATAATACCTTATAGTACAGTATGATGTGTGAAGGTAATGTTGGTGTTAGTTTGTTACAGTAAAGTATGATGTGTGAAGGTAATGTTGGTGTTAGTTTGTTATAGTAAAGTATGATGTGTGAAGGTAATGTTGGTGTTAGTTTGTTATAGTAAAGTATGATGTGTGAAGGTAATGTTGGTGTTTTGTTTGTTATAGTAAAGTATGATGTGTGAAGGTAATGTTGGTGTTTGTTATGTTATAGTAAATGTATGATGTGTGAAGGTAATGTTGGCGTTAGTTTGTTATAGTAAAGTATGATGTGTGAAGGTAATGTTGGTGTTAGTTTGTTATAGTAAAGTATGATGTGTGAAGGTAATATTGGTGATAGTTTGTTATACATGTAGTAAAGTATGATGTGTGAAGGTAATGTTGGTGTTAGTTTGTTATAGTAAAGTATGATGTGTGAAGGTAATGTTGGTGTTAGTTTGTTATAGTAAAAGTATGATGTGTGAAGGTCATGTTGTTGTTACTATGTTAGTTTGTTTTTGTAAAGTATGATGTGTGAAGATAATGTTGGTGTTAGTTTGTTATTGTAAAGTATGATGTGTGAAGGTAATGTTGGTGTCTTGTTTGTTATAGTAAAGTATGATGTGTGAAGGTCATGTTGTTGTTAGTTTGTTTTTGTAAAGTATGATGTGTGAAGGTAATGTTGGGTGTTAGTTTGTTATTGTAAAGTATGATGTGTGAAGGTAATGATGGTGTTAGTTTGATATAGTAAATTATGATGTGTGAAGTTAATGTTGGTGTTAATGTTACAGTAAAGTATGATGTGTAAAGGTAATGTTGGTGTTAGTTTTGTTTATAGTAAAGTATGTTATGTGTGAAGGTAATGTTGGTGTTAGTTTGTTATAGTAAGTATGATGTGTGAAGGTAATGTTGGTGTTTGTCATAGTAAAGTATGATGTGTGAAGGTAATGTTGTTGTTACTATGTTAGTTTGTTTTTGTAAAGTATGATGTGTGAAGGTAATGTTGGTGTGTTAGTTTTGTTATAGTAAAGTATGATGTGTGTAGGTAGATGTTGGTGTTAGTTTGTTATATTAAAGTATTATGTGTGAAGGTAATGTTGGTGTTTGTCATAGTAAAGTATGATGTGTGAAGGTAATGTTGGTGTTAGTTTGTTATAGTAAAGTATGATGTGTGATGGTAATGTTGGTGTTAGTTTGTTATAGGAACGTATGATGTGTGAAGGTAATGTTAATGTTTAGTTTGTTATGGTAAAGTATGATGTGTGAAGGTAATGTTGGTGTTAGTTTGTTATAGTAAGGTATGATGTGTGAAGGTAATGTTGGTGTTAGTTTGTTATAGTAAAGTATGATGTGTGAAGGTAATGTTGGTGTTAGTTTGCCATAGTAAAGTATGATGTGTGAAGGTAATGTTGGTGTTAGTTTGTTATAGTAAAGTATGATGGGTGAAGGTAATGTTGGTGTTAGTTTTTTTATAGTAAAGTATGATGTGTGAAGGTAATGTTGGTGTTAGTTTGTTATAGTAAAGTATGATGTGTGAAGGTAAATGTTGGTGTTAGTTTGTTATAGTAAAGTATGATGTGTGAAGATCATGTTGTTGTTACTATGTTAGTTTTATTTTTGTAAAGTATGATGTGTGAAGATAATGTTGGTGTTAGTTTGTTATAGTAAAGTATGATGTGTGAAGGTAATGTTGGTGTTAGTTTGGTATATGTAAGGTCATGTTGGTGTTAGTTGTTTTTGTAAAGTATGATGTGTGAAGGTAATGTTGGTGTTAGTTTGTTATAGTAAAGTATGATGTGTGAAGGTAATGTTGGTGTTGTTTGTTATAGTAAAGTATGATGTGTGAAGGTAATGTTGGTGTTAGTTTGCTATTGTAAAGTATGATGTGTGAAGTTAATGTTGGTGTTAGTTTGTTATAGTAAAGTATGGTGTGTGAAGATAATGTTGGTGTTAGTGTTTTTTATAAAGTAAAGTATGATGTGTGAAGGTAATGTTGGTGTTAGTTTGTTTTTGTAAAGTATGATGTGTGAAGGTAATGTTGGTGTTAGTTTGCTATAGTAAAGTATGATGTGTGAAGGTAATGTTGGTGTTAGTTTGTTATAGTAACGTATGATGTGTGAAGGTAATGTTGTGTATTGTTTGTTATAGTAAGGTATGATGTGTGAAGGTAAATGTTGGTGTTAGTTTGTTTTAGTAAAGAATGATGTGTGAAGGTAATGTTGGTGTTAGTTTGTTATAGTAAAGTATGATGTGTGAATGTAATGTTGGTGTTAGTTTGATATCTGTAAAGTATGTTGTGTGAAGGTTAATGTTGGTGTTAGCAGTATAAGTATGATGGTGTGAGAGGGTAATGTTGGTGTTAGTTCTGAAGTATTATGTAAAGTATGTATGTGTTGTGTGAAGGTATGTTGTGAAGGTTAGGTTTGTTAGTAGTTATAAAAGTATGATTGTGTGAAGGTAATGTTGGTGTTAGTTTTGCTATAGTAAAGTATGATGTGTGAAGGTAATTGTTGGTGTTAGTTTGGTTATAGTAAAGTATGATGTGTGAAGGTAATGTTGGTGTTAGTTTGTTATATGTAAAGTATGATGTGTGAAGGTAACTGTTGGTGTTTATTTTGTTATTGTAAAGTATGATGTGTGAAGGTACTGTTGGTGTTAGTTTGTTATAGTAAAGTAGCCTATGATGTGTGAAGGTAATGTTGGTGTTAGTTTGTTATAGTAAAGCATGATGTGTGAAGGTAACTGTTGGTGTTAGTTTGTTATAGTAACGTCATGAGTGTGTGAAGGTTATGTTGGTGTTAGTTTGTTATAGTAAAGCAATGATGTGTGAAGGTAATGTTGGTGTTAGTTTGTTATAGTAAAGTATGATGTGTGAGAGGTAATGTTGTGTGTTGAGTGTGTCATAGTAAAGTATGATCGTGTGAAGGTAATGTTGGTGTTTAGTTTGTTATAGTAAAGTATGAATGTGTGAAGGTAATGTTGGTGTTAGTTTGTTTACTAGTATGGTTTAAGTATGATGTGTGAAGATAATGTTGTGGTGTTAGTTTGTTATAAGTAAAGTATGATGTGTGTAAGGTAATGTTGGTGTTAGTTAGTTTGCTCTACATGTAAAAGTATGATGTGTGGAACGGTAATGGTCTGGGTTAGTTTGTTCTAAGTAAAGTATGGTGTGTGACAAGGTACTATTGGTGTTAGTGTTGCTTTAGTAAGTATGATTGTTGTGACAGGTAATGTTTTGTGTTAGTTTGTTATAGTAAAGTATGAATGTGTCGTGCGAGTAATGTTGGGTGCTAGGCATTGCTTTAGCAGTAAAGTAATAAGATAGTAGCCGAGGGTAATGTTGGTGGTTGTTTTCTTACATTAAAGTCTGAGCACGCTTGAGAGTAATTTTGGTGTTAGTTTGGGGCTCAAGACAGTAAAGTATGATGTGTGGAGGTAGTGTTGGTGTTAGGCTTTGGGCTGAAGTAAAGTATGACTCGTGTGAAGGAAATTGTGGTGTTTCAGTTTGCTAGCAGTAAAGTATGATGCTGTGACGGGTTAATGTATGGTGTTTATGTTGCTAGTCTAACAGTAAAGTTATGACGGATGGGAAGTGTATCTGTTGGTGATTAGTGTTGGCGTAACATGTAAAGTATGTACAGTGTGTGCAGATTTCACGTTAGGTGTGTCACGTTGTGGGCTACAGTAAGAAGTTGATAACAGATGAAGGTTATTTTGGTGTTAGTTTGTTTGTTGTAAAGTATGATGTGTGAAGGTAATGTTGGTGTTAGTTTGTTATAGTAAAGTATGATGTGTGAAGGTAATGTTGGTGTTAGTTTGTTATAGTAAAGTATGATATGTGAAGGTAATGTTGGTGTTAGTTTGTTTGTGGTGTAGAGTGGCACAGTGGTAGCGCGTTCGCTTTCGTGTCAAGTAAACCCGAGAGTTCGAACCTGGGTACATGCGGATTTTTCCTATCACTTTGCTCTAGGCCTTAGTACGGTCTGAACGTGTAGTCTTTCGGATGAGACGATAAACCGAGGTCCCTGTGTGCCCATGCACTTAGCATACGTTAAACCCACAGTGGCAACGAAAAAGTTGTCATTTGGTCAAAATTTACCCCCCACCCCCCCTTTCCTTCCTCATCAGTCACACATAAATCGCATGCCAAAAAAACCAAAAAACAAAATTGGGTGGCGCGCCTCTGGCTGCGACGCGCTCGTCCAGGTGGGAGGAGCAACCCTATTTTGACAGAGACGCCTCCTGTGACTATAAAGTACCTAATACCTAATAATAATACCTTATAGTAAAGTATGATTTGTGAAGGTAATGTTGGTGTTAGTTTGTTATAGTAAGTATGATGTGTGAAGGTAATGTTGGTGTTAGTTTGTTATAGTAAGTATGATGTGTGAAGGTAATGTTTGTGTTATTTTGTTATAGTAAAGTATGATGTGTGAAGGTAATGTTGGTGTTATTTTTTTTATAGTAAAGTATGATGTGTGAAGTAATGTTGGTGTAGTTTGTTTTTGTAAAGTAATGATGTGTGAAGGTAATGTTGGTGTGGTTGGTTTGGTTATAGTAAAGTATGATGTGTGAAGGTAATGTTTGTGT
>CM065702.1:15084845-15108699 GCA_017654935.2 Phymorhynchus buccinoides | reverse complement strand
TCACAGAAGAATCCCATTACTGCAGATGGATTTTGTTCTCTACCTGGGCTGTTAATTTTAATGGCAATTTTTGGCGGAAATATGGCTGGCGTGAAAGGGTTTCAGAAGATTTCTATACATAGCCCATACTGTACGCATGTCTACAGTGTTTTAAGTCACGGCTAGATCAAGCACGATGCATTTTTAAAATTTCCATCAATAAATCATAACCATTGCCTTAGCTCTATCGGGATGAGGCTAAAGACATTGCTTGGGTTTTGGTTATTATTCTTGCAATGTTCATTCTCCACTTTTCATGTTTCTAACATCATTTTTTTCCTCTACTCAGTTTTACTTTTTGTTTCAATTCTCTGAACACATATCAATTATGCTTACATTCATGTTATGTGCAGAGACAGGATAATTTGGATAAAAGGGCAATGCTACTACAAATCAATCAAAACTACTTCTGATTTCACCAGGCAATATGGCCCATAATGGGTGAAGTACCTATGTTTCTGATTTTCAGATTCCTGATCTTCCGCTGTGTGCAGATCGACCAAATTCCATTTCCAGGAAGCTCATAGGAACCAAAAATGTGAAGAATTTTTGTGTGTAAGACAAGAGAATGATCAATAAGTCAGAAAGATGTAGATGACAGAAAGCAAAGGGAAAAGTAAAAGTCAAGAGATTGCCAGATTAAAGTAATTCAACTTCCTCAAGGGTGGGGGAAACCAATTTGTGATGATACACCCCCCCCCCCCCCCCCCGCCCCCCCTGTATCCCATCACATGAAAACAACTCCGTGGAGGGGACGGGGGGGTCGCCAAATTTGAGCACGCCTTACTTGTCTGCTTTGCGTCCAAACAAAAAGATGCTCGACCTGACCCAGGATGAATGCTCAATAAACCTGAAATTACAAACACAAGTACACAAACACAGAGTGTCCTTGTTATTTGATATCTCCTTGCTCAACTATAATAATATAAAATAATATATAATAGCACTTTATATGCGCTTTAACCTCAAACGACCCCAAGGCTTTACAATTAAGTATCATCAACAGAAGCAACAAAACAGTAACAATGCACAAATGAGGCAACAATCACCACATGCACAAAGTCGCCCGCAAAACGATGCCACATACACACACACACATCCTGTCCGATGATACGCATGGAAACCAAGCCAATATCTCTATCTCTGTAATTACTTAAATTGGTAATATGAACAATATCTGGGCACTCTTTTTGTCTACAAGACTGAGTTTTGTCTATAGATACTATGTTAGATCTTGCAGGAGAGAGCTAAGAAATGAGTGATTGCCATTGTAACATATGTTGTGGTCTGTTGGAGAGTATTCACCTAGAATATCTTGTAAGCTTTTTGATTGTCACAAAGTGCAACCAATTCTAACTTATGGTGCACGGGGGGAGGGGGGTGCAGAGATTTGGGGTTTAGCAGAAAACCAAGAGATAATAAAAAAATTCCATTTGTTTGCACTCAAGCAATTCATGGGAGTTAACCCCAAATCGCCAAAGCACTTGATATATGGTGAAACGGGTAGGTATCCTTTGCATGTTGCAACACGTTTTTGAGATGTATAAAAATTTTGGTTACATCGTTATATGGATGGGTGATGGTAGTCACGAATAATGCCTATAGCTTGTGCAAAATACGTACTAGACCACATCACATATAGTGACCCAATAAGCAACAACAAAGTGTGACTATTAAGTACACTGGGTTATGTTAGGAGTTTTTCACAACAGGCTTAGCAACTGTTTCAACACAAAATCATAATTGGTTTTGTCAATTTTGAATTGTGGGTATTTTTGTGTTCTCTTACATCTTATCTTTCATATTTATAAATGATAATCTTTACTATGGTCTCTAAATGGTCTTATAAAGTGTTGTTTTAAAACGAGTAAGGATCACTGAAGAGCAGGTATACTTGTCTTCACGCTAGGCAAGACTGTTTAGACAGTATGTTTTCTACAAGAATAGGTGTGTGCGTCTGTAGAGATGTCCCTGACAAAAGCGGTTTACATGGGTGCAGTGAGAGCTCTGAACAACGAGATAAAAAAAAGATACAAGAATGGTTCTTGTATCGTTAGAAAGAAAATTGTCTGAAGTTTTCAAACCTATAATTTTTTTTCTCAGAATGGTCAGTTTGACACTGGGTCATCTATAGTAGTACTTTATCAAGTAATAATCATATAGTAAAAAGCCAAGTGTCCGTGGTGTGTGTGTGTGTGTCTGTGTGTGTTGTGTCTGTCACTGTCTGTGAAACTATCGAATACCGGCCCGTTATAACTCCGCCGTTTGTCGATTTTACCTCTGCCTGTCCCGATCGCTTCAAATTTGCTGGGTGTAGTCCCTCACGGGGGGTGATGGCCAACGGGCAAAACCTGAGGCGGCCGTTAGTAGTGTGTGGCCTGTGTGTTGTTGTGTGTGTCTGTCTGAAACGCAAAACATGGCCTTATTAACTCCGCCGTTTCTTTTGACCGAATCCGCTTCAAATTATGCTGTGAGGCCCTAACGGATCGGGCGAGTGCCAACGCCCAACCGGAGGCGGCCAGGTGTCATTTGCGCGGTTTTTTCGCAGATGCGCGAAAAAACACAATATCCGCCGGAATCTCGGCGCCCGTATCTCCGGCATTTACTGATTGCCGATTGCCTTCAAAAATTTGACATGTAAATGACTCTCAGGACGGTGACTATCGGTGTGCCAAACGCACAAAAGCGAATCGGTTTCAGAAACGAACGCTATACTAAGCCTCTTCACCTTTTTCCACCGCATGAACTCCGCAACTTTTTGTTATAAGTATTATTTCCCGTGCCGCCGTATTTCTTAACCGAATCGCCTCATACATTTTGCTGTCCAGGCTTGCTATGGCCTGGGCAAAGCCTGGCAGCAAATTGGAAGACGAATCGGGGAGCGCGTCACTCTCATAGAGCAGCGCCAACGAGAAACGGGGGGCCTTATAACTCCGCCGTCTTCTTAACCAAATCGCTTCAAATTTGTCTGTATCTCAGCGTTACCAGTACTTGGCGTTACCGGTTACTAGGCATTACCAGAAAGGTGCATTGCCAGTGCTAGGCGTTGCACTAGTAATAATAATAATGACTATTTTTATAGCGTCTTATTCTCCTTACGGGGCTCTAAGCGCTTCACAAAGAAGTTACAAAATCTGAGCAAAAACAACAAGAAAACAACGCACTTATCATAAGGAACAACCCGAAACGAAATCACGATAACTACATTTACGTCACCCCCCCCCCCCCTTCACACTCCCCTAGAATCCAAACAATTACAAATAGCGTTTTCCACGCAAAAGGCATTTTCTCACACTACACTCCCCCCCTCTGCCCGCCCCCCGCATTCACCATCCCCCTTCACAGTAAATCAAATCTTGATAATAATAATTTTTAAAAAGCAACCTCCCCCCCCCCCCACCCCCCCGTCCCCCCGCCCCCCCCCCTCCTTCCATACAACATAATACATGCATATTTTTTGCCCGCGCAATTGAGAAAAAAAGAAAGAAAAAAGAAAAAGAATCCAAACTGACAAAGGAACTCGTCGACTCACCCGTTTTTGTGAGGCAGGCACTCCTCCATTTCACGGAAGTTGTCCTTGCGGTCCTTAATCTTCTGAAGCAGCTCCTTCTTCTGCCGAGATTGTTCCTCCGTCAGTGTACCTGCCTCCTGCTCAGTGGTGGTGGGGGGAGAGAGAAAGAATAAGAGCGCTTCTTCAAAATATTAAAGACATAGAAGTGTGTGTGTGTTTGTGTGTGTATATACATACTACGTGTGTGTGTATGTGTGTGGGGGGGGGGGGTCTAGGCCATCCCCTCCCCCCCCCCCCCCAGTGGAAGTGGCCTAGACAGTGGCCCACCACCACACCCACCACTCCGGACAGTTTCCCCTCCAGACATTTGCCCCCCAGACCATTTGCCCCTCGGAGCCCATTTGTCCCCCTGTCCATTTGTCTCCTCCTCTGTATTTTTGGCCCCCCGGACACTTGCCCCCATTTTCACGGCAGACATTTCCCCCCTGGACACCCCCCCCCCCCCCTCCCCCCTTCTGTGTGTGTGTGTGCGTGTGTGTTGTGTTGTTGTGCTGTGTGTGTATGTTGTGTGTGGTGTTGTGTGTGTGTGTGTGTGTGTGGTGTGTGTGTGTCTGTGTGTGTGTGTGTGTGTGTGTGTGTGTGTGTGTGTGTGTGTGTGTGTGTGTATGTGTGTGTGTGTGTGGGTGGTCTATGTTTGTTTCGGTCTACCTGTCGTCTGTCTCTCTCTCTCTCACTCTCTCTTACTTGCCCCCCGAGCTGTGTGCGTGTGCGCATGCGTGTGTACACACACATATACACAGCCACACATATATGCATGTACGTGCGCTCACAGACATACATGCACACGTATGCACGCACGCACGCACACACACACACACACACACACACACACACACGCACACACACCACACACACACGCACACACACTCGGGGGCAAGTAAGAGAGAGTGAGAGAAAGAGAGACAGACAGACAGACGGATGGGCAGGTAGAGACATAGACATAGGACACACACACACACACACACAGAGGAGGGGGTGTCCATTGGGGAAATGTCCGCCGTGAATGGGGGGCAAGTGTCCGGAGGGTAAAAATACCAGGGGGCAAGTGTCCCGGGGCCAAATGGACTGGGGGGCAAATGGTCGGGGGGGGCAAATGTTCGGGGGCAAATGTCCCGGGGGGAAGAGGCCTGATACTCTGAGTGTGTGTGTGTGAGTGTGTGTGTGTGTGTGTGCGTGTGCGTGTGCGTGTGTGGAAATAAGAAAATAAATAGGACGTAGAAGGGAGGAATAATCCCAAGAATTAAATGTAGAATTTAAGGAAACATAAACCTAAAGCAACCATACACAATGACATAGAATAATATCATATTTAACATTATATATACTTTTATATAATACATTCATCAGACCTCTTTAATGACTCCATGATGCGACGAATTCGATAGCGGTGATGAGCGATGTCTGCGACACACTTTTTCTGACATGATGTCATTTGTTCCAACAGCTCGGTGTACTTTTTGTGGTCTTCCTGCAAAACATTTAAAAACATGTGAATGTGATTATACATAATCATAATCTATCCAACATAAGGATTCTGTGTCACTGTCTATCTGTACGGAATCCCATTGGCTACAAGGAATCACATGTCTGCAGGGTTTGAAGCGGGAAGGGTGTAGTGGTGGAGGTTTGAGGAGGGGCACACATGTATGAAAACACACACACACACACACATACAGCTAGCCAAAGAGATGTAGTGATCTGAACTTCAGGGGTCCCTCTTCTCAAGAATAAAGACGGTTTTCTGACAAATGAGAACACCAGCAAGGCTGAAATTCTGAACGAGCAATTCAAGTCAGTGTTCACCACAGAGGACAGAACAAGCATGCCCAGAAAAAGGCCCAAGTCCATACCAGCCAATACAAGACATCACCGTCGACCCAAAAGGAGTGACAAAACTGCTCAAGGACCTGAAGACTGAGAAGGCTACAGGACCAGACTCCATACCAGCCTTTATCCTTAAGATTGTGCAGCAGAAGAGATCAAACCAGTCCTTACGAGGCTGTTCCAGCACTCGCTTGACACAGTTGAAATCCCAGATGATTGGTGGAATGCATGGATAGTACCCCTCTTCAAGAAAGGGGAGTTCTTCTAAACACCTAGCTTCCAACTGTCGTCCAGTGTCACTCACGTCTATCACGTGCAAAGTGCTGGAACACATCATCCACAGCAGCATCATGAGGCACTTTGATCGAAACAAAATTCTCACTGACTGTCATTAGCGTCAACATAGATTTCGTCGGAAGCGCTCCTGCAAGACCCAGCTTGTGGCCACGGTTCATGAAATCGCCAACAGTCTCCAGGGCTCCCAATCATCCTGCAAAACAAGTGGTCCTACTCCTAGAGGCGGGATAGAGGGTCCCAGTGGGATTGCAAATGCTAAATATTTTTTCTAGTGCATCCCTGGGACCCCCTGCACATTCTTTTAGAGGGTCCTTTAGAATTGTAGTGCTTCATAGACCCGCAAATGGGGGTCCCTGGGAGCCCTGAGTCTCGCCTCCAGAAAACAAGTAGACGTCATCCTTCTTGATTTCAGCAAGGTTTTTGACAAGGTGCCCCATGCTTGTCTTCTCCTCAAGCTGAAATACTACGGTGTCCAAGACAAGACTCTTCAGTGGATACGATCCTTCTTGTCTGCTAGGAAGCAGGAAGCTCTTCTGGAAGGTGAACACAAGGTACCGTCTTAGGACCTCTCCTCTTCCTGGCATACATCAATGATCTGCCCGACGCCGTAAGTTCCTCCCAAACCAAGCTCTTTGCTGATGACTGCCTCTTGTTCCGTACCATCTCGTCAGTCAAAGACCAACAAGCCCTGCAGTCGGACCTGTCATCACTTGAGCAGTGGGAGAATGAGTGGCAAATGGAGTTCAGCCCAGGCAAGTGTACCGTCATTAGAATCATGCCAAGTAAGACCAAACGGGTGCGTGAAACATCCTACACCCTGCATTATGAAGTCCTTCTTGAAAACATCAGAGGACAACAAGTATCTGGGCATCACTCTGAACAACAACTTGACCTGGTCAAAACACACAGAGGTGACAGCAAGGAAAGCAAACAGAGCCCTCAGTTTCCTGCACAGGAACATCAATGACTGTACCACCAAAGTCAAGGCCGCTTCATGCACCACCATGGTAGTGGTACGACCCATTATGGAGTGCGCCCCAGCAGCCTGGGATCCTCATCTTCAGAAGGATATACGCCAGCTAGAAATGGTGCAGCGCAGGGCAACCAGGTTCTCCGTAACAACTACAAGGACAAGACACCAGGCAGCGTTGTTGAGAAAATGCTAGGGGAGATTCAGTGGGATACGTTAGAAGAGCGGAGGAAGACCAAGTTCACCAACCGCCTGTGCCTACTGCACAAGATTAACAACGGGCTGGTTGACTTCGACCAAAACCAGTACCTGCGCCCCAGCAATCCTAGAAAGAGAGGAGCACAGAGGTTCTACCAAGAGAGGACAGCTCACCATTCTACCATTCTTTTTACCCTCGTACGCTGAGGGAATGGAATGTGCTTCCTGCAGCCTTGACAGAACATTCTTGTCCAGAAGCTTTCAGGGCTGGCCTTGGTGGCATTTCCATCAGCCACCAGGCCTTCCTCTGTTAGAATCTAAGATAGGAGTGTACACGTATATTTTTAATGCAAATTTTTAGGGCAGTTCTACACTGTTTTTATTTCATTAGGGGTGAGCACACGCTACCTGCCAAAGTGACCAGTCGTTGGACGGACTTTGAACGCCTGAAGAGGGCCCTGTCCATCACTTGGAAAAGAAGAAGAAGAAAAAAAAAAGAGAAAAAATGAAGGAGAAAAAGCTTCTTCTTCTTCTTTCTCAATCCAACCACCATCATCAAGTTGATGGTTTTGTTGGCATAGAACGTGGGGACTTCGGTCAGGCAGAAACTGTCGGTAAAAACATTGCTGCCCAGATGATCGGCGTTTAATGTGGAAGCAAACGTAGGGTTGGAGGGTTTAGATTGGGGTGGGGGGGGGGAGGAGGGGGGGGGGGGGTTTGTTTCTCAGATCCGGGATTTGAAGCCCTCCACCGAGGCCGATGTCACTGCCTCAGGGGGTAGGGAGTTCCAATCTCCGATGGTCCAGGGAAAGAAGGAGAACTTTCTACATCATGTATGAGATTTAAACACAGTCCATCATCATACTCTGACAAAGGCTCTACTCAAATTCCCTTTTCTTTCAGCAAATTTTCAACAGAAAAAAACCCTTCAACTTCAAGGCATGATGAGATTTATCATTTAAACACATTCATCATACTCTGACATAGGCCCTGATTTGCACGAGCTACACTTTTGACTGCGACACCCCCTACTAAAAACTGAAAAACACCCCTTCAAAAAGCCTCTGCCCACTCACTAACTAGTAAACTCAGAAAGAAAATTAAGAAAACAAACCTCCAGCTGAACATATTCTTTTTCCAGATCATCCCAGTCCTCGAGACACGATTTGAATTCATCTTCTGCCATTTTCTTCAACCTTGCCAGCCAGAGAAGAAGCAGAAAAACAACACGTTCAAAGTACAAATCAAGTCAAGCGTTGCATTCACACGCTGTACACAAACTGCCACACTGCCGATGTAGACGATGAATCAGCGAGCGTTTTCTGACTTTTTGCACAGGGGTCAAACAAGGGAGGTCACTGCCCGATCAAACAATGACACCAAACGAAGTGCGCACAGAGCTCTGTGGTGCGTATCCAGCAAGCAGAGCAACGACGTGATTAGGCACAGTAGTACTGCATGTACTACACGTACTAGTAGTAGTAGTAGTAGTAGTACGCTTGACTCTAGTTGTTGATTTTGTTAAATGTTGTTGACACTTGCTTACTTGCTATTATAACTTAAAGATGAAGAATCAACATACGATGATGATGAGATTAGCGTCCTATTAGGCGTAGCCTCACATAAACAAACGTAAAACCAAACGATTTTAGCAAGGCAGTGGCTATATTGCCAGTAACAGTAATTTAGCCTGCAAGCTATTTTGCCGGTCACGGTAATTTAGCTTGTAGGCTAAGGTAAATTAGCCTGTAATGCTGGTTTATTATTTCAAAATCACTTTCCTTGGGCAAAAATATGTAATGGATCTTTCGTTTAGATAAGGAAACATTTTTGTTTACTATACAAATTGGGTACGTTCACATTTAGAGTATGGTAATATCATCTGGTACCCGTATTTAAAACGTCAATCAGCTTCTATTGAAAGGGTACAGAGGAGAGCAACCAAAATGGTTAAAAGTTGTACAGATTTTAATTACCAAGATAGATTAAAAATGTTAAACCTTCATTCATTAAAAGGAAGACGTGTTAGGGGAGACCTTATACAGATGTACAAAATTTTTAACAACTTAGATGACATTAGCATTGATTCTCTTTTTACACTATCCATTTATAACAGCACTAGAAATCAAGAGGGAAAATTACATATACAGCGTTGTAATACTAACAGGCGTAAACATTGTTTTAGTAATCGAGTTGCTAACCTCTGGAATTTACTAACACCTAACCTAAAAAGAGCACCAACACTAAATACCTTCAAAAATCTCCTTGACAAAGATGAAAATTTTAGTCAACTATTTTTTAAACATGATGATTGAATAATGAATTACAATCATAATTTTAAAAGGCATGCTTATGCAAACAAAACAGTGTCAATGAAGGGACGTTTATAAGCCGCGAGGCTTAGGCTTGAGCCAGTCCCACACTAGTATACTATACTATACTATACTGTACTAACTAGAAGGTAATTCAACTTCTTGCATTCCTGACATTAACAATTAACTGATGCAGCTGAATGACAATTCTGATTAGCCCTTGCATTAAATGGATTGTTCTCTGGGCTGATGTTACTACTGCCTTTCATCAAAATCTGTCATAAAAATCCTATTACAGAATTATACTATTTTAAAGCTAAGTAACATAGAGCTACAGGCACACAGAAAATTCTAAAACACACACCAAACAGTCAGACAATTTACAGACATATAAAATAGAGACAGACAAGCAAACAGAAAGACCAAGAAGATATAAACATAACATCCTTGGCACTGACAATAAAACATAAATAAATGGATAAAATGATCGATGCATTAAAGAAATTTGAACTTTATTTCATATAGCACATTAGGTGAGAACGGACAGAAGAACAAACTAAATGCAAACATGTGCCATTACATTGATTGAAAGTTGCAACGAGAGAGAGAGAGAGAGAGTGTGTGTGTGTGTGTTACGGTAAATATAGAGTTGATGAATGGATACTATTGTTTAATACAATGACTGTAGCAATTTTGATCATTTCATTGCCCTTCTTTGTAAGTATTAAAATTACCTCAATTTGGATGATTTTTGAAGATCTTATAAGGGAGGTTCCACTGTACACGGGTTTATTCTCAATCCACACAGCACTCGTTTCTCTTGAAATGGTGCTTTTCTTGCCATACACAGCTTTCCTGGCCTATGCTTCTCAATCCTCTCTCTCCCTCCCTCCCTCTCCTCTTCATCTCTCCTTGTAAACAGAACATTATTTTTTATTACACACACATACTCTCTCTCTCTCTCTCTCTCTCTCTCTCTCTCTCTCTCTCTCTCTCTCTCTCTCTCTCTCTCTCTCTCTCTCTCTCTGAGTCTCTCTCTCTCTCTCTCTCTCTCTCTCTCTCTCTCTCTCTCTCTCTCTCTCTCTCTCTTCTCTCTCTCTGTCTCTTAATTGTTTTTGTTATTGTTTTCTTTTGTCCAAGGACAGATTGTAAGAATAGGCATCGCCTAAAATCTTTATCCTTGTCAAATAAAGTTGTCCAGTCTCTCTCTCTCTCTCTCTCTCTCTCTCTCTCTCTCCTCTCTCTCTCTCTCTCCTCTCTCTCTCTCTTCTCTCTCTCTCTCTCGTCTCTCTCTCTCTCTCTCTCTCTCTCAAAGAAAGCAGTGCATTGTTTATTTATGTTATTTCAGTACATTTTCAGATGTTTTGGCCTTACATAGCAATTGAATGTCTCCAATTGTTAACCCTCTTGCATTTTTCACGAACATTAAGACTGTATTGACAGTAAAGTGTGAAAAGAGGAGGAGATAATGTGTCATGTTTTGTATTGATAGTAAAGTGTGAAGAGGAGGGGAAACAAAAGAATTGTAGGGATAAGCCAGTACACCACGCACTATGAATCCCAGACAATTATGGTATAAGACATACTTAATATTAAAACAATTTGCATGCTCTTGATCTTTATTAGGTCAATAAATTAGTCTTGAATGAGTGAGTCACAGATAGTGGTTGGAAAGGAATAGAAAAGGAAAAAAAAACATGACGAGAAAAATAGAATTAGAACGTGAGAAGCCCGTGCTGCTGCGAGTGCGTTGTAGTAAAGAATGATATGTGAAGATAATGTTGGTGTTAGTTTGTTATAGTAAAGTATGATGTGTGAAGGTAATGTTGGTGTTAGTTTGTTATAGTAAAGTATGATGTGTGAAGGTAATGTTGGTGTTAGTTTTGTTATATTAAAGTATGATGTGTGAAGGTAATGTTGGTGTTAGTTTGTTATAGTAAAGTATGATGTGTGAAGGTAATGTTGGTGTTAGTTTGTTATAGTAAAGTATGATGTGTGAAGGTAATGTTGGTGTTAGTTTGTTATAGTAAAGTATGATGTGTGAAGATAATGTTGGTGTTAGTTTGTTATAGTAAAGTATGATGTGTGAAGGTAATGTTGGTGTTAGTTTGTTATAGTAAAGTATGATGTGTGAAGGTAATGTTGGTGTTAGTTTGTTATGGTAAAGTATGATGTGTGAAGGTAATGTTGGTGTGTTAGTTTGTTATAGTAAAGTATGATGTGTGAAGGTAATGTTGTTGTTAGTTTGTTATAGTAAAGTATGATGTGTGAAGGTAATGTTGGTGTTAGTTTGTTATAGTAAAGTATGATGTGTGAAGGTAATGTTGGTGTTAGTTTGTTATAGTAAAGTATATGATGTGTGAAGGTAATGTTGGTGTTAGTTTGTTATAGTACAGTATGATGTGTGAAGGTAATGTTGGTGTTAGTTTGTTATTGTAAAGTATGATGTGTGAAGGTAATGTTGGTGTTAGTTTGTTATAGTAAAGTATGATGTGTGAAGGTAATGTTGGTGTTAGTTTGTTATACTTATAGTAAAGTATGATGTGTGAAGGTAATGTTGGTGTTAGTTTGTTATAGTAAAGTATGATGTGTGAAGGTAATGTTGGTGTTAGTTTGTTTTTGTAAAGTATGATGTGTGAAGGTAATGTTGGTGTTAGTTTGTTATAGTAAAGTATGATGTGTGAAGGTAATGTTGGTGTTAGTTTGTTATAGTAAAGTATGATGTGTGAAGGTAATGTTGGTGTTAGTTTGTTATAGTAAAGTATGATGTGTGAAGGTAATGTTGGTGTTTGTTTGTTATAGTAAAGTATGATGTGTGAAGGTAATGTTGGTGTTAGTTTGTTATAGTAAAGTATGATGTGTGAAGATAATGTTGGTGTTAGTTTGTTTTTGTAAAGTATGATGTGTGAAGGTAATGTTGGTGTTAGTTTGTTATAGTAAAGTATGATATGTGAAGATAATGTTGGTGTTAGTTTGTTTGTGGTGTAGAGTGGCACAGTGGTAGCGCGTTCGCTTCGTGTCAAGTAAACCCGAGTTCGAACCTGGGTACAGGGGATTTTTTCCTCTCACTTTGCACTAGGCCTTACGGTCTGAACGTGGAGTCTTTCGGATGAGACGATAAACCGAGGTCCCGTGTGCCCATGCACTTAGCATACGTTAAACCCAGTGGCAACGAAAAAAGTTGTCATTTGGTCAAAATTTACCCACCCACCCCCCTTTCCTTCCTCATCAGTCACACATAAATCGCATGCCAAAAAAAAAAAAAAAAAAAAATTGGGTGGCGCGCCTCTGGCTGCGACGCGCTCTCCAGGTGGGAGCAACCCGAATTTCACAGAGACGCCTCTGTGACTATAAAGTACCTAATACCTAATAATAATACCTTATAGTACAGTATGATGTGTGAAGGTAATGTTGGTGTTAGTTTGTTATAGTAAAGTATGATGTGTGAAGGTAATGTTGGTGTTAGTTTGTTATAGTAAAGTATGATGTGTGAAGGTAATGTTGGTGTTTGTTTGTTATAGTAAAGTATGATGTGTGAAGGTAATGTTGGTGTTAGTTTGTTATAGTAAAGTATGATGTGTGAAGGTAATGTTGGTGTTAGTTTGTTATAGTAAAGTATGATGTGTGAAGGTAATGTTGGTGTTAGTTTGTTATAGTAAAGTATGATGTGTGAAGGTAATGTTGGTGTTAGTTTGTTATAGTAAAGTATGATGTGTGAAGGTAATGTTGGTGTTAGTTTGTTATAGTAAAGTATGATGTGTGAAGGTAATATTGGTGATAGTTTGTTATATGTAGTAAAGTATGATGTGTGAAGGTAATGTTGGTGTTAGTTTGTTATAGTAAAGTATGATGTGTGAAGGTCATGTTGTTGTTAGTTTGTTTTTGTAAAGTATGATGTGTGAAGGTAATGTTGGTGTTAGTTTGTTATAGTAAAGTATGATGTGTGAAGGTAATGTTGGTGTTTGTTTGTTATAGTAAAGTATGATGTGTGAAGGTAATGTTGGTGTTTGTTTGTTATAGTAAAGTATGATGTGTGAAGGTAATGTTGGTGTTAGTTTGTTTTTGTAAAGTATGATGTGTGAAGGTAATGTTGGTGTTAGTTTGTTATAGTAAAGTATGATATGTGAAGATAATGTTGGTGTTAGTTTGTTTGTGTGGTGTAGAGTGGCACAGTGGTAGCGCGTTCGCTTCGTGTCAAGTAAACCCGAGTTCGAACCTGGGTACAGGGGATTTTTTCCTCTCACTTTGCACTAGGCCTTACGGTCTGAACGTGGAGTCTTTCGGATGAGACGATAAACCGAGGTCCCGTGTGCCCATGCACTTAGCATACGTTAAACCCAGTGGCAACGAAAAAGTTGTCATTTGGTCAAAATTTACCCACCCACCCCCCTTTCCTTCCTCATCAGTCACACATAAATCGCATGCAAAAAAAAATACAAAAAAAATTGGGTGGCGCGCCTCTGGCTGCGACGCGCTCTCCAGGTGGGAGCAACCCGAATTTCACAGAGACGCCTCTGTGACTATAAAGTACCTAATACCTAATAATAATACCTTATAGTTATAGTACAGTATGATGTGTGAAGGTAATGTTGGTGTTAGTTTGTTATAGTAAAGTATGATGTGTGAAGGTAATGTTGGTGTTAGTTTGTTATAGTAAAGTATGATGTGTGAAGGTAATGTTGGTGTTAGTTTGTTATAGTAAAGTATGATGTGTGAAGGTAATGTTGGTGTTAGTTTGTTATAGTAAAGTATGATGTGTGAAGGTAATGTTGGTGTTAGTTTGTTTTTGTAAAGTATGATGTGTGAAGGTAATGTTGGTGTTGTGTTTGTTATAGTAAAGTATGATGTGTGAAGGTAATGTTGGTGTTAGTTTGTTATAGTAAAGTATGATGTGTGAAGGTAATGTTGGTGATAGTTTGTTATAGTAAAGTATGATGTGTGAAGGTAATGTTGGTGTTAGTTTGTTATAGTAAAGTATGATGTGTGAAGGTAATGTTGGTGTTAGTTTGTTATAGTAAAGTATGATGTGTGAAGGTAATGTTGGTGTTAGTTTGTTATACTTATAGTAAAGTATGATGTGTGAAGGTAATATTGGTGTTAGTTTGTTATACATGTAGTAAAGTATGATGTGTGAAGGTAATGTTGGTGTTAGTTTGTTATAGTAAAGTATGATGTGTGAAGGTAATGTTGTTGTTAGTTTGTTATAGTAAAGTATGATGTGTGAAGGTAATGTTGGTGTTAGTTTGTTATAGTAAAGTATGATGTGTGAAGGTAATGTTGGTGTTTGTTTGTTATAGTAAAGTATGATGTGTGAAGGTAATGTTGGTGTTAGTTTGTTATAGTAAAGTATGATGTGTGAAGGTAATGTTGGTGTTAGTTTGTTATGGTAAAGTATGATGTGTGAAGGTAATGTTGGTGTTAGTTTGTTATAGTAAAGTATGATGTGTGAAGGTAATGTTGGTGTTAGTTTGTTATAGTAAAGTATGATATGTGAAGGTAATGTTGGTGTTAGTTTGTTATTGTAAAGTATGATGTGTGAAGGTAATGTTGGTGTTAGTTTGTTATAGTAAAGTATGATGTGTGAAGGTAATGTTGGTGTTAGTTTGTTATAGTAAAGTATGATGTGTGAAGGTAATGTTGGTGTTTGTTTGTTATAGTAAAGTATGATGTGTGAAGGTAATGTTGTTGTTAGTTCGTTATAGTAAAGTATGATGTGTGAAGGTAATGTTGGTGTTAGTTTGTTTAGGTAGTAAAGTATGATGTGTGAAGGTAATGTTGGTGTTAGTTTGTTATAGTAAAGTATGATATGTGAAGATAATGTTGGTGTTAGTTTGTTATAGTAAAGTATGATGTGTGAAGGTAATGTTGGTGTTAGTTTGTTATTGTAAAGTATGATGTGTGAAGGTAATGTTGGTGTTAGTTTGTTATAGTAAAGTATGATGTGTGAAGGTAATGTTGGTGTTAGTTTGTTATAAACTTATAGTAAAGTATGATGTGTGAAGGTAATGTTGGTGTTTGTTTGTTATAGTAAAGTATGATGTGTGAAGGTAATGTTGGTGTTAGTTTGTTTTTGTAAAGTATGATGTGTGAAGGTAATGTTGGTGTTAGTTTGTTATAGTAAAGTATGATGTGTGAAGGTAATGTTGGTGTTAGTTTGTTATGGTAAAGTATGATGTGTGAAGGTAATGTTGGTGTTAGTTTGTTATAGTAAAGTATGATGTGTGAAGGTAATGTTGGTGTTAGTTTGTTATAGTAAAGTATGATGTGTGAAGGTAATGTTGGTGTTAGTTTGTTATAGTAAAGTATGATGTGTGAAGGTAATGTTGGTGTTAGTTTGTTATAGTAAAGTATGATGTGTGAAGGTAATGTTGGTGTTAGTTTGTTATGGTAAAGTATGATGTGTGAAGGTAATGTTGGTGTTTGTTTGTTATAGTAAAGTATGATGTGTGAAGGTAATGTTGTTGTTAGTTTGTTATAGTAAAGTATGATGTGTGAAGGTAATGTTGGTGTTAGTTTGTTTTTGTAAAGTATGATGTGTGAAGGTAATGTTGGTGTTAGTTTGTTATAGTAAAGTATGATGTGTGAAGATAATGTTGGTGTTAGTTTGTTATAGTAAAGTATGATGTGTGAAGGTAATGTTGGTGTTAGTTTGTTATAGTAAAGTATGATGTGTGAAGGTAATGTTGGTGTTAGTTTGTTATAGTAAAGTATGATGTGTGAAGGTAATGTTGGTGTTAGTTTGTTATAAACTTATAGTAAAGTATGATGTGTGAAGGTAATGTTGGTGTTAGTTTGTTATAGTAAAGTATGATGTGTGAAGGTAATGTTGGTGTTAGTTTGTTTATAGTAAAGTATGATGTGTGAAGGTAATGTTGGTGTTAGTTTGTTATAGTAAAGTATGATGTGTGAAGGTAATGTTGGTGTTAGTTTGTTATAGTAAAGTATGATGTGTGAAGGTAATGTTGGTGTTAGTTTGTTATAGTAAAGTATGATGTGTGAAGGTAATGTTGGTGTTAGTTTGTTATAGTAAAGTATGATGTGTGAAGGTAATGTTGGTGTTAGTTTGTTATTGTAAAGTATGATGTGTGAAGATAATGTTGGTGTTAGTTTGTTTTAGTAAAGTATGATGTGTGAAGGTAATGTTGGTGTTAGTTTGTTATAGTAAAGTATGATATGTGAAGATAATGTTGGTGTTAGTTTGTTTGTGGTGTAGAGTGGCACAGTGGTAGCGCGTTCGCTTCGTGTCAAGTAAACCCGAGTTCGAACCTGGGTACAGGGGATTTTTTCCTCTCACTTTGCACTAGGCCTTACGGTCTGAACGTGGAGTCTTTCGGATGAGACGATAAACCGAGGTCCCGTGTGCCCATGCACTTAGCACACGTTAAACCCAGTGGCAACGAAAAAGTTGTCATTTGGTCAAAATTTACCCCCCCCCCCCCCCCTTTCCTTCCTCATCAGTCACACATAAATCGCATGCCAAAAAAACCAAAAAACAAAATTGGGTGGCGCGCCTCTGGCTGCGACGCGCTCTCCAGGTGGGAGCAACCCGAATTTCACAGAGACGCCTCTGTGACTATAAAGTACCTAATACCTAATAATAATACCTTATAGTACAGTATGATGTGTGAAGGTAATGTTGGTGTTAGTTTGTTATAGTAAAGTATGATGTGTGAAGGTAATGTTGGTGTTAGTTTGTTATAGTAAAGTATGATGTGTGAAGGTAATGTTGGTGTTTGTTTGTTATAGTAAAGTATGATGTGTGAAGGTAATGTTGGTGTTAGTTTGTTATTGTAAAGTATGATGTGTGAAGGTAATGTTGGTGTGTGTTTGTTATAGTAAAGTATGATGTGTGAAGGTAATGTTGGTGTTAGTTTGTTATAGTAAAGTATGATGTGTGAAGGTAATGTTGGTGTTAGTTTGTTATAGTAAAGTATGATGTGTGAAGGTAATGTTGGTGTTAGTTTGTTATACTTATAGTAAAGTATGATGTGTGAAGGTAATATTGGTGATAGTTTGTTATACATGTAGTAAAGTATGATGTGTGAAGGTAATGTTGGTGTTAGTTTGTTATAGTAAAGTATGATGTGTGAAGGTCATGTTGTTGTTAGTTTGTTTTTGTAAAGTATGATGTGTGAAGGTAATGTTGGTGTTAGTTTGTTATAGTAAAGTATGATGTGTGAAGGTAATGTTGGTGTTTGTTTGTTATAGTAAAGTATGATGTGTGAAGGTAATGTTGGTGTTAGTTTGTTATAGTAAAGTATGATGTGTGAAGGTAATGTTGGTGTTAGTTTGTTATAGTAAAGTATGATGTGTGAAGGTAATGTTGGTGTTAGTTTGTTATAGTAAAGTATGATATGTGAAGATAATGTTGGTGTTAGTTTGTTTGTGGTGTAGAGTGGCACAGTGGTAGCGCGTTCGCTTCGTGTCAAGTAAACCCGAGTTCGAACCTGGGTACAGGGGATTTTTTCCTCTCACTTTGCACTAGGCCTTACGGTCTGAACGTGGAGTCTTTCGGATGAGACGATAAACCGAGGTCCCGTGTGCCCATGCACTTAGCATACGTTAAACCCAGTGGCAACGAAAAAGTTGTCATTTGGTCAAAATTTACCCACCCACCCCCCTTTCCTTCCTCATCAGTCACACATAAATCGCATGCAAAAAAAAATACAAAAAAAATTGGGTGGCGCGCCTCTGGCTGCGACGCGCTCTCCAGGTGGGAGCAACCCGAATTTCACAGAGACGCCTCTGTGACTATAAAGTACCTAATACCTAATAATAATACCTTATAGTTATAGTACAGTATGATGTGTGAAGGTAATGTTGGTGTTAGTTTGTTATAGTAAAGTATGATGTGTGAAGGTAATGTTGGTGTTAGTTTGTTATAGTAAAGTATGATGTGTGAAGGTAATGTTGGTGTTAGTTTGTTATAGTAAAGTATGATGTGTGAAGGTAATGTTGGTGTTTGTTTGTTATAGTAAAGTATGATGTGTGAAGGTAATGTTGGTGTTAGTTTGTTTTTGTAAAGTATGATGTGTGAAGGTAATGTTGGTGTGTGTTTGTTATAGTAAAGTATGATGTGTGAAGGTAGTGTTGGTGTTAGTTTGTTATAGTAAAGTATGATGTGTGAAGGTAATGTTGGTGTTAGTTTGTTATAGTAAAGTATGATGTGTGAAGGTAATGTTGGTGTTTGTTGTTATAGTAAAGTATGATGTGTGAAGGTAATGTTGGTGTTAGTTTGTTATAGTAAAGTATGATGTGTGAAGGTAGTGTTGGTGTTAGTTTGTTATACTTATAGTAAAGTATGATGTGTGAAGGTAATATTGGTGATAGTTTGTTATACATGTAGTAAAGTATGATGTGTGAAGGTAATGTTGGTGTTAGTTTGTTATAGTAAAGTATGATGTGTGAAGGTAATGTTGTTGTTAGTTTGTTATAGTAAAGTATGATGTGTGAAGGTAATGTTGGTGTTAGTTTGTTATAGTAAAGTATGATGTGTGAAGGTAATGTTGGTGTTAGTTTGTTATAGTAAAGTATGATGTGTGAAGGTAATGTTGGTGTTAGTTTGTTATAGTAAAGTATGATGTGTGAAGGTAATGTTGGTGTTAGTTTGTTATGGTAAAGTATGATGTGTGAAGGTAATGTTGGTGTTAGTTTGTTATAGTAAAGTATGATGTGTGAAGGTAATGTTGGTGTTAGTTTGTTATAGTAAAGTATGATATGTGAAGATAATGTTGGTGTTAGTTTGTTTTTGTAAAGTATGATGTGTGAAGGTAATGTTGGTGTTAGTTTGTTATAGTAAAGTATGATGTGTGAAGGTAATGTTGGTGTTAGTTTGTTATGGTAAAGTATGATGTGTGAAGGTAATGTTGGTGTTTGTTTGTTATAGTAAAGTATGATGTGTGAAGGTAATGTTGGTGTTAGTTTGTTATAGTAAAGTATGATGTGTGAAGGTAATGTTGGTGTTAGTTTGTTATAGTAAAGTATGATGTGTGAAGGTAATGTTGGTGTTAGTTTGTTATAGTAAAGTATGATATGTGAAGATAATGTTGGTGTTAGTTTGTTATAGTAAAGTATGATGTGTGAAGGTAATGTTGGTGTTAGTTTGTTATAGTAAAGTATGATGTGTGAAGGTAATGTTGGTGTTAGTTTGTTATAGTAAAGTATGATGTGTGAAGGTAATGTTGGTGTTAGTTTGTTTATACTTAAAGTAAAGTATGATGTGTGAAGGTAATGTTGGTGTTAGTTTGTTATAGTAAAGTATGATGTGTGAAGGTAATGTTGGTGTTAGTTTGTTTTTGTAAAGTATGATGTGTGAAGGTAATGTTGGTGTTAGTTTGTTATAGTAAAGTATGATGTGTGAAGGTAATGTTGGTGTTAGTTTGTTATAGTAAAGTATGATGTGTGAAGGTAATGTTGGTGTTAGTTTGTTATAGTAAAGTATGATGTGTGAAGGTAATGTTGGTGTTTGTTTGTTATAGTAAAGTATGATGTGTGAAGGTAATGTTGGTGTTAGTTTGTTTTTGTAAAGTATGATGTGTGAAGGTAATGTTGGTGTTAGTTTGTTTTTGTAAAGTATGATGTGTGAAGGTAATGTTGGTGTTAGTTTGTTATAGTAAAGTATGATATGTGAAGATAATGTTGGTGTTAGTTTGTTTGTGGTGTAGAGTGGCACAGTGGTAGCGCGTTCGCCTTCGTGTCAAGTAAACCCGAGTTCGAACCTGGGTACAGGGGATTTTTTCCTCTCACTTTGCACTAGGCCTTACGGTCTGAACGTGGAGTCTTTCGGATGAGACGATAAACCGAGGTCCCGTGTGCCCATGCACTTAGCATACGTTAAACCCAGTGGCAACGAAAAAGTTGTCATTTGGTCAAAATTTACCCACCCACCCCCCTTTCCTTCCTCATCAGTCACACATAAATCGCATGCCAAAAAAACCAAAAAACAAAATTGGGTGGCGCGCCTCTGGCTGCGACGCGCTCTCCAGGTGGGAGCAACCCGAATTTCACAGAGACGCCTCTGTGACTATAAAGTACCTAATACCTAATAATAATACCTTTATAGTACAGTATGATGTGTGAAGGTAATGTTGGTGTTAGTTTGTTATAGTAAAGTATGATGTGTGAAGGTAATGTTGGTGTTAGTTTGTTATAGTAAAGTATGATGTGTGAAGGTAATGTTGGTGTTAGTTTGTTATAGTAAAGTATGATGTGTGAAGGTAATGTTGGTGTTTGTTTGTTATAGTAAAGTATGATGTGTGAAGGTAATGTTGGTGTTAGTTTGTTATTGTAAAGTATGATGTGTGAAGGTAATGTTGGTGTGTGTTTGTTATAGTAAAGTATGATGTGTGAAGGTAATGTTGGTGTTTGTTATAGTAAAGTACATGTATGATGTGTGAAGGTAATGTTGGTGTTAGTTTGTTATAGTAAAGTATGATGTGTGAAGGTAATGTTGGTGTTAGTTTGTTTGTTATAGTAAAGTATGATGTGTGAAGGTAATGTTGGTGTTAGTTTGTTATAGTAAAGTATGATGTGTGAAGGTAATGTTGGTGTTAGTTTGTTATAGTAAAGTATGATGTGTGAAGGTAATGTTGGTGTTAGTTTGTTATAGTAAAGTATGATGTGTGAAGGTAATGTTGGTGTTAGTTTGTTATAGTAAAGTATGATGTGTGAAGGTAATGTTGGTGTTTGTTTGTTATAGATGTTTTAAAGTATGATGTGTGAAGGTAATGTTGGTGTTTGTTTGTTATAGTAAAGTATGATGTGTGAAGGTAATGTTGGTGTTAGTTTGTTTTTGTAAAGTATGATGTGTGAAGGTAATGTTGGTGTTAGTTTGTTATAGTAAAGTATGATGTGTGAAGATAATGTTGGTGTTAGTTTGTTTGTGGTGTAGAGTGGCACAGTGGTAGCGCGTTCGCTTCGTGTCAAGTAAACCCGAGTTCGAACCTGGGTACAGGGGATTTTTTCCTCTCACTTTGCACTAGGCCTTACGGTCTGAACGTGGAGTCTTTCGGATGAGACGATAAACCGAGGTCCCGTGTGCCCATGCACTTAGCATACGTTAAACCCAGTGGCAACGAAAAAGTTGTCATTTGGTCAAAATTTACCCACCCCCCCCCCTTTCCTTCCTCATCAGTCACACATAAATCGCATGCAAAAAAAAATTAAAAAAAAAATTGGGTGGCGCGCCTCTGGCTGCGACGCGCTCTCCAGGTGGGAGCAACCCGAATTTCACAGAGACGCCTCTGTGACTATAAAGTACCTAATACCTAATAATAATACCTTATAGTTATAGTAAAGTATGATGTGTGAAGGTAATGTTGGTGTTAGTTTGTTATAGTAAAGTATGATGTGTGAAGGTAATGTTGGTGTTAGTTTGTTATAGTAAAGTATGATGTGTGAAGGTAATGTTGGTGTTAGTTTGTTATTGTAAAGTATGATGTGTGAAGGTAATGTTGGTGTTAGTTTGTTATAGTAAAGTATGATGTGTGAAGGTAATGTTGGTGTTAGTTTGTTATAGTAAAGTATGATGTGTGAAGGTAATATTGGTGATAGTTTGTTATAGTAAAGTATGATGTGTGAAGGTAATGTTGGTGTTAGTTTGTTATAGTAAAGTATGATGATGTGTGAAGGTAATGTTGGTGTTAGTTTGTTATAGTAAAGTATGATGTGTGAAGGTAGTGTTGGTGTTAGTTTACTTATAGTAAAGTATGATGTGTGAAGGTAATATTGGTGATAGTTTGTTATACATGTAGTAAAGTATGATGTGTGAAGGTAATGTTGGTGTTAGTTTGTTATAGTAAAGTATGATGTGTGAAGGTAATGTTGTTGTTAGTTTGTTATAGTAAAGTATGATGTGTGAAGGTAATGTTGGTGTTAGTTTGTTATAGTAAAGTATGATGTGTGAAGGTAATGTTGGTGTTTGTTTGTTATAGTAAAGTATGATGTGTGAAGGTAATGTTGGTGTTAGTTTGTTATTGTAAAGTATGATGTGTGAAGGTAATGTTGGTGTTAGTTTGTTATAGTAAAGTATGATGTGTGAAGGTAATGTTGGTGTTAGTTTGTTATAGTAAAGTATGATGTGTGAAGGTAATGTTGGTGTTAGTTTGTTATAGTAAAGTATGATGTGTGAAGGTAATGTTGGTGTTAGTTTTGTTATTGTAAAGTATGATGTGTGAAGGTAATGTTGGTTAGTTTGTCATAGTAAAGTATGATGTGTGAAGGTAATGTTGGTGTTAGTTTGTTATAGTAAAGTATGATGTGTGAAGGTAATGTTGGTGTTAGTTTGTTATAGTAAAGTATGATATGTGAAGGTAATGTTGGTGTTAGTTTATTATAGTAAAGTATGATGTGTGAAGGTAATGTTGGTGTTAGTTTGTTATGGTAAAGTATGATTTGTGAAGGTAAAAAAACACACACAAAAACCCCTCTTGCATTCACATTTGTTACAGAAAACAACTTCTGGTGTTCAGATTCTTTCACACGTTTTGTGTGGAAAATCTGTCTTTTGAAGCACACTGAGCACCATACAGTTACCATCCCATTACTGCAAACTTGTGAGAAGCTTCTCCATAGTGTGTGTATAACAAGCCAGAACTTAGTGCGTGATGGAAATGCCATCAGAGGGGGTCTTAGAGTGGGGGCAAGCTAAGGGCGGTTTGGGTGGCTTGAATGACATGTGGGCAACTTCCAGCTGGGTGGTTTGGACCGGAATAAATGCAAGAGGGTTAATTCAGTAAATTTGCAAATTTCCTGGCCTTCGAAAAAAACAGGACATTTGCAAATTTCCTGAAATTTTGACTTCAGGAGTGAAACAGTAACTTTGCAAATTTACTGATTTTTGGGGGGGAAATTTGCAAATTTACTGTAACATATAGTGATATGCATTACAATGACGTTTGATATACAATGGAACCGCCCTTTGGACTTTGAAAAATCATCCAAAATAAGGTCTTAAATGGGAGGGAGTTGTATAAGGGAGGTAATTTTAATACTTACAAAGAAGGGCAATGTCTCAGAGAAGTAGGTCTTACATGGGAGGGAGTCTTATAATGGGGGGGAGGGTCTTATAAGGGAGGTTCCACTGTACTACTTCATAAGAAAGAACCAAACTGTAAATAAAGCTATCTACTGTTTTGTCACAATACCCCGTGGGGATACCAGGGGGTCTTTTGTACAAATAGTTCCCCCACCTTCTGGAAGTTATGTGCTATGTAACTTCGTCTAATCTGTCACTCTCTTAATTGACTCTGCCTTTTACTTTTGCTTACTGTCATCTACTGTCTTTCCGCCTTACTGGTCCATTCTCCAGCTTTTGTTCTAGAAATTCTTACAAAGATTTTCTCCAGTCCAAAGACACGATATGCTGTATTCTTTTTTAGTTAGGTGGCATTAACGTCAGCATGACGCATCTGCACTCGTGTGATAGGAGACTGAGTGATCGAAGAAGAAGATAGAGTTTTTTGTCACAAAACCATCTCCTCTCACATGCATTGAATCCATGTCGAAAACACAAACACTCTCTCTCTCCTCTCTCTCTCTCTCTCTGTTTTTTTCTGTCTGTCTGTCTCTCTCTCTTCTTTCTCTTCTCTCTCTCGTCTCTCTCTTCTCTCTCTCTCTCTCTCTCTCTCTCTCCCACCCCTCTCA
>CM065702.1:15078625-15084345 GCA_017654935.2 Phymorhynchus buccinoides | reverse complement strand
CCACTGCCTTTCATCAAAATCTGTCATAAAAATCCTATTACAGAATGATACTATTTTAAAGCTAACGTACGCTACAGGCACACAGAAAATTCAAAAACCCCCACAACAATCAGACAATTTACAGACATATAAAGACAGACAAGCAAACAGAAAGACCAAGAAGATATAAACATAACATCCTTGGCACTGACAATTTTTTGACAAAAAATAAATAAATGGATAAAAACGATCGATGCATTAAAGAAATTTGAACTTTATTTCATATAGCACATTAGGTGAGAACGGACAGAAGAACAAACTAAATGCAAACATGTGCCATTACATTGATTGAAAGTTGCAACGAAAGAGAGAGAGAGAGAGTGTGTGTGTGTGTGTTACGGTAAATATAGAGTTGATGAATGGATACTATTGTTTAATACAATGACTGTAGCAATTTTGATCATTTCATTGCCCTTCTTTGTAAGTATTAAAATTACCTCAATTTGGATGATTTTTGAAGATCTTATAAGGGAGGTTCCACTGTACACGGTTTTTATTCTCAATCCACACAGCACTCGTTTCTCTTGAAATGGTGCTTTTCTTGCCATACACAGCTTTCCTGGCCTATGCTTCTCAATCCTCTCTCTCCCTCCCTCCCTCTCCTCTTCATCTCTCCTTGTAAACAGAACATTATTTTTATTACACACACCATACTCTCTCTCTCTCTCTCTCTCTCTCTCTCTCTCTCTCTCGGTCTCTTAATTGTTTTTGTTATTGTTTTCTTTTGTCCAAGGACAGATTGTAAGAATAGGCATCGCCTAAAATCTTTATCCTTGTCAAATAAAGTTGTCCAGTCTCTCTCTCTCTCTCTCTCTCATCTCTCTCTCTCTCTCTCTCTCTCATCTCTCTCTCTCTCTCCTCTCTCGCTCTCTCTCTCTCTCTCTCTCTCCTCTCTCTCTCTCTCTCTCTCTCTCTCTCTCTCTCCTCTCTCTCTCTCTCTCTCTCAAAGAAAGCAGTGCATTGTTTATTTATGTTATTTCAGTACATTTTCAGATGTTTTGGCCTTACATAGCAATTGAATGTCTCCAATTGTTAACCCTCTTGCATTTTTCACGAACATTAAGACTGTATTGATAGTAAAGTGTGAAGAGGAGGAGGAGATAATGTGTCATGTTTTTTGTATTGATAGTAAAGTGTGAAGAGGAGGGGAAACAAAAGAATTGTAGGGATAAGCCAGTACACCATGCACTATGAATCCCAGACAATTATGGTATAAGACATACTTAATATTAAAACAATTTGCATGCTCTTGATCTTTATTAGGTCAATAAATTAGTCTTGAATGAGTGAGTCACAGAGAGTGGTTGGAAAGGAAAAGAAAAAGAAAAAAACATGACGAGAAAAATAGAATTAGAACGTGAGAAGCCCGTGCTGCTGCGAGTGCGTTGTAGTAAAGAATGATATGTGAAGATAATGTTGGTGTTATTTTGTTATAGTAAAGTATGATGTGTGAAGATAATGTTGGTGTTAGTTTGTTATAGTACAGTATGATGTGTGAAGGTAATGTTGGTGTTAGTTTGTTATAGTAAAGTATGATGTGTGAAGGTCATGTTGGTGTTAGTTTGTTATAGTAAAGTATGATGTGTGAAGGTAATGTTGGTGTTAGTTTGTTATAGTAAAGTATGATGTTGTGAAGGTAATGTTAGTGTTAGTTTTGTTATAGTAAAGTATGATGTGTGAAGGTATTGTTGGTGTTAGTTTGTTATAGTAAAGTATGATGTGTGAAGGTAATGTTGGTGTTAGTTTGTTATAGTAAAGTATGATGTGTGAAGGTAATGTTGGTGTTAGTTTGTTATAGTAAAGTATGATGTGTGAAGGTAATGTTGGTGTTTGTTTGTTATAGTAAAGTATGATGTGTGAAGGTAATGTTGGTGTTAGTTTGTTATAGTAAAGTATGATGTGTGAAGGTAATGTTGGTGTTAGTTTGTTATAGTAAAGTATGATGTGTGAAGGTAATGTTGGTGTTTGTTTGTTATAGTAAAGTATGATGTGTGAAGGTAATGTTGGTGTTTGTTTGTTATAGTAAAGTATGATGTGTGAAGGTAATGTTGGTGTTAGTTTGTTTTTGTAAAGTATGATGTGTGAAGGTAATGTTGGTGTTAGTTTGTTATAGTAAAGTATGATATGTGAAGATAATGTTGGTGTTAGTTTGTTTGTGGTGTAGAGTGGCACAGTGGTAGCGCGTTCGCTTCGTGTCAAGTAAACCCGAGTTCGAACCTGGGTACAGGGGATTTTTTTCCTCTCACTTTGCACTAGGCCTTACGGTCTGAACGTGGAGTCTTTTGGATGAGACGATAAACCGAGGTCCCGTGTGCCCATGCACTTAGCATACGTTAAACCCAGTGGCAACGAAAAAGTTGTCATTTGGTCAAAATTTACCCACCCACCCCCCTTTCCTTCCTCATCAGTCACACATAAATCGCATGCAAATTTAAAAAAAAAAAAAAAAAAATTGGGTGGCGCGCCTCTGGCTGCGACGCGCTCTCCAGGTGGGGAGCAACCCGAATTTCACAGAGACGCCTCTGTGACTATAAAGTACCTAATACCTAATAATAATACCTTATAGTACAGTATGATGTGTGAAGGTAATGTTGGTGTTAGTTTGTTACAGTAAAGTATGATGTGTGAAGGTAATGTTGGTGTTAGTTTGTTATAGTAAAGTATGATGTGTGAAGGTAATGTTGGTGTTAGTTTGTTATAGTAAAGTATGATGTGTGAAGGTAATGTTGGTGTTTGTTATAGTAAAGTATGATGTGTGAAGGTAATGTTGTGTGTTTGTTATAGTAAAGTATGATGTGTGAAGGTAATGTTGGTGTTAGTTTGTTATAGTAAAGTATGATGTGTGAAGGTAATGTTGGTGTTAGTTTGTTATACTTATAGTAAAGTATGATGTGTGAAGGTAATGTTGGTGTTAGTTTGTTATACATGTAGTAAAGTATGATGTGTGAAGGTAATGTTGGTGTTAGTTTGTTATAGTAAAGTATGATGTGTGAAGGTAATGTTGGTGTTAGTTTGTTATAGTAAAGTATGATGTGTGAAGGTCATGTTGTTGTTACTATGTTAGTTTGTTTTTGTAAAGTATGATGTGTGAAGGTAATGTTGGTGTTAGTTTGTTATAGTAAAGTATGATGTGTGAAGGTAATGTTGGTGTTTGTTTGTTATAGTAAAGTATGATGTGTGAAGGTAATGTTGGTGTTAGTTTGTTTTAGTAAAGTATGATGTGTGAAGGTAATGTTGGTGTTAGTTTGTTATAGTAAAGTATGATGTGTGAAGGTAATGTTGGTGATAGTTTGTTATAAACATGTAGTAAAGTATGATGTGTGAAGGTAATGTTGGTGTTAGTTTGTTATAGTAAAGTATGATGTGTGAAGGTAATGTTGGTGTTAGTTTGTTATAGTAAAGTATGATGTGTGAAGGTAATGTTGGTGTTAGTTTGTTATAGTAAAGTATGATGTGTGAAGGTAATGTTGGTGTTAGTTTGTCATAGTAAAGTATGATGTGTGAAGGTAATGTTGGTGTTAGTTTGTTATTGTAAAGTATGATGTGTGAAGGTAATGTTGGTGTTTGTTATAGTAAAGTATGATGTGTGAAGGTAATGTTGGTGTTAGTTTGTTATAGTAAAGTATGATGTGTGAAGGTAATGTTGGTGTTAGTTTGTCATAGTAAAGTATGATGTGTGAAGGTAATGTTGGTGTTAGTTTGTTATAGTAAAGTATGATGTGTGAAGGTAATGTTGGTGTTAGTTTGTTATAGTAAAGTATGATGTGTGAAGGTAATGTTGGTGTTAGTTTGTTATAGTAAAGTATGATGTGTGAAGGTAATGTTGGTGTTAGTTTGTTATAGTAAAGTATGATGTGTGAAGGTAATGTTGGTGTTAGTTTGTTATAGTAAAGTATGATGTGTGAAGGTAATGTTGGTGTTAGTTTGTTATAGTAAAGTATGATGTGTGAAGGTAATGTTGGTGTTAGTTTGTTATAGTAAAGTATGATGTGTGAAGGTAATGTTGGTGTTAGTTTGTTATAGTAAAGTATGATGTGTGAAGGTAATGTTGGTGTTAGTTTGTTATAGTAAAGTATGATGTGTGAAGGTAATGTTGGTGTTAGTTTTGTTATAGTAAAGTATGATGTGTGAAGGTAATGTTGGTGTTAGTTTGTTATAGTAAAGTATGATGTGTGAAGGTAATGTTGGTGTTAGTTTGTTATAGTAAAGTATGATGTGTGAAGGTAATGTTTGGTGTTAGTTTGTTATTGTAAAGTATGATGTGTGAAGGTAATGTTGGTGTTAGTTTGTTATAGTAAAGTATGATGTGTGAAGGTAATGTTGGTGTTTGTTTGTTATAGTAAAGTATGATGTGTGAAGGTAATGTTGGTGTTAGTTTGTTTTTGTAAAGTATGATGTGTGAAGGTAATGTTGGTGTTAGTTTGTTATAGTAAAGTATGATGTGTGAAGGTAATGTTGGTGTTTTGTTTGTTATAGTAAAGTATGATGTGTGAAGGTAATGTTGGTGTTAGTTTGTTATTGTAAAGTATGATGTGTGAAGGTAATGTTGGTGTTAGTTTGTTATAGTAAAGTATGATGTGTGAAGGTAATGTTGGTGTTTGTTATAGTAAAGTATGATGTGTGAAGGTAATGTTGGTGTTTGTCATAGTAAAGTATGATGTGTGAAGGTAATGTTGGTGTTAGTTTGTTTTTGTAAAGTATGATGTGTGAAGGTAATGTTGGTGTTTGTCATAGTAAAGTATGATGTGTGAAGGTAATGTTGGTGTTAGTTTGTTATAGTAAAGTATGATGTGTGAAGGTAATGTTGGTGTTAGTTTGTTATAGTAAAGTATGATGTGTGAAGGTAATGTTGGGTTGTTTGTCATAGTAAAGTATGATGTGTGAAGGTAATGTTGGTGTTAGTTTGTTATAGTAAAGTATGATGTGTGAAGGTAATGTTGGTGTTAGTTTGTTATAGTAAAGTATGATGTGTGAAGGTAATGTTGGTGTTAGTTTGTTATAGTAAAGTATGATGTGTGAAGGTAATGTTGGTGTTAGTTTGTTATAGTAAAGTATGATGTGTGAAGGTAATGTTGGTGTTAGTTTGTTATAGTAAAGTATGATGTGTGAAGGTAATGTTGGTGTTAGTTTGTTATAGTAAAGTATGATGTGTGAAGGTAATGTTGGTGTTAGTTTGTTATAGTAAAGTATGATGTGTGAAGGTAATGTTGGTGTTAGTTTTTATTATAGTAAAGTATGATGTGTGAAGGTAATGTTGGTGTTAGTTTGTTATAGTAAAGTATGATGTGTGAAGGTAATGTTGGTGTTAGTTTGTTATAGTAAAGTATGATGTGTGAAGGTAATGTTGGTGTTAGTTTGTTATAGTAAAGTATGATGTGTGAAGGTAATGTTGGTGTTAGTTTGTTATAGTAAAGTATGATGTGTGAAGGTAATGTTGGTGTTAGTTTGTTATAGTAAAGTATGATGTGTGAAGGTAATGTTGGTGTTAGTTTGTTATAGTAAAGTATGATGTGTGAAGGTAATGTTGGTGTTAGTTTGTTATAGTAAAGTATGATGTGTGAAGGTAATGTTGGTGTTAGTTTGTTATAGTAAAGTATGATGTGTGAAGGTAATGTTGGTGTTAGTTTGTTATGGTAAAGTATGATGTGTGAAGGTAATGTTGGTGTTAGTTTGTTATAGTA
>CM065702.1:15066125-15073625 GCA_017654935.2 Phymorhynchus buccinoides | reverse complement strand
CCTTCTGCGCTTTAAATGTAAGCGATGTTCGGTTGTTGTTTTTTGGGTTTTTTACTGCGTTGTGATTTTGTTCGAATATTTTTCTTCTTTCTTGTCTGATATGACTTTCTCTCTCTCTCTCGTGTCCGAGTAAACTATCTCTCTCTCTCTCTCTCTCTCTCTCTCTCTCTCTCTCTCTCTCTCTCTCTCTCTCTCTCTCTCTCTCTCTCTCTCTCTCTCTCTCTCTCTCTCTCTCTCTCTCTCTCTCTCTCTCGATTCTGGTGTCTCTCTGTCTCCTTGTCTCAGTCATTATTATTTTTCCCCAACTCCCTCTTCCTCTTTCCTTTTATTTTACCACTATGATTACATTTGTACATATGTATACATAATCATTGTATTGTGCTTGTATGAAGTGTATGTATTTTCCCCATGATTTTTGATTGTGGTTGATTTTTCTCCAGTTTATGTTTTGTATTTATTTACCTTAATTGTTTTTCTTATTAATTTATGACGACGGGAAGCTTTATCAAGCTTATTCTTTTATCGTCAATAAAGATCATTTTGACTGACTGACACACACACACACACACACACACACACACACACACACACACACACACGCATACACACACACATACACGCACACACACACACGCGCACACACACACACACACACACATAGCAAGAGTGAAGAATGGGTATTGATCAGGGAGACCTGTCAACCTTGACACAGAAATACAAACAGACACACTGTATTATACGGACTATAAGTATAGCTATAAGGCAATACTTTTTTCCTAGTCTGAAACTCCTGCCCCTTATAATGTGACTGATAATAATAGTAAGAAAATATAATAACAAAATCTGAATTTTGTGTACAACAAATTTTTTGGAGGAGTGCATTATAATCAGGTGCGCCTTGTAGTCCGTAAAATACGTAATCCACCCTCTCATATCATATCATATATGGCATGTAGGCTTTTAATTAGCCTTTAGCCTGCTATTTCCTTTTAGTGTATAAGGAAACGCAATTTAAAACTTTTTATTTTTATTATTTTATATATATATTTTACAGAAAAGTTTTATCAATTCGGCATTTCAAATGCACCAACGTTTCAGTCCCTCCCCCATTGGGAGAAAAAGTATCAGCACATTTTATTAATAATTTTATTAATAAACGTACAAGATATATATATATTATTGTTTGTTTTTATATTTTATTGTTTGTTTTTATAAAAGAACACAGAACATTTCATAAAGTTAACGTTAACTGGTTTTGTTTCTGAGGTTCACAAATGACAGCATCTGTATAATTTCAAATGGCCTTTTGGCCCAGAAGGCGTAAAATCTCTATTTTTCTCTCTCTGAGGTTCACAAATTCAGACATTAGACACAGAAGTTTTATCAAATCGGCATTTCAAATGCACCAACTTTTCAGTCCTACAGAGTTGTGTGGAGTGGGAAGTTTGGCTTGTGCGGCTGTTATCTTTTTCTGTATATATATATTTTTTATATTTTATTTTAAGAGTACAACATACAATGAAACAAGCAAACTGATCTGCATACTAATTATTACTGAATACATATGTTAGTATGGAAGCAATGATCTTCCCAAAAATTATCTAATTTTTAAAACTATTGAGTGTTCCTGCGGTTGCAGTCCAGTTTCGACATGTTTGTACTTTAGACACCCCCGTAGTGTTTACAACCCTCAATCTCAAAGTCTGCATTTTTTCAGTTTTATGAAAATAATCCTAGGCTGAGTGATCCTAACTGTGCCCCTTTCCCCCCAAAAATGGCGTAATGTTGTTGCTTCTCAGTGAACATTTTCAATGCGAAAATTTGATGGGGGGGTGTGTGTGTGGGTGGGGGGGGGGGGGGGGGGTTAAAGTACAGGATAGCCACAATTTCCCTGTGGTGGACTTCTCTTCTTCTTCTTCGGTGTTCCCAGACCATATGGCCATAATGGGTAGGGTACATAATTATGTTTCCAGTTTTTGGTTTTCACTGGTCTCCCCACTGCGTACAGCCGACACATTCTGATTTCGGAGCAGCTCAAAGGAGAAACATTATTTGGAAGATTTTTATTATTTTTAAAGGCAGGCGAATGGGTCAATAGGTCAGAAAGATAGAAGATGACGGTTCAAGCAAAGGGAAAAGGCAGAGTGAAAAGAGAGTGACAGATTAGAGGAAGTTACAAGCACAGAACTTCAAGAAGATGGGGGAACTATTTTTATGAAAGACCCCCCAGATATCCCTACGGGGAGGGACTCGTGGAGGGGGCGGGGTCATCCAGCTCCCCGTATGGAGGCATGAGGCATCCACTGCCCCGGGTGGACTTCAATTTAGGTTTGACATTGTCAGTGTCAGAGGGTAAAAATACTTAACCCTTTCGTCGCCAAAGTTGCATTTTACCACCACAGTGATTTAACATCTATTTGTCACTAAAAGGCATCAAATTGGGGTCTATTATCCAAAGACCCTATTGTCTTAGTTTTGGGAAGTAAGGATAGACCTTATTTTAGGTCTGTCACAGAAGAATCCCCAATACTGCAGATAGATTTTGTTCTCTACCCAGGTAAATGTAATGGACATTTTTGTCTGAAATATGGCTGGCGGTGAAAGGGTTAAACCGTCTTACTGAAGTAAAGACTGTCTGATTGTTGCCTGTCTGTCTTTTCTGCCAGATAGCAGAGGGGGCAGCTGCTATTCTAGCTTGCTGGGCTACAATTGATTTTTTTTTTACAGTGGAGAAGTCTTACCCTGGGTACATCCCCACTCTCTCGGCCAAAGGGATTTGAGGACGAGAGTTGGCGTTGGGGAAGGTCCCCCCAAAGACCAACCAATCCCATTGGCTGCAGCACCAGAGCCAATGCAAATGCACAATTGTTTTTTATAGTGGAGAAGTCTTACCCTGGGTACATCCCCACTCTCTCGGCCAAAGGGATTTGAGGACGAGAGTTGGCGTTGGGGAAGGTCCCCAAAGACCAACCATCCCCATTGGCTGCAGCACTAGAGCCAGCGCAAATGCGCCACCCCACCCACCCACCCACCCCTAGTTAGAGAGTCATAGTTTTTCGCAAAAGACTAAGCTTTACCATGATATTCCAATACTGTAGAAAATCATATTATATACATGTAGTACAGCTCTCATTTACTATTGGCCCTTTCTACTAGCTAGTGTCAACCAGTGATAAAAGCCTTGTGAGTACAAGGCCAATGAGGTAAAGATAAGATAGTACTAATACAGTAATAGCAACTACTGTCGTTGTAGTTAAGGGTATGCCAGGTCAGATACAATGATTCGGGTCATCCACTGGTTGTGCGTTTGTTGACAGATGCCCTTGACCTATATATGCAGGGGATTTAGCAGTCACTTTATGCTAACACGTTTTTTTCTTTTAGTTCTTATTAAACTTTGTACGTTCTTAATGCTGCGAAAAGGGTAAGTAAATGGCAGAGAACAGAAAATCAGATTTCAAGTAGAAGCTAAATATTTACTTTGGCTGTGTTATGATCTGTTGTTATTGTTGGGTTGTATGTGTGTGTGTGTGTCAAGTCAAATCAAGTCAAGTCCAAATCATCTTTATTGAGGGTTAAAGGATAAGCTGACAAAGATCTTTTTTTTTATACAATGTGTGTGTGTGTCAAGTCAAGTCAAAATCATCTTTATCCAGGGTTAAAGAATAAGCTGATAAAGCTTTTTTTCAGCCTGTGTGTGTGCGTGTGTGTGTGCTGTTGTTTTTGCTTCGATTGGCTTGCTAACAGTTGAATATCTAGTTTTTGTCTCTGTGTCTGTTTTATGTCTGCTTCTCTCTCTCTCTCTCTCTCTCTCTCTCTCTCTCTCTCTCTCTCTCTCTCTCTCTCTCTCTCTCTCTCTCTCTCTCTCTCTCTCTCAGCGCACGCATAAGTGAGCTTACGTGAGTGGGTGCATTTGTGTATGTGAAGTGTGCGTGGGAATTCAATTTGCACTGTTGTCTTGTTTGCATAAATAATTGTTTTGTTTTGTTTTATTATAACTGAATGACTGGCGGGTGCAGCCAAATATGATGACCCCTTTTGTTTGTTATATTCTTATATACTTTTCCCCCGCTTGTTTTGATTATTAGTTCATTTCAAATCACGTGTCCCCTTGCCATGAAGATTGTATTGTCGATGACAATTAAAACATTGTCAAGTGTCATGTCAAGTGTTATGTCAAGTGTTATGTCAAGGGTCATGTCAAGTCTCTCTCTCTCTCTCTCTCTCTCTCTCTCTCTCTCTCTCTCTCTCTCTCTCTCTCTCTCTCTCTTTGTCTCTGTCCTGAAAAGGTCGCGTTGAAATTTGAATGTACTTTGTATCTATAGGCCTCTATACAAATAACAATCAAACCATCACTCAGTCTCTCTGTCTGTCGGCCTGTCTGTATGTCTCTTTCTCTCTGTCTGTCTTCTGTCTCTCTCTCTCTCTCTCTCTCTCTCTCTCTCTCTCTCTCTCTCTCTCTCTCTCTCATCTCTCTCTCTCTCTCTCTCTCTCTCTCTCTCTCTCTCTCTCTCTCTCTCTCTCTCTCTCTCTCTCTCTCTCTGTCTGTTCAGAAGTGATTTATTGTCAGAAGTGGCATCTGTGATGTCCAGAACCAGAATGTCTCTGAGCTCTCTTTGTCTCTGTGCGTGTAATACGTGTGTGAGTTAGGTGTGTCTTGTGTACATCTTTACTCTCTCTCTCTCTCTCTCTCTCTCTCTCTCTCTCTCTCTCTCTCTCTCTCTCTCTCTCTCTCTCTCTCTCTCTCTCTCTCTCTCTCTCTCTCTCTCTCTCTCTCTCTCTCTCTCTCTCTCTCTCTCTCTCTCTCTCTCTCTCATTCTCTCTCTCTCTCATTCTTTCTTTCTCTCTCACTCTCTCTTTCTCTCCCACCCTCTCGCTCTCTCTCTCACTCTCACTCAGTCTTTGCCTGTTTGTCTGTCTCTCTAGAGGGGGGGAGGAGGGGGGAGAGTGTAGCGGGGATGCTTGCTGTCTGCGTGTGCTTGAGTTTTGCGTGAATCTGATATTTTTAATATTGGAACTGTGATCTTTTATTACATACTGTTTAACTTTTTACGTGCCACCACACACACATTTCCATTTTATTGGACAAATAAATATTGTGATTGTGATTCTAGTTTTTTTCTCTCCCTCTCTCTCAAGATGACTAATAATATATACAGTAGTAAGAAAGTAGAACAACAGAATCTGAATTTTGTGTCAAATTTGGGGGGTGCGCCTTCTTATTGTCCAAAGAACTTATAGTCCGGTAAATCGTTATTGATGAAGCTTTATGTTGATTATTGCTCATTGTATATGATATATACTATAAAGGAAGGATTAATTCATAATTATTGACGTGTTTTTTTAGCATTGGCAAAGAATGTCTTCCGAAGTGTACGATGTCATCGTGATTGGGGCTGGTGTGGAGGGCAGTGCGATAGCTTACACCTTGGTGAAGCTGGGACAGAAGACGCTGCTTTTGGAGCAGGTGTGTGCCTTGAAGCTTATGCCTGTGCTAGTGTGTGTGCCTTGAGACGCTGCTTTTGGAGCAGGTGTGTCCCTTGAAGCTTATGCCTGTGCTAGTGTGTGTGTGTGTGTGTGACAGAAGACGCTGCTTTTGGAGCAGGTATGTACCTTGAAGCTTATGCATGCACATGGTAGTGTATGTGTGTGTGTGTGCAGTGATGCACTGAGAAAGGAAATGATAGGACAAAGTGTCCTGAAACCCAAAAAAATCAATAAGACAAAATGTGCCAGGTTTTGCCAAAATCAATATGATAAAGTTCCCCAATGTCAAATTTCAACTGGAACACCATAGGACATTTTCAGTTTTAATAGGACTATGTGATTATAACCTGGGCCTCAGGACATCATGATGTGCGCGCGCGCAAAGCTTGCATGCATGTGTTTATGTCCATGCATGCATGCGGAAGTTTATGCATGCATGAGTATGTGCATGCAAATACAGGTTTCAATTACTTCCTTGTTTTTCTCTCTCTCTGCTCTACTGTTTCTTTATCATCACACACATTCATTCATCAAAATATTGGCTTAATATTTTATACACCCCCTTTTCGGTAGGTTTTTGTATCAATCTGGGACGGTATTCATGTCGAGATAGCATGAGACTTAGCATGATGCTAACTTAGAAGCTCTTCCAAAAGTCCTATTAAATCCTATAGGACATTGGAAGAGCTTCTAAGTTAGCATCATGCTAAGTCTCATGCTATCTCAACGTGAATACCGTCCCAGATCACTACTTTTGGCAAATGTTAAGATCAGCTCCCTCCGCTGTTCCAGGGTGAAGTTGGCCAATCAGCTTAACGGAAAAGGTAAATCGGAGGGAGCTGATTGGCCAACTTCACCCTGGAACAGCGGAGGGAGCTGATCTTAACATTAGCCCTACTTTTAAATAGTAAGATACTTCAGTGAAAATCGCTTAAGTCAAATTTGGAGGGACTGAAATTGTATTTTGAGATAGCCAATATTTTGAGATAAAAAGACTATCATACAAATGATTAAAGTGGGACCACAAAATTATTGTGAGTTCTAGTCTCTTTTTGTTTTAGTTGCCCGTTTTTGAGTTATCAGGTATCCACTGTATAATAACAAAATCAGAATTTTGTGTAAAATGTAGGGGTGCGCCTTATAATCAGGTGCACCTTCTAGTTCGTAAAAGACGGTACAGTGGAACCTCCCTTATAAGACCTTCAAAAACCACCCCAAATGAGGTCTTAAAGGGAGGTAATTTTGATACTTACAAAGAAGGGCAATGTCTCGGAGAAGTAGGTGGGAGGAAGTCTTATAATGGGAGGTCTTATAAGGGAGGTAATTTTGATGCTTACAAGGAAGGGCAATGTCTCAGAGAAGTAGGTCTTATGTGGGAGGAAGTCTTATAATGGGAGGTCTTATAAGGGAGGTAATTTTGATGCTTACAAGGAAGGGCAATGTCTCAGAGAAGTAGGTCTTATGTGGGAGAAGTCTTTTAATGGGAGGTCTTATAAGGGAGGTAATTTTGATGCTTACAAGGAAGGGCAATGTCTCAGAGAAGTAGGTCTTATGTGGGAGGAAGTCTTTTAATGGGAGGTCTTATAAGGGAGGTTCCACTGTACTTACAAAGAAGGGCAATGTCTCAGAGAAGTAGGTCTTATGTGGGAGGGAGTCTTATAAGGGAGGTTCCACTGTGCTTAACCCTTTCGCCGCCAGCCATTTTTCAGCCAAAAATACCATTAAACTTGCCTTGCTAGAGAAAATAAACATCTGCAATATTGTGAACTCCTCTGTGGCATGTATAACATTAGGCCTATCCTTACCTCCCAAAATTACAAATATAGGCCGTGTACACACATAAGCGGATATTCCGTGCGGAAACCTGTGCGCAATCCATAAATAAGTGAAACAAAGAAGGGAAAAGATTTGCGCACGTGTCCGAATTTCCCCAGCATGCATAAACTTTTATCCTTTTCTTCCACTTATTTAGAGTTTTCCGTACGGAACTTACGCGTCTAATGTGAACCCGGC
>CM065702.1:15017451-15065625 GCA_017654935.2 Phymorhynchus buccinoides | reverse complement strand
GTGCGGCCCACTCCTGGGACCACCAAATTGTGACAGGGGGTCTTTTCCCCCCCGTACCTAGGCCCGTTCTATCCATGATTTACAGACTTAGAACCGAGGCCACATACAATAAATTTCAAGAACTAAAATGTGAATGTGGAGACTTTCTCACAGTAGACCACTTATTTACACAATGCCATATTATAACCCCTGAATTAGATAAATTAGTAACAAAACTCAAAACAAACAATATCCCCTTCACAAAACAAATAATCATACAAAGCCAAACAGATGACTGGCAAGCAATAATATGGCTGGCGGAGGCCCTCGGCCAGGCTTCCTTTGGACACCACTTCTAAATCTATCTCTCACTTCTTCAAATGTAGCCCCTCCCCGTGACCCCTGGTCTGGTGTATGCTGCCTCTCCAATGGGTCTCTCTCCCACTTCCTAGTGACTCGGGTGGCTCCCCCCCGTCGGCCGGGGGCCGGGCGGGGGTGTAGGTCGACACGGAACCCTATCGGCTCCCTTTACTGTCGCCGCTCCTTCTGGCCGGTGTCCCGGCCGGTGGGGGGCGTCACCTTGGCCCCTCTCGCCCCCAACTTCCAACTGGTCCTTGTCTCCGGGGGCAAGTGAGTCACCGGGGGGTGCCGTCCGGGTCAGTACGCCCGATTGCCTCTACCAGGGGCGTGCGGGCCCGGGCGGCGCCCCCCGGAGGCTCCCCCCCCGGAATGAGCGGCATCTCCCTGGACCGGTCCCCAGGTCTAGCCAACCACTACCCACTCCCCCTCCCCCCAGAGACCCGGATGGAGAGGTCTTGTCACATCGCAGGGGTTCACAAATCCCCAACTTCTGTTGGGGATCCCCCCCTCCCCCCCTTTCCTTCTATCGTCCCTTCATAGGGGGCCAGTCCAAGCCCCCTCCCCCTTCTCTATGGGCTACAAACCTTTCCCCACATATACTTACACTAACTTACACATAATTTAATATGCCTCCCGCGGAAGGCTCTCACCTCGGGGCTTGGCAAACAAGCCTACTCTCCGTTGACTGGCAGTCGATCATTTTTTTTAAAAAAAAAATAAAATTTTTAACATAGATCTCTTTTACCAAACCACAACTTAAAAAACATCAATATTTTATATATAACAGATTTTATCAAAGTTTTAACCCCCGGACGGCCCACGGGTCTCTACGGGTGAATTTTATGTCCAAAACAAACACTGAATACCCGGTTCGCAGGTCACCCCCCACCCCCCTCTCCATTATTATTTAAAAACTAAAAACTAAATCCCTATCAAAGTAGTACTCACAAAATCATCCCCATCAAACATTAAATGCACGAAATATTTCGTCCCCTTATCCACACAAGCTTCCATTTTAACCCACTTTTTTAGACACTACTCACCTGATTATTTTATACAAAGTTCGCCGTTAATGCATGCCTTTTAATTCTTCGAACTCGGTTTTAACAATGTACATATTTTACCGTCGAAGAAATGGCTGTATAAAGGCATGTCGGATGTACATACTTGTATATATTTAAAAATTTACTATTTCAATTCTTCTCTTTTTTAATCCGCAGTATTTTAGGGCATAGGGAACCCCACGTTTTAGATGGGAGACCGCCCTCTGCGGGATTAGTTAGTTAGAAAACAGAGTTATTTTAACCTATATATAATAGATAGAGCAACAGCCAAAAGAATAAGTCATTACACACTCACACTACAGGTCAGAGGTTCGAACCCGGCCCAACATCTCTTTTCCGTATTTCCGATTTAATCGTTCTCTACAGCCTCCCATAAACAAGCACACAAATATCATCTTCTATAATATCTTATTGAATTATATAAATCGTAATAAATAAATATGTATTGTATATAGTTTGTTCGTTTTCTGATTTTAACAGACCTTCCGCGATATTTTAAAAGATTTTATTAATAAAAAGACTAATTTTAACCAGTGGTCCTGGAAATTTTAATGATAAATCTTAGAAGATGCGATGCTCAGCAGTGGAATTTTTATAAACAATAACGTTTTAGGTGGATTTTATAGGTCAGTCTGTAGAATGCGAGCCCGGTTACAAACAAAAGCCAAGTAATAAGTTAACTTTTGTTCACCCCCCCTCCTCCCCCCTCCCCTCCCCTCCCCCCCTTCCCCCCCACCTCCCCCCCTTCCCTTCCCCCATAGTATCCTGAGCGCGGGTCTCCCTTTTCAAGGTTGAGTACCTCCGGGTGTCTACTCCCCTTTCCCCTCCCCTCCCAAGTGGTCCGTGAGCCGATCTCCCTCCGGGAGGGGGCGGCCCCATAGTCGAGGGTGACGCGAGGATGTCTCGCGTATCCCCCCGTCTGTGGGTCTGCCTTCACTTGGTGTGCTGAGATCCTCCGAATCACTCCCCTCCCCCCTCCCCCCCCGCCCCCTCCCCCCCCCCCCCCCCCCCCCCCCCCCCCCCCCCCCCTCCCCCCCCCTCTTTTCTCTTGATTATATCCCCAAGTAAAACGTTACTGCCCCACATGGCCGAAAGGCTAAAGAGGGCGTTAAGCATTATTTCAAGTGTAGAAACTAGAGGGATCGAAGAAAATTAATGTCCTATAGGATTTAATAGGACTTTTGGAAGAGCTTCTAAGTTAGCATGATGCTAAGTCTCATGCTATCTCAACGGGAATACAGGCACTGGTCCATAAGAGAGAGAGAAAAATAGAGATTTTACGCCCTCTGAGTCGAAAGACTATTTGAGGCATTTTAATTTATAGAGATCCTAAAAAAAAGGTGGATTTTAAGTTTTATAAGATGAAATTTTAAAAGAATAAGTTATTTGTACCATAACAATAGAGATCATTCTCTTTTAACTAATGAGAGAGAGAGAGAGAGAGAGAGAGAGAGAGAGAGAGAGAGAGAGAGAGAGAGAGAGAGAGAGAGAGAGAGAGAGAGAGAGAGAGAGAGAGAGAGGGGGGGGGGGGGGGGGGGGGGGTATATCTGTGAATGGTACTTTTTCAAATGGACTATCTTTAAAGTGGGCATGGTTAGCTTCAAGCGGAAGTGGAAAGCGGGAGATCCAAGTCTGGTCGGTCTGTTTCCAGATTTAGGGAGTTTTTATCACCAACTGCTTGTCTTTACTGTAAATCATCGTCGTCATGTCTGCTCTTCGACCTTTCATCTGTAAAGCAATGACAGAGCAAGCTTGGGAATCGTTGCGACAAGCTAGAATTGTGACAGTGACAGATTATCTTGCAAAAGACAAGGAGGAAATTGCACGAAGCTGTAGCATTGACTACAAAGTAAACAATAATTTAGAGGGGCACCCTGACGGATTAGTTTTTGAAAAAAACCACGTCGAGATTGTCGCAGTCAAAAGTGTAGCTCGTGCAAATCTGCCGCTCGCTACTATGAGAGTCTGTATTTGCGACATTGCATGAAGTGATGAACCACAAATTTCACTTTTTTGTGGGGTTAACCCTTTCGCCGCCAGCCATTTTTCAGCCAAAAAGTACCATTAAAAACTTAACGGGGTAGAGAACAAAATATTTCTGCAATGCTGCGAATTCATCTGTGACATGCATAGCATTAGGCATATCCTTACCTCCCAAAATTAAGAAAATGGGGTCTTTGGATAACTGGCCCAGATTTGATGCCTTTTAGTGACATGGGACGTGGGTGGTAAACCATTGTGGTGCTAAAATGCGACATTGGCGGTGAAAGGGTTAAGGTTAGGGTTAGGTAAATGGTTCAACTTCAAGTAAAGAAAGAGTGAAATTTGTGGTTGTCGCAAATACACTCGTAGTAGCGAGCGGCAGATTTGCACGAGCTACACTTTTGACTGCGACAGATGTCACCAGGAAAACACCCTTTACAGAGATTGCAACACTCAATTTGCTCTGGTTTCCCAGAAGTGAAATCAGCGATTCCTCCTTTGCGGAGGTGCTGGAACTAGTGGAAGTCAACTTCTTTCAGTGAAAGATAAGGCATGTGCCTTCTCTTTTTTTTAAGCCAAATCGTTTGCACGAAATGTTCACAATACAAGCCTTTTTTTTCTTTCTTTATTAATTTAATAGTTTTCCTAAAGGAGTTTTGCTCACAACAAAGAAAATAGCTCCAATTTTATTTTTACTGCACTACAACAAAAAAAGAAGCTTAAACCACAATGACTGAATGAGTGACTTCCACCCACCCCATCCAAAATGGCTTCTCTCTTCGCATCTCCGCCAAGGATGAATCGCTTTTTTGATGGTTTGATTTCTAGGAAACCAGAGCAAAGTGAGTGTTCTAATCCTGGCTGTCTTTCTTGTGATCTCGATGTGTTTCTTGCAAAAACTCATCCGTCAGGGTTCACCTTTAAACTAATGTCGACACACTGACACAGACAGCAACATATTAATATTATTATTACTAATTTACTATACTTGTGACATATAGTTATACATATGCCATTCTTATTTTTTTTAAATTTCTTCAGTGTGCATGATGACAAGAATAGTTATTTCAAAACCAGAGTTAACTATCAGCTGAAGTGGCCATCCCTTCAACATCTCTGAGAAACAGCAAGACTAGCAATGCTGTTCAAATTGCAAAAAAAATTTGTGTCAATGAAGAGGCTTAAACTAAGTTAAAGAGAAACTCACTCCGGGACCTGAACGCCAGCATCGCGCCCACATCAAACAGCTGGCCCTCATCTTCTGCAAGACAAAGTACCGGCAGGCCAGCTTCCTACCCCGAACCATCAAAGCATGGAATGACCTCTCCCAGCAGGCTGTTGAGGCAGAGACTCTGGACACCTTTGTGTCTAGGGCAACTGCCTCTCAATAAACATACTACTAGTACTACTTATTACTACGCTTCTCCACCCCACCCCCTCCCCCCACCTCCCATTCAGTAGCTTCAAAGGTGATTCCTGCACGATTCAGCATCATGTTGGGGGTCCACTGAACGGTCTCAATATTATTAATATTATTGATTGGCTTTACTAGCCTGTTGTACTAGTAGGGGCGAACACTAACACTAGTAACAGTAACATGAGAGCTGTAAAAAGATTATTTTCTTGGAAAATCATGATGCAGTTTAGTCTCTTGTGGACCCAAGTCTATGACTCTCAAACAAAGGGGCCTGTGCACTGGCTCTAGTGCTGCAGCCAAATATCGATTTATGTACGTATGTTTCATTCAATGTTGCCAGGACGTGGTGTCCATTGGACGCGTGCTGCTGGCCCAGTATTCAGCCTTCCCTGTGCCCGCGTCACAGCTGTATGACGCTGTCATGTCGTCACAGGCCATTTTCTCCACTGGCATTGACAGGTAAGGTCTAGATCTCCCTTTTTCGAGTCAGAATGGTACAAGGATTGAGAGAGAAGCATTTCTATTGACTGCTTCTTTTGATGTGTGTGTGTTCTGGTGGATTTTTGGGTGTTTTTGTTTTTTTTAATGTACTAAGATTTTTTTGGGGGGTTGGGTGGGATGGGATTGTCACCAAGAGAGAGAAACTAAGAGACAGGCAGACACCACAAGTTATAGTTTATGCATATAATAATTATGCATGACATATAATAATTATGCATGACATTGAAAATCAGCATTTAGCAGCTTGTGGGAATGTGACCCCCCACCACCACTCAAACATTTTTTATTTCTTTTAAAGAGCACTGGAAAAGGATATTGTTTGGCTTTGACTGAATAAATTATTGCCAGTACATTTTGTGTCAGTTACCCTTGACTGCCACCAAGGTATACACGTGACGTACTGACCTGATGTCATCATGAATAGGAATAAGATTTTGCTCTTAACACAGTCAAGAGAGTAATACCCTCAGACCATTCTGGGACTTGTATCCCTGGGCTGATTATGTGACTGAATTTTTAAAAGCATGTTATCATTGATGGCTCCCCCCCACACCTGCGTGCGCATCTCGACCCTTCCAACGGAAGTGTCGCCATCTTACTCCTTGTTTGTGTGTAAACAGCATCGATCTGGCATTTTTCAAACAAAGTTACTGACTAAGATGGCGGTCTCCCATACTATGGAGCGCTCCTTGTGGCCGGATATGACGACACGTGGGTACAAGCCATACTGATCTGTGGAAGAGAATGCAACAAGTGTAAAGTGACGTTATTTATTCACAAGAGACACGACAAAACTTGGTGATTATAGCAATATGGAATTTTGTACATACAGGGAAACCCATTTAGTACGAGTACGGTTTAAACGAGAGCCCGTGTTTAACGAGTGGTTTCAAAATTCCCGACCACAAGCCTTCTTTTTCCTTGTTAAATAATTCTGCATACAACGAGCTCGCTACAACGAGCAACTTGCATATAACGTACAATTTATTGACTCCCAAAGTCAAGCTTTTATGCAAAAACTACGCGGTTAGAACGAGAACGCACTTACAACCACACCGCCATCCCAAAGTCAAGCTTTCTTGCACAACTACCTGGCTAGAACGAGAACACACTGACAACAACATCGCCATCTTGACTGACCCCTCGATATGTAAGCGGCATTCTGATTGGCCGATATAACAACTTGGGTGTCTGCAGCGCAAGCAGACGACACTGGACTCACTCTTTGCGCACTGATCTTGTGACTTCCGGGAAATTTTAACTTTCTCTTAAAGCGCGTGTGTGGATTTTATGTTTTTGATGTTATCGTGTATTAATAAACTGTTTTAAAGTGTATGTAATCGGCATTAAAAACCCTATGGATACAGGATACTGGGCTTACAACCATGCTTTGTTGGGTAAGTGTGTTGTTTCCGTTTTTCTGTCTTTTTCACACTTTACCAACACGCACATCACAGTAGATGTGAGGACCGATTGATAGGTTCGTCAGGGTTGCCAAAATCGATAAAATGGTTTGAACGAGCAATGCTTACAACGAGTAAATTGGCCCTCTCCCCTGGAATTCGTACTAAACGGGTTTCACTGTATGTTGATTTTTTTTTTAACTTATGTTTAATTCAATGTTGCCAGGACACACAACAAGAAGTAGTTCAGGCATGCTCCTGAAATCAGGATTAACCCTTTCACCGCCAATGTCACATTTTAGCACCACAATAGTTTAACACCCATGTCACTGAAAGGCATCAAATCAGGACCTGTTATCCAAAGACCCTATTTTCGTCATTTTGGGAGGTACGGATAGGCCTAATGTCATACATGTCACAGAGGAATTCGCAATATTGCAGATGTTTTATTTTCTCTACCCAGTTAGGTTTAATGGTATTTTTTGGCTGAAAAATGGCTGGCGGCGAAAGGGTTAAAAAAGCCGATAGAAAGAGTCTTCAGGATTCGCCTGAAGACATGTTTTGTTGTGTCTCTTGTGAATAAATAACGTCACTTTACACTTGTAGTGTGCCTGTTTGTTTGTTGCATGCTCCAGTGACATTGCACTGCAGTCTGTTTCAGGGTTTTTTGTGGAAGAGAATTTTATTACTGCAAGTTGTTTCAATTGTACAGCTTGGTTTGATACTTTTTTGAGTCAAATGCCTCTTGCCCCCTCAATTTCAATTTCAATTTCTATGTTATTGTTGTTCTTGTTGTTGCTTGCTTGTTCGTGCACATTTTGTATGCTATCAATATCATTTTCATTATCATGTTCTGTTCCAGTCTCTTATTACTTGTGGCAGCCAATATTGTATAATCTACTTGTGTTTGAGTGCCTTGTATAAGCTTTAAGCTTGTTGTGCTCGTTCTCATTTGTTTATGTTGCTGCTTTACTATATGATTCTCATTACAAATTCGTTTAAACCAATTGTACAGCTTGGACGAGCTTTTGGAAGGAGGTTTCTATGCAGGAGAGCTGAGCGAGCTTGCCGGGGAGACTGCCTCAGGTAAAACCCAGGTAATATCACTATGTATCTATAGTGTAGGTAATGCAATTTCATATACCATATTTTTCGGACTCCAAGGCGATACTTTTTTCACAGACTCAGACTCCTGCTCCTTGCGATTTGACTAATAAAATAGTAAGAAAATATAATACAGACAAACCCCTATTTTACGACCCTCTGTTAAGCGGCCACCTCTCATTTGAGACCGGATTTGTTGGCACAGATGCATTTTACTATGTAAACGACCTCTCTAAAACGCGACTTACGACCGCCATTTTGTTGGTTTTTACGACCGTTGCTGTCGTCTGCATAGACTTCGAGCAAAGGGAAACAACCACAGTCAAGGGCCTTAGAGCGGAGTCGCTTCCCTTGTTCCCTTGTTGTAGAAAAGATGGCGGAGATCGTAGGAAAAGCATGAAAACCACTGACTTTGAAAAAGAAAACCACTGACTTTGGACGAGAGTGGAGGTGATTAAAAGAAATCGGCAAAGTGAAACTGTAATATCGATTGCACAATCCTATGGAGTTGGAAAGACCCAAATCCAGTTTTAATAATATGTCATTGTATGTGTGCATGAAGAAGAGAGTATGAACTGTGCTGAACTTTTTCTTTCAACGGCTGCCAGTAAAAACCTCCGTCATACGACCCCTCCAATTTACGACCAATTTTTCCGGACATTTTGGAAGTCTTAAAATAGAGGTTTGTCTGTAGCAAAATCTGAAATTTGGATAAAATTTGGGGGGTGCGCCTTATACAAAGCCGCGCCTTATAGTCCGAAAAATATGTTAGAACTTTCCATTTATTTGAAAAGTTCCTCCGAAGTCGGAGTGTGGCTGCCCATGTGGCGGGGTAATCAAAAACGGTCACACACGTAATGTTCTCATCCCTAGCTGGTGCATTTGTGCCGTAGTGTTCAAGTGCTTCGGCTGTTGGGATGATCCCTGGAGTCTTTAAGCCAGGGTAAGAAAACAAACAAACATTTTAAAAGTAAATGGAAGTGTCCCCCTTTCCTTTGTGCAGAAACCATATGACACGTTGAAAGTTTGTGTGTGTGTGTGTGTGTGTGTGTACATGCGAGTGTGTGTGTCCATGCATGTCAAGCCTGTTTGTGTGTGTGTGTGTACATGCGAGTGTGTGTCCATGCATGTCAAGCCTGTTTGTGTGTGTGTGTGTGTACATGCGAGTGTGTGTGTCCATGCATGTCAAGCCTGTTTGTGTGTCTCTCTGTTTGCCCATACAGACCAGTGTGTGTGTCAAACTCAAACTCAAAAATACTTTATTATCACGTTAGGTGAAATTACAGTCTTAAATGAGAGGAGGCCTTTTTAACTGATGATCTTATAATAGAGATGTGATTGTATTATCATCACTATGTTGCCTGTGTTCCCTAGGTGTGTTGGCGTTGTATGATGGCAGTTGCCGGTGCACACGCTCAGAACGTTTTGTTCATCGACACCTGCTCGTCTTTTTCCTCTCTGGCTGCGGCCGCCTTCCTTCCCCACTCCTCCCCAGACCTTGACGAACTTCAAAAGGTAATAGTGCTACTGTAGTGACTGGTTAACTCAGTTTCTTAAATGCATGGGTGCTACTACCTTCCCCACTCCTCCCCAGACCTTGATGAACTTCAAAAGGTAATAGTGCTACTGTAGTGACTGGTTAACTCAGTTTCTTAAATGCATGGGTGCTACTACCTTCCCCACTCCTCCCCAGACCTTGACGAACTTCAAAAGGTAATAGTGCTACTGTAGTGACTGGTTAACTCAGTTTCTTAAATGCATGGGTGCTACTACCTTCCCCACTCCTCCCCAGACCTTGACGAACTTCAAAAGGTAATAGTGCTACTGTAGTGACTGGTTAACTCAGTTTCTTAAATGCATGGGTGCTACTACCTTCCCCACTCCTCCCCAGACCTTGACGAACTTCAAAAGGTAATAGTGCTACTGTAGTGACTGGTTAACTCAGTTTCTTAAATGCATGGGTGCTACTACCTTCCCCACTCCTCCCCAGACCTTGACGAACTTCAAAAGGTAATAGTGCTAATGTAGTGACTGGTTAACTCAGTTTCTTAAATGCATGGGTGCTACTACCTTCCGTATAAACGGAAATCCGTAAATTAAGTTTTCTGCTGAGACGGAAATTCTGTATTTTTAAAATTTTGTCCCCCCCCAAAAAAAGTTGATCTGTTAACTGTGGTTGGGGGCATTTTGAATCTGGGTCCTCCAACCACCGGAAGTGAAAATACAACAACAAAAATGGCGTCCGAGTCATATTCACACATACATATTTGAATTAAATTCAACATTATAAGCATGAATTTTGTGTCATGAAAGCTACAAACTTCACAGAAAGGTAAGTTACAACTATATTTCAATTCACCAAATGATATTTATGATGTTAAACGTATGAATATGTTAAAAATGTTGCTTAGAAAAACTCAATTGAGAGTCATGTTTGGATCCACTGACATCGTATTTCACTTATGATCTAATTATTATCTTCTATTTGAACGGCTTTATAACTTTATAGTTGTGTTTCTAAAATGTCAGTAAAATTCTTAGTCATAAAAATATGATTTTAACCATAGATCTTTTGTATTTCTTGTAAAAAGGTAATGTGACTTGTCATGTCTCAGCAACTTAGACTGTCACTTTGCAAAGTGTCAACTGTCGTCTGCCAACAGAACTATGATGTCAAATCGTAATCTGTTCCTCACCCATTCCCAGATTGCAGGAGAGCTATGGAAACGATCTCTGCAATTGCATTTTTGCTTCAGCTTCAGGGGGGCGTTGCCCCCCAGAACCCCCCATAGGGGCCGGCCCCTGAACCCCAGCCTTTCAGTATTTTTCATTTTTGGGAGTAGCACCCATGTAAATGGTAGAGTTATGATATAGAGGTTGATGTAAAACCATATTTTTGGGACTATAATGTGCACCTTATATTAAGGCGCACCACGCACAGTTCACACAAAATTCAGATTTCATTGTCATAATTTCTTGTCTTACTATATTGCTAGTCAAATAAGGCGCACAGGTTTCAGTCTGGGGGAAAAGTATTGCTGGGGGAACTGTTTTTATGAAAGACCCCCCACACACACACACACGCATACACACACACCCAGTATCCCCACGGGGAGAGACTCGTGGAGTGGGCGGCGGCGTCCAGCTCCCCATATGGAGGCATGAGACATCCACCCACTGCCCCCAAATCATGTATATAATTTGTTGCATCACTTCCCCCATTTTGTGAAGTACAATAGAATGTGTATGTCGGTCGGTCTTTTCCGACCATGACTGCCAGATAGCAAAGGTGGCAGATGCTATTCCGGTGGGCTGGGCTAGAATTTGTTTGTAGTGGAGATGCCTTGCCCAGGGTACAGTGGAGGGGTAACAGTTAGAGGGTACTGTAGTGGAACCTCCCTTATAAGACCTCCCATTTTAAGACTCCCTCCCACATAAGACCTACTTCTCTGAGACATTGCCCTTCTTTGCAAGTGTTAAAACCACCTCCCTTATAAGACCTCATTTTGGTTGATTTTTGAAGGTCTTATAAGGGAGGTTCACTATCAATTTTCTTTTATCGTTTTGTACTGTATCAGTTCTTTTATAGTTTTGTAATACAGTGGAACCTCCCTTATAAGACCTTCAAAAATAATCCAAAATGAGGTCTTATAAGGGAGGGGTCTTATAAGGGAGGTAATTTTAGTACTTACAAAGAAGGGCAATGTCTCAGAGAAGTAGGTCTTATGTGGGAGGGAGTCTTATAATGGGAGGTCTTCAGACCTGATTACTCTACTCTTTTCGAGTAGTATTCTACTCAATTTGGACCTCTGCTACTCTTGAATAATGCTCTTTAATTCTTGATTACTACTCATTTTCATTGAACATTATTTGATGGTTTAATGAATAAAACTACACATTTTGCACCAAAACTACTCATTTCAGCTATCCAGACTACTCAAGACTTGTGTAGGGGGTGGATGGAAGTTCAGTTTAACGTCGCGTATCGGCTTTCGCCATGTACGACGGGCTGAACAAACCAACCAGGGTATAAACAAAAATTTATGTTCCTGAATCACTGTCTTAGCCAAAAGGCCGAGAAGCGATCAGAATCTATGTGTGTAAGGGGGTAAACAGGTCTGGGTCTTATAAGGGAGGTTCCACTGTAGTACCCTCTGCTTTGAACCCTCGGTATGTTTTCCCCTTTTCAGTGTCAACGTCTGGAAGAAGCCCTGGGCAGAATACACTGCGTACAGGCAGCAGACGTCTACACCGTGTTGTCCATTCTGGACGATCTCAGTTCTGCTTTGAGAACGCAGGTGAGAGAGAGACTACGTACGACAGTAACTCATTCAAGTGGTTCCGGCCATATATGTCCGGAATTAATAGATAGCTGTCAATTTGATGCATTTGCTTCAAGGGAAGTAAATCTGTGTGCACACCATACCTTGGTCACTTCTAAACTCGCTTCACTCCCTTAGACCACAATTTTGCCTCTGACTTTGCTTTTGTTGTGGGGAAACCAATCGGTGTAGAGAGTTTTTGTATATAAAGTTTATATATAAAAAAAAATCATCTACCACTTCCCTATGTCTAAACCTAATGTAAAAACCTGTAATCTTCTTTAATTTCTCCTTTTGTTTATGTATGTTTTGTTTGTGTATGGCTGGAGTGATTTGTGAGGGTTTTTTTAATAATTCAAAATCGTTGCGATGCGAATGAGTTAAGTGTATTTGCTTGGGTTTTTTTGCAGTTTATGTGACAGGCGCAACGTGACAGGGCTGTGTTCTACACTTCCTTTCATAATGATATCCCGGCGTTTACCAGGCCTGAGAACTACAGACACCTGTAGTGTTGGTCATGAAATTAGAACAACACTCAGAATCGCATCCGTTAAGCGGATGAAGCTCGACTGTGTGGTTTCATTCTTCCCATTGAGCCCACAGCCACTCACGCTGGGTAGGAGTCGGTCCAGGACCGAAAAAACCCCCTCGCCTCTGATGGGATTCGAACCGGTGACCTCCAAGCCAGTAATCCAGTAATGGTGGCTGATCATATTATATTTTATTTATTATATACCATATTTTTCAGAGCATAAGGCGCACCTCCCAATTTTACCCAAATTTCAGATTTTGTTATTGCATTTTCTTACTATTTTGGTAGTCATATTATAAGGCGCAGGGGTCTGAATCTGGGGAAGAAAGGTATTGTCTTGTAGTCAGAAAAATACTGTACCCTAGAAGGAAAGCGTGTGCGGATGAGGAAGGGCATGAGAAAGAAAGTGTGTGTGTTCGTGCACGCATGCGCGCGCTGGCATGTGCTTGTGCATGTATAATAATAATAATAACAGTACATTTATATAGCGCTTTACCTCAGATGAGCCCAAAGCGCTTTACAATCAATTATTCATCAACAGATAACAAAAAACAACATTCAAGAGTGACACCAACCACCAACAGCGCATATACAAAGCAACTCTCTCTCTCTCTCTAACACACACACACACACACACACGCACACGCACACGCACACGCACGCACACACACACAAACACACACACACACACATAAACACACAATTATTGACGCCAACTCGTTCATACCCCATTCGGTAAGCCACAGCAACTGAGCCGCATGGACTGACCACATACACCAACACACATACACAAACACCCTCACACACAACTTACGCACGCAGACAGACACGCACACAAACACACACACACACATGCGTGCACACACAACCCACAAAACCAAAATACACACAAGCACACATTCATGCTCACACACACACACACACACACACACACACACACACACACACACACACACACACACACACACACACACACACACACACACACACACACACACACCACAAAACAGCACAAACCTCTTAAATCAATCTTCCCTCACGTGCACACGATAGACAACTGATCAAATATGAAACTGCATGTGCGCATATTTCCATGCATGTGCATGTGCTCGTGTGTGTGTAGGCATAAATGTGTCTTTGTGTATGTATGTATGTACGCACGTTCGTACGTATGTATGTATGTGTGCATGCGCATGTAAATGATATGCTGTGTGTGTGAGTGCGAGCATGAGCATTGATGTGATTTGGTTCAATGTTTTTGTTTTTTTGTCAAGCGCCATGAGCAGCTAGCCTGGAATATGCGCTATATAAGCTTTCTTTATTATTATTATTACCCGTGGTTGGTTTTTTTTCTTTTTTCTTCTTTTGATTTTTTTCACCCGACAAATGATAAAACTCACACAGGCATGGGAATTGTCCGCGAAAAAAAAAAAAAATTGAAATTGTTACTAAATACTTCGTTTTTGTTACTAAATACTTCAATTGGGGGGCTTTTTTGAGCTTTTTTTGTCTTTGACAATTCCCATGCCTGTCACAAAGAAAGAAAAAAGAGAGACAAAATGGCGTGTTTTTCCCTTGCAGAGGAGCAGCGTGTACAGTGGCACGCGGCTGGTGGTGGTGGACTGTGTGGCCTCCCTCTTTGCCCCCATACTGGGCGGTCAGCAAATGGACAGTGAGTGTTCTTCTTCTTCTTCGTCGTCCATCGCTCAGACACTCTCCTGTCAACATGGGTGCAACTACACAAATAGAAAAAAACAAAGGCAGGGGTCTAGGGGTAATATGAAGGTATTTTAGTTTGGTTTTTCCACAATTCATACAAAATGCTATTTTCAAAGTGTTTGAAAAATACAGTAGACGCACAAAGATCTTGTTTGACAAATTTTGTATTCTCTACTTCTACTCTAAAAAAAAAAGGAACTTCCTTTTCTGGTAAAATTCAAAAACATGAAATCCTTGTATACCAGGAACCCATGTGTCGATGAGGCTTTAGGCAGGGGTCCTAAGTTTGGGGGGAAAACTATCGCCTTATGCTATAGTCTGTAAAATACCGGGGAGGGGTATATCATGGGTGCTACTCTTTCAGTTTTACACTGATTTCAGGTTTTTTAAATTTTACAAGAAATTGAACTTCAGTTTTTTTTAATTCCTTCCAAAAAAAAGTAAGCCACAAGCGATTTGGGGCGTTTTGAACTTGGTTGTTCTATCCTGGAAGTCTCTCTCGGGTTATCTTGAAAACAGCATGTGACGCCATATTGTTTTCAAAAGGCAATGTAATCATTTTATAAGGCTTATCGGACTCAAATTATCTGTCCATCATTGTAGCTGTCTATCTGTCTCGCTATCTCCCTCTCTTGCATTGCCCCAACGGGGCTCTGCCCCTGTACCTTGCTGGGGCCTGTGGCGACCCCTGGACCCCTGTCTTTCAGTTTGTTGTCATTCTGGGGAGCTGCACCTATACACCACAAATACACCAATCTTATTCAAAACGTTATCATAGGTTCGAGAAGTGATTTTATTGTGTGTGTTTTTTGTCTGTTTGTTTGTGTCATTTTTGTTTGATCCAATGTAAAAAAAAAAAAGGGCAAATGCAAAGTGATGTGCTTGTGTTTGTCAGGTTTAGCCTTGCTGGAACAGCTAGCCCTTCAGCTGAAGTCGATAGCTGTTGAATACAGTGTGGCCGTTGTGGTGAGTTGTTTTTTATATCGTCATCGTTATCATCATCATTATCATCACCACACTGTAGACACAGCCCTTCAACTAAAGTCTATAGTCATTGTGCACAGTGTGCCTTGTGAATTACTCTTATACTCATCATCATTTTAACCCTCTTGCATTTATTCTGCCCAAAATCACCAAGCCGGAAGTTACCTCATTTGAAGGTGCCCAAAACCGCCCGTAGCTTGCCCCCCACTCTGAGACCCCCACTGATGGCATTTCCATCACGCACTAAGTTCTGTCTTGTTATACACACACTATGAAGAAGCTTCTCACTTGCAGTGATGTGATAGTAACTGTATGGCGCTCTGTGTGCTTCAAAAGACAGATTTTCCTGATACTGTGTGAAAGTATCTGAACAGTAGAAGAAATTTTGTCTGTAACAAATGTGACCCGTCACCACAAAATTAGTCGCATTGTCCCTAGTTCACTTGTCCCCTAGGGACAGTTTTATGTGGAAGAGGGTCAAATCATCAATTCTCAGATTTTGACTTATTATTGAACAATGGGTCTTTATCTACCATGTACATAAATATTGAAGTGTAAAAACAATCCTTTCTGCCTTAAAAGTGTGTTTATATCAGAAACATCTGGTTGTTTTGTACATATTTAGAAATTTTCAGGTTGCATTTTTTCACTTCACTGATTCCCTGAGTATACGATTTCAAATCTTCATAACTTTGCAACAAATAGTCCGATTTACTAACTTTTTGGTTTGTTCGAAAGCTTTTTTAATGCAAAATAACAATTTGTTAATAACTCAAATGTGACATCTGGGACATCACAACTCATTTTGTGGAGATGGGTCACAAATGCGAATGCAATATGGTTAATGATCATCTTCAACAGCATTACCGTAAACAGTATGCCTGTTAGTCTTTATTTGTAAAGAGACTAATTAGCCCTAACCATCTCCAGCCCCCACCCCCCATCCCCCACCATTTACTAATACACAACCACAGTCCCAAAAGCCTCCCACCCCCATCTCCGGTTAATAATACATCACCCTACCAGCCGCCATGGCGTAGTGGTTAGCGTCGCGGACTACTGGCTGGGAGGTCACGGGTTCGAATCCCATCAGAGGCGAGGGTTTTTTTTCAGTCCTGGACCGACTCCTACCCAGAGTGAGTGGCTATGGGCTCAATGGGAAGACTGAAACCACACAGTCGAGTTTCATCCGCTTAACGGATGCAATTCTGAGAGTGTTGCTCTAATTTCAAGACCAACACTGCAGGTGTCTGTAGTTCTCGGGCCTGGTTAACGCCGGGATATCATTATGAAAGGAAGCGTAGAATACAGCCCTGTCATGCAGTCTCAGACCGATACGGAACTCCATAGCATCATCGCCATCATCATTGTCATCCGCCTCATTTCCATAAATCATTAAAAAGAAAAAACGTCTCAAATTCTGCCTGTGGCTTTACATGCCCTGCTTTCATGGTGACCTCAGTTTCGGTTTCCGGTCCAGTCTACGCCTTGGTGCGTTCGGATCATGGGGATCAGTGTGTTCTGGGGGGCTGTCGGTGGACGGTCGTGGTGGCGCCCTCGGATCTCTGACTGTAGAAGTAACAGTGGCTAAACATGAAGGCGTTGTGCTGTCCTGCATCAGGTGACCAACAACATGACCCGGGGACTGGGCGGGGAGCTGCAGCCTGGTCTGGGTCGTCTGTGGACCCACGTCCCCCACACCCGCATCCTCCTCCAGCGGCACCACCACCACTCCTCTTCTTCTCCCTCCTCCTCCACCCTCCGCACAGCCACCCTCCTCAAAAGTGTGCGCATGGTAAGTGTGTTGTTGTTGTTGTTGATTACTGAACCCCCCTCGTTATATATCCAAGATTATTATAAAACTAAAGTTAAAAGCATGGAACACTAAATACACATGTACTCTTATAATGTTTCCTGTAATTGTGGTAATCCTATATCAGTACATCATTTGTTAAAAGAATGCCCAATTTTAACATCGCTTTATAGAAAAATATTGATTAGTGAATTATGAGAATGACAGTCAAATATTATCCAGCCCCTTCTTCTTTGATATTGCTAGTGTTATAGCAAATTCTGAAATTGCCAAATTGTTATGATTTTTTGACGCCTTGTTACTAGAAATTGTTGTATTTTATGCATTAGTTTTGTTAATTATTAATATGTTGTTGGTTTTTGGTGTGTGTCTAATATCACTTTTGGTGAAAAGACGTTAATTTAAACTACCAGGCTACCTACCGTACCGAGCTTGTTGTTGTTGAAAGTGGTTAGTATTGACTTGTCAGAGCTAAACAACTTGCCCCTTATCTTCTTCTTCTTCTTTGTCGTCAACCGCTCAGACAGTTTCCAGTCAATTATGAGCGCAGATGCGTCATGCTGTCGTTATGCGCCAAAAAATAGGCCCAGCATGTCCGTCTTCGGCTGGAGAAGTTGTTTGACTGGAGGAAATCTTTTTCAAAAAAGGCAGGAGAATGGATCCGTAAGGCAGAAAGATAGTAGATGACAGTAAGCAAATAGAAAAGGCAGAGTCAAAGAGAGTGACAGATTAGAGGAAGTTACAAGCACAGAACTTCCAGAAGGTGGGGGAACTATTTATACAAAAGACCCCCCAGTATCCACACGGGAGGGGGGGGGGGGAGGTAGTAGATGACAGTAAGCAAAGGGATAAGACAGTCAAAGAGAGTGTCAGGTTAGAGGAAGTTACAAGCACAGAACTTCCAGAAGGTGGGGGGAACTATTTGCAAGAAAGACCCCCACCCCACCCCCACCCCCCGGTTTATATCCACTTGTTCTCCACCCATCCTTTCATAGTCAATAAGTATTAAATTAAATATCGGCGACTACGTGGTGATTTAATAAATGTTTATAAAAAAATTTCACAGTTCTGATATTACTAACAAACATTTGTTACAACTTTCTAACTACTCAAAAACTAGGAATAATGATTTGAAATTACTAACCCAATACAGCAGAACTGACATTAGAAGGAATTTCTTTAGTAACAGAGTCACTAAATACTGGAATTCTCTTCCAGCAGAAATCAAGTTGGCACCTAACCGTAATCAGTTCAAAAACCTCCTCGATAGACCCCGAGCTTCAACAATTGAAATATGTATATGATTATCGCATCTAAAAGCGTCCTAGTCATGCCAATCATGAAAAAGAATACATGTACATATAATCAGAAAGGACACATTAGGAGGCCGCAAGGCCTAGTTGTCCTCATTCTGAATGCCATAAAGGAGCACATTTTGCTAACAGATCGCTGATGACATGACCCCGGATGCGTGAACATGTGTACAGGCTGATACTGGAAATTTATACTCAGGAGGCCATGTGCATATCAACAGAACACTCGGTAGATGGTAGCAAATACAGGTCTTCAGGGGACAGGAGTTTACTAGGTGCTAGATTTAGTTCTGCTTTACTTAAAAACATTTTATGGTTATTTCTCGTAGTGAAAATAGTATTATCCATATTTGTGACCCATCACCACGAAAGGGACATTAAGTGTCAAACTGACCATTCTGAGAAAATGGTACAGTTAAAAACTTCAGATAATAACAACCATTCTTGTGTATTTTCCCGTTCTTGAGTTAGGAGTATTTAAAGTTGATTAGGTGAGTCTGTCATTTTAAGAAATCACAGTCTAACATCTAGCCTAGCTGAAGAAAATGCTTTGGCCTACTTGTTTTAAAGCGCTTATAAGAGTATTTAGAGACCATAATAAAGATTATCCTTTATAAATATGAAAGAAAAGATTTAAAAGAACACAAAAATACCTATAACTCAAATTTGATAAACAATATTTTTGAGGCTGTTGTAAGAAATTAGCCCAGCGACTTAATGTCCCTTTTGTGGCGATGTGTCACATTGATATTAGTTGTGTTTTGTGTGTGTGTTGCAGGCTACATCCACAACAGTTCAAATTGACCTGGCGCCATAGCTACATGCACTGATCCACCAGGCAAAATCTGAGCACCTTATACGATGCAGTCAACCCACTAATCCTTAAGTGGCAGGCAAAGCGGGAGTAGGTCATCTTGTGACCAAGAACAATGGCTGTTCCACAAATTGTCAGTGAGCGTATAATCTGATTCTATGCTGCCAACTGAATTTGTGTACCGTCAAACCCAATACCCTGTCAGGCTTTCTAACGCATAAATGAGCCCAGATCTGTGGGCAAAGCTGGACAAATTGCAGCGTTTAACCACTTTCCTACCTCCACCCCCTGTGGGGGGATACTGGGGGGAGGAATCTTTTGTACAAATAGTTCCCCCACCTTCTGGAAGTTGTGTACTTGTAGCTTCCTCTAATCTGCCACTCTCTTTGACTCTGTCTTTTTCCCTTAGCTTACTGTCATCTACTATCTTTCTGCCTTACTGGTCCATTCTCCTGCCTTTGTTCTAGAAACTCTTACCAAGATTTCCTCCAGCCGAAGGCAGATATTCTGGGCCTAGCGACAGGCAGCATGACATATCTGGGCTCATAATTGACAGGAGACTGAGCGGTCGATGATGAAGAAGAAGAAACCGTGTCCCTACCCTTTCTGCCAGTCAACTTGTATCACCCACGCAGCTGAACTTTGACCCTGCTAGCTTGCTAGAGGTCGAGAGGCATGCGATGCAATGCCTACGCTACGCTTCCTGATCCCTATTTGTCTCTGTCAATGGCAGATGTAGGCTGGTGATTTCTGTGACTGTGCTGACGTGTTTTTTGTTACTTTCATTCTGGCGATAGCGCTGAATTTCACAAATCAAATAGTATCCAACATTTTGCAGACCTGTTTGCTCTACTCTTTTCGAGTAGCATTCTACTCTTTTCGAGTAGCATTCTACTCAATTTGGACCTCTACTACTCTTCAAAATTGATGATAATGCTTTTTAATACTTGATTGCTACTCATTTTCAGTGAACAGTGTTTAATACTAATAATAGTTTTAATGAATAGGACTACACATTTCGCACCAAAACTACTCATGTCAGCTATCCAGACTACTCATGACTTGTGTAGGGGGTAAACAGGTCTGCTTTTGAAACGAGTGTTGGAAGATTCAAAAAGTCTATGGACTCCATTTGACCCCACTGTAATGAGACCTTCAGGGCTCCCAATTGTCCCGCAAAACAAGGGGTCCCAGGGACTCCTTCATTTACAGTATAGAGGGTCCTAGAGGCGGGATAGAGGGTCCCAGTGGCATTGCGAATGCTAAAAAGAATTTTTCTAGTGCATCCATGGGACCCCCTGCACATTCATTTAGAGGGTCCTTTAGAATTTTAGTACTTCATAGACCCCCAAATGGGGAGTCCATGGGAGCCCTGGACCTTACCAATGGGGGAGGGGGGGGGGGGGATGAGCCACATATGAATAAAAACCATTGCTATGGAAAAGAACCCGATTATCAGGAGATAATCTGTGTGAAAATGATGGGTTTTCTACGACCCACATCATCCACATGCTTTCAAAAGATTCAGAAAACAAAGTTAAATTCCCTACCCCACTCCATCCCCTGACAAACATTCTCACACTTTACACGCAATGAAAGACATAGTTGTGTTTGGTTTTTCAAAGTTTATTTCAGGTAAGATTGTTCAAAACCGAAAAATCATGTACTTTTTTTTTGGTCAGTTTACATGAAAATTATAAAAAAAATATATGGCCCAATCTTTTGTATAAATTTTTGGTCCATTGTTGCGTTATTGTTGTGGTGTTGTTTTTTCATTGTCTCTCCCCCCCCCCCCTTTTCTATGGGGAATAGCCTTGAGATCAAATCCCCCCCCACCCCCCACCCCCACCCCTTCTTTCTCTGTATAAAAAAAAATCTTTCAATTTTGGCATTCTCTGACATTTTTATTTTTTTAAATTTTATTAAATATTACTTTTCTTAATCCTTGGTAAATAATATAGACTATTGCACTGATATTTAAGCTGAACAAAAAATTAATGAATGAATCATTTATAAGTTGCAATTATATATTTTTTATTGCACACGCTTTCAACAATCTATTCAATAAGTAACAACATAAACCACACAGTACCCCATACAAATAATACTTGTACCCAAGAAAATAATCTGTAGAAGCACCGTGATATAGACAAGTAAGCATAGGGGCACTTTTCAAATGAATTCACTTTCCTGAGCATAAAATATGTCGACTAAACTGGAAAATATTCTTTCACAGTACATCTCACACAACGTTATGGATTAAACAGTTTCGTAAAAAAATACTTAAAACAACAAACAATGTAAAGTCAATAAAAGAGAGACGATTCATTGATCATAAATATCAAGGATAATATTAACCCTTTCGCTGCCAGCCATATTTCAGCCAAATAATACCATTAAACTTAACGGGGTAGAGAGAAAAAAATCTGCAATATTATGAATTCCTCTGTGACATGTATAACATTAGACTTATCCTTATCTCCCAAAATTAAGAAAATAAGGTCTTGAAAATAACAGGCCATGATTTGATGCCTTTTAGTGACATGGGTGTTAAACCATTGTGGTGAATAAATGCGACATTGGCGGTGAAAGGGTTAATGTCATTAAATTATACCATTAAATCTTAGTTATTGACAACAAACAGACACATGTACAAAGATATCACAGTCCTTTTTTTTTTTAAATCATCAAATGATGATACGTCATTGATTCAAATTCATTTTGATCACATGCAGCAAATCAACTCATTTTCACACACAGCAAAAACTGGTATTGATCAAATGCAGCAAAACCATAGTTAAAATTTAAAAAATATATATATTTTCTGATTTTCAACTCATATTCATGATTCACTTTAAGTAATAATAATAATAAATAAATAAAGCTTCTATAGCGCTCTTCGATGATAAAAAATCATCCTCAGAGCGCTTGACAAATATTACGAGAGAAAACAATCAAGAAGAAAAACATTATTACGAGGGGTGCCTGCCAGAACGGTCTATCTCAAAAGGAATAAAGAGCACAGATGGGCAGTTCTGGCATTCACCCAAACAACATGAAGTATATAAAATTAATTAATTCAGAGAAAAAATCAAGGCATGGACCCCCACACCCACCCACCTCACCTTTTCCATGCGCACGCCTTTTATGCACTCACAATTTCGGGGGGGGGGGGGGGGGGGGGGGGGGGGGGGGGGGGGGGGGGGGGGGGGGGGGGGGGGGGGGGGGGGGGGGGGGGGGAATCATACGAACTCACAAATTCCTAAACAATATATGGCTGTAAAACGATATGAGAAAGGAGAAAGGTAGAGAGAGAGGGGGAGGGGGGGGGGGGGGGGGGGGGGGGGGGGGGGGGGGGGGAGGAAAGGGCATACAGGGGGTGGGTGGGTAAGTATTAACAAGGTCGAAAGCGTTGCAACAGCTCGATCAAGTAGAGACAGAGGGTGGGGGGTGGACAGCGATCTTTAGCTCACTAATGTTTTGTGCCTTCTGCACTCTGAAAAGTACACATGTACTCTTTCAACCCTCACTTCAAAAATGAATAACTGATTTACTACCATACCATTCTTGATACGTTTTGCACAGATGGAGTCACTGAAAATATAATGATGGTATTTTGCATCATCGTGCAAAGTTTGCCTGTGCTATTTTTTGTTGATTCTGGAAAAAAAATTACAATGTTAAAGTTTTTACTAGGAAGAGTGCATGTGTTGTTACAGTTTTTTACACATGTACTGGCGATTGACACCACCCCACACACACACACACATCAATCATGATAATATAAGCTCAGCTTTGCGAGCTAAAAATTCTATTGCACATAACTTATGGGGGGGGGGGGGGGGAGGGGGAGAAGCATGACACAATAACGATGTCAAGAAACAAAATTGGATAGAGAATCTTTTCCACATTAAAAGACAACTGTATAACTGCAATTTGAAGGAAACCTTAATTATCACATATACTTAACTTTCCCCGACGACTCTGGGTCAAAAAACACCCAGACTGCCATTAAATTGTCAATAATCTTTAACCTGATAAAGATGTTTACCTAACATTTTCAATAGCTATTAATTAATTCATTGTGCATCATATAAACCAAACACAACTGTAAAGAAACATAAAGTAAACAAATAAATAAACACTAAAGTTGATGCACCCTTATTTGTTGACTGTGGGTGTTTCAGACACCCATACATTTACAGAAGGAAAAAACAACTTATCCCTATCTGTCGACTTGTGTGGATGTTTCATTCTCCCAATGTCCTTGAATAAGGATTCTAACATGAATTTCTTCACAAAGATCGAGAGTATAATGTTCTTCAACCACCCACACTCACCAAATTAGATTTTGTAACAAACATTCCACTACATAGAATATGGGTGTTCCAACCACCCACTGTCACTGAATAAGGCTTTGTAACAAACATTCCACTACATAGAATATGGGTGTTCCAACCACCCACTGTCACTGAATAAGGCTTTGTAACAAACATTCCACTACATAGAATATGGGTGTTCCAACCACCCACTGTCACTGAATAAGGCTTTGTAACAAACATTCCACTACATAGAATATGGGTGTTCCAACCACCCACTGTCACTACTGTCACTGAATAAGGCTTTGTAACAACATTCCACTACATAGAGTATGGGTGTTCCAACCACCCACTGTCACTGAATAAGGCTTTGTAACAAACATTCCACTACATAGAGTATGGGTGTTCCAACCACCCACTGTCACTGAATAAGGCTTTGTAACAAACATTCCACTACATAGAGTATGGGTGTTCCAACCACCCACTGTCACTGAATAAGGCTTTGTAACAACATTCCACTACATAGAGTATGGGTGTTCCAACCACCCACTGTCACTGAATAAGGCTTTGTAACAACATTCCACTACATAGAGTATGGGTGTTCCAACCACCCACTGTCACTGAATAAGGCTTTGTAACAACATTCCACTACATAGAGTATGGGTGTTCCAACCACCCACTGTCACTGAATAAGGTTGTGTACTATGAATTCCTCTATGTATGGGTGTCTGTACAACCCACAGTCAACAAATATGAAAACGTTTAACAGTCATCGGGGAAACGGGCATCAGAATAGTCTGAAGTCCAATCCTCTGAAAACCGCCATAAAAGGGCCATCAAGGCCCTAGACTGAAAAAGGACAACACTGAAATCAGTTCCCAACATCACCAAAAAGGCTTAATACAGCGATAAATCGCTTTAAAATGCTTTTTAACACACAGGATGATGCTCAATAAAAAGGCAAAATCTCTGACAGTAGAAGCCAATCCTCTGTCAGAAATTCTTAATCCTCTGATCCTCTGACAATTCTGATGCCTGGGGAAAGTTAAAGGTGATCCTCTGACAATTCTGATGCCTGGGGAAAGTTAAAGGTGATCCTCTGACAATTCTGATGCCTGGGGAAAGTTAAAGGTGATCCTCTGACAATTCTGATGCCTGGGGAAAGTTAAAGGTGATCCTCTGACAATTCTGATGCCTGGGGAAAGTTAAAGGTGATCCTTTGACAATTCTGATGCCTGGGGAAAGTTAAAGGTGATCCTTTGACAATTCTGATGCCTGGGGAAAGTTAAAGGTGATCCTTTGACAATTCTGATGCCTGGGGAAAGTTAAAGGTGATCCTCTGACAATTCTGATGCCTGGGGAAAGTTAAAGGTGATCCTCTGACAATTCTGATGCCTGGGGAAAGTTAAAGGTGATCCTCTGACAATTCTGATGCCTGGGGAAAGTTAAAGGTGATCCTCTGACAATTCTGATGCCTGGGGAAAGTTAAAGGTGATCCTTTGACAATTCTGATGCCTGGGGAAAGTTAAAGGTGATCCTTTGACAATTCTGATGCCTGGGGAAAGTTAAAGGTGATCCTCTGACAATTCTGATGCCTGGGGAAAGTTAAAGGTGATCCTTTGACAATTCTGATGCCTGGGGAAAGTTAAAGGTGATCCTTTGACAATTCTGATGCCTGGGGAAAGTTAAAGGTGATCCTCTGACAATTCTGATGCCTGGGGAAAGTTAAAGGTGATCCTTTGACAATTCTGATGCCTGGGGAAAGTTAAAGGTGATCCTCTGACAATTCTGATGCCTGGGGAAAGTTAAAGGTGATCCTCTGACAATTCTGATGCCTGGGGAAAGTTAAAGGTGATCCTCTGACAATTCTGATGCCTGGGGAAAGTTAAAGGTGATCCTCTGACAATTCTGATGCCTGGGGAAAGTTAAAGGTGATCCTCTGACAATTCTGATGCCTGGGGAAAGTTAAAGGTGATCCTCTGACAATTCTGATGCCTGGGGAAAGTTAAAGGTGATCCTTTGACAATTCTGATGCCTGGGGAAAGTTAAAGGTGATCCTTTGACAATTCTGATGCCTGGGGAAAGTTAAAGGTGATCCTTTGACAATTCTGATGCCTGGGGAAAGTTAAAGGTGATCCTTTGACAATTCTGATGCCTGGGGAAAGTTAAAGGTGATCCTTTGACAATTCTGATGCCTGGGGAAAGTTAAAGGTGATCCTTTGACAATTCTGATGCCTGGGGAAAGTTAAAGGTGATCCTCTGACAATTCTGATGCCTGGGGAAAGTTAAAGGTGATCCTTTGACAATTCTGATGCCTGGGGAAAGTTAAAGGTGATCCTCTGACAATTCTGATGCCTGGGGAAAGTTAAAGGTGATCCTTTGACAATTCTGATGCCTGGGGAAAGTTAAAGGTGATCCTCTGACAATTCTGATGCCTGGGGAAAGTTAAAGGTGATCCTTTGACAATTCTGATGCCTGGGGAAAGTTAAAGGTGATCCTCTGACAATTCTGATGCCTGGGGAAAGTTAAAGGTGATCCTTTGACAATTCTGATGCCTGGGGAAAGTTAAAGGTGATCCTTTGACAATTCTGATGCCTGGGGAAAGTTAAAGGTGATCCTTTGACAATTCTGATGCCTGGGGAAAGTTAAAGGTGATCCTCTGACAATTCTGATGCCTGGGGAAAGTTAAAGGTGATCCTCTGACAATTCTGATGCCTGGGGAAAGTTAAAGGTGATCCTTTGACAATTCTGATGCCTGGGGAAAGTTAAAGGTGATCCTCTGACAATTCTGATGCCTGGGGAAAGTTAAAGGTGATCCTTTGACAATTCTGATGCCTGGGGAAAGTTAAAGGTGATCCTTTGACAATTCTGATGCCTGGGGAAAGTTAAAGGTGATCCTTTGACAATTCTGATGCCTGGGGAAAGTTAAAGGTGATCCTTTGACAATTCTGATGCCTGGGGAAAGTTAAAGGTGATCCTTTGACAATTCTGATGCCTGGGGAAAGTTAAAGGTGATCCTCTGACAATTCTGATGCCTGGGGAAAGTTAAAGGTGATCCTTTGACAATTCTGATGCCTGGGGAAAGTTAAAGGTGATCCTCTGACAATTCTGATGCCTGGGGAAAGTTAAAGGTGATCCTTTGACAATTCTGATGCCTGGGGAAAGTTAAAGGTGATCCTTTGACAATTCTGATGCCTGGGGAAAGTTAAAGGTGATCCTTTGACAATTCTGATGCCTGGGGAAAGTTAAAGGTGATCCTCTGACAATTCTGATGCCTGGGGAAAGTTAAAGGTGATCCTCTGACAATTCTGATGCCTGGGGAAAGTTAAAGGTGATCCTCTGACAATTCTGATGCCTGGGGAAAGTTAAAGGTGATCCTCTGACAATTCTGATGCCTGGGGAAAGTTAAAGGTGATCCTCTGACAATTCTGATGCCTGGGGAAAGTTAAAGGTGATCCTTTGACAATTCTGATGCCTGGGGAAAGTTAAAGGTGATCCTCTGACAATTCTGATGCCTGGGGAAAGTTAAAGGTGATCCTCTGACAATTCTGATGCCTGGGGAAAGTTAAAGGTGATCCTCTGACAATTCTGATGCCTGGGGAAAGTTAAAGGTGATCCTCTGACAATTCTGATGCCTGGGGAAAGTTAAAGGTGATCCTTTGACAATTCTGATGCCTGGGGAAAGTTAAAGGTGATCCTTTGACAATTCTGATGCCTGGGGAAAGTTAAAGGTGATCCTCTGACAATTCTGATGCCTGGGGAAAGTTAAAGGTGATCCTCTGACAATTCTGATGCCTGGGGAAAGTTAAAGGTGATCCTTTGACAATTCTGATGCCTGGGGAAAGTTAAAGGTGATCCTTTGACAATTCTGATGCCTGGGGAAAGTTAAAGGTGATCCTCTGACAATTCTGATGCCTGGGGAAAGTTAAAGGTGATCCTATGACAATTCTGATGCCTGGGGAAAGTTAAAGGTGATCCTCTGACAATTCTGATGCCTGGGGAAAGTTAAAGGTGATCCTTTGACAATTCTGATGCCTGGGGAAAGTTAAAGGTGATCCTCTGACAATTCTGATGCCTGGGGAAAGTTAAAGGTGATCCTTTGACAATTCTGATGCCTGGGGAAAGTTAAAGGTGATCCTCTGACAATTCTGATGCCTGGGGAAAGTTAAAGGTGATCCTCTGACAATTCTGATGCCTGGGGAAAGTTAAAGGTGATCCTTTGACAATTCTGATGCCTGGGGAAAGTTAAAGGTGATCCTCTGACAATTCTGATGCCTGGGGAAAGTTAAAGGTGATCCTTTGACAATTCTGATGCCTGGGGAAAGTTAAAGGTGATCCTCTGACAATTCTGATGCCTGGGGAAAGTTAAAGGTGATCCTTTGACAATTCTGATGCCTGGGGAAAGTTAAAGGTGATCCTTTGACAATTCTGATGCCTGGGGAAAGTTAAAGGTGATCCTTTGACAATTCTGATGCCTGGGGAAAGTTAAAGGTGATCCTTTGACAATTCTGATGCCTGGGGAAAGTTAAAGGTGATCCTTTGACAATTCTGATGCCTGGGGAAAGTTAAAGGTGATCCTTTGACAATTCTGATGCCTGGGGAAAGTTAAAGGTGATCCTCTGACAATTCTGATGCCTGGGGAAAGTTAAAGGTGATCCTCTGACAATTCTGATGCCTGGGGAAAGTTAAAGGTGATCCTCTGACAATTCTGATGCCTGGGGAAAGTTAAAGGTGATCCTTTGACAATTCTGATGCCTGGGGAAAGTTAAAGGTGATCCTTTGACAATTCTGATGCCTGGGGAAAGTTAAAGGTGATCCTCTGACAATTCTGATGCCTGGGGAAAGTTAAAGGTGATCCTTTGACAATTCTGATGCCTGGGGAAAGTTAAAGGTGATCCTCTGACAATTCTGATGCCTGGGGAAAGTTAAAGGTGATCCTTTGACAATTCTGATGCCTGGGGAAAGTTAAAGGTGATCCTCTGACAATTCTGATGCCTGGGGAAAGTTAAAGGTGATCCTTTGACAATTCTGATGCCTGGGGAAAGTTAAAGGTGATCCTCTGACAATTCTGATGCCTGGGGAAAGTTAAAGGTGATCCTCTGACAATTCTGATGCCTGGGGAAAGTTAAAGGTGATCCTCTGACAATTCTGATGCCTGGGGAAAGTTAAAGGGCTTCGCACACTAGCGTCAAGATCTCGAGATCGCGGCGATTTTTTGCTGCAAGGCGCAGTTTGATGTGCCGCTTGTGTGTGAGAGATTCGCGGCACGGCAGGATTTTTTATGCGTAGCTGCGCGATTTTTTGTTGCTCGAGAATAGAACCGGCTCTAATTTTGATGCTCAAGATCGCAGAGATCGTGAAACTAGCCAATCACAACGGACGGAAGGACCATAACTCTGATTGAAGAAAAATAAATGGCAGACTTGCTCGAACCCGAAATAAAGCGTCTGACGCTAGAGTAATCTCTCCTTGCTTTCCAAATAAGGAAGTTGGCGCGACAAGAGGCAAAGCGACAAGAGTCGTGTGTGAGAACACCACTGCCTCGCTACAATGTGTGCTGTGATGCAGGCGTCAACGCGTCAAGGCGTTGCTCTGAGAAACAATTGACGCCTGATGCTAGTGTGCGAAGGCCTTAAAAGGAAACGCATATCACATAAGCTTTGACACAGCAGAATGTCATGACTAAATATAGCCCTATCTAACCTTGGCCAAATGCCACTCTGGAAGACGAAACAAGGTCAGGACAGCCAGACGTCTTTCTGGTATCGTCCAGTGTTGTGCAGCTCGGTCAGATACTTCTGGGCATCATCCGGCGACATCTGACCTTGCTGCTCGATGATGGAGGTCAAGGTCATCTCCACATCGGGGGCGAAGCGACCGGCGTCCCCACAGACGTAAACCACAGCTCCTGCCTGTTAGAATGCACAGCAACACCCGTATGGTTAAAAGCCCGGCCTTGCCCTTTCTAGTTTGACGGGAAAATCCAAACTGAACGTAGAGTCCTTTGGATGGGGACTTAAAACTGGTCTGACCTGTGCACTTTACGCACGTTAAAATCCCACGAGCAGGGAGAAATCCCGCTGCCTGGTATGACCACATTGATAGCTAGGTTTCCCAAGTCCGCCCCTCCCAACCCCCCTCCCTCTCTTCTCCCCATGGAAAACCATGGATGGCGCTGCATTTAACCCTTTTACCGCCAAAGTCTCATTTTAGCACCACAGTGATTTAACCCCTATGTCACCAAAAGGCATCAAATTGGGGTCTATTATCCAAAGACCCTATTGTCTTAGTTTTGGGAAGCAAGGATAGACCTTATTTCATATATGTCACAGAAGAATCCCCAATACTGCAGATGGATTTTGTTCTCTACCCAGGTAAAAATTTAATGGCAATGTTTGGTTGAAATATGGCTGGCAGTGAAAGGGTTAAGGTGACACACTCCAGGTGGGAGCAACCCAAATTTCACAGCAATAGTCTCTGTGACTAGAACATAGCAAAATAAGTCCATAATATACAGGCTAAAAATATTCTGCCCATGCCGCACATGATTATGACCTGATCTATCAGTGACCAAAGTAAGGCAGAGTCCCATAAAAAAAATCTAACAGTGCTAAAATATTTCTGTCAATGCCGCACAATGTGATTACAACTGACCTCATCTATTAGTGACCAAAGCAAGGCAGCATCCTATAAAAAAAAAAATCTATATCACAGTACTAAAAACATTCTGCCCATGCCGCACAATATGATTACAACTGACCTGATCTATCAGTGACCAAAGCAAGGCAGCATCCTATAAACAAAATCTATAGGACGGTACTAAAAACATTCTGCCATGCCGCACAATGTGATTACAACTGACCTGATCTATTAGTGACCAAAGCAAGGCAGCATCCTATAAACAAAATCTATAGGACGGTACTAAAAACATTCTGTCAATGCAGCACAATGTGATTACAACTGACCTGATCTATTAGTGACCAAAGCAAGGCAGCATCCTATAAAGAAATCTATATCACAGTACTAAAAACATTCTGCCCATGTCGCACAATGTGATTACAACTGACCTGATCTATTAGTAACCAAAGCAAGGCAGCATCCTATAAAAAATATATCGCACAGTACTAAAAACATTCTGTCAATGCATCACAATGTGATTACAACTGCAGTGATGTACCGAGGATCGAAAAATGACAGGATAAACAGTCCTGAAACAAGAAATCAACAGAACAATGTCCTGGCTCTTGCAGAAATCGGTAAGACGAAGCATGCCAGTGTTCAAAATGTAATCAGACATTTGTTCTGACAGGGGAGGACACAATAGGACATTTTAAATTTGAATAGGTCAATGGCCTATGGGGCCTCGGGACATCACTGCAACTGACCTGATCTATCAGTGACCAAAGCAAGGCAGCGTCCCATAAAAAAAATCTATAACAGTGCTAAAAACATTCTGCCAGTGTGATCACCGTATCTTACAGACTACAAGGCGCACCTGATTTATAAGGCGCACCCCCCAAATTTAACACAAAATTCAGATTTTGTTACTCTATTTTCTCACTATATAATCAGTCACATTATAAGGCGCAGGGGTCTCAGTCTGGAGGAAAAGTATCGCCTTATAGTCCGGAAAATTTGGTAAATAGTCTTAAGAGGACTCAAAGGTTTGTTGTTGCTCACTTATTCATGGGTGCTACTCTTTAAGTTTTACACTGATTTCAGTATTTTTAATAGGCAAAGGTCAAGATGTGCCACCCCCCCTACATTTCTCGGTTAATTCTATTTTTCCGTTTTTGCCTTTCTTACCATACATAAAGCTGTATTTTAGGAACATTTTCACCAAATTATCTTTTTGGAATACTAACCCTAACCCTAACCCCCCCCCCCCACTATAAGCCCTATAAGACGGAAAAACGCAACGAACCATAACTGTGACAAATCGTGGTGTACTGCAGTACATAGTGGGGGGTAGGGTTAGTATTCCAAAAAAGATAATTAGCTGAAAATGTTCCTAAAATACAGTATGGTAAGAAAGGCAAAAACGGAAAAAAATAGAATTAACCGAGAAATGCAGGGGGGGGTGGCACATCTTTACCTTTACCTTTTAATATTACCAGAAACTGAACTTTTTTAAATTCCTCCCCCCCAAAAAAAATTGACCACAAACGATTTGGGGCGTTTTGAACTTGGTTGTTCTATCTTGGAAGTTTACAAAGGCAATGTAATAATTTAACAAGGCTTATCAGTCTCTGTCTCTCATTTTAACTGTCTGTCTATCTCGTTATCTCTCTCTCTTAACTTGCCCCCCTGAATCGTCCAGCCGGGCTCTGCCCTTGTACCCTGCAGGGGCCATGGGTCCCTGGACTCTTGCCTTTTTTTTCATGTTCATTTGGGGGAGTTGCACCCATGCTTATTGATTAGATCACATTATAAGGCGCAGGGGTCTTAGTCTGGGAAGAAAGTACTGCCATATAGTTCATAAAGTACAGTACAGCTGACCTGATCTATCAGTGACCACACCAAGTATGGTACAGCTGACCTGATCTATCAGTGACCACACCAAGTATGGTACAGCTGACCTGATCTACCAGTGACCACACCAAGTATGGTACAGCTGACCTGATCTATCAGTGACCACACCAAGTATGGTACAGCTGACCTGATCTACCAGTGACCACACCAAGTACGGTACAGCTGACCTGATCTACCAGTGACCACACCAAGTATGGTACAGCTGACCTGATCTATCAGTGACCACACCAAGTATGGTACAGCTGACCTGATCTATCAGTGACCACACCAAGTATGGTACAGCTGACCTGATCTATCAGTGACCACACCAAGTATGGTACAGCTGACCTGATCTATCAGTGACCACACCAAGTACGGTACAACTGACCTGATCTATCAGTGACCACACCAAGTATGGTACAACTGACCTGATCTATCAGTGACCACACCAAGTATGGTACAGCTGACCTGATCTATCAGTGACCACACCAAGTATGGTACAGCTGACCTGATCTATCAGTGACCACACCAAGCACGGTACAACTGACCTGATCTATCAGTGACCACACCAAGTACGGTACAACTGACCTGATCTATCAGTGACCACACCAAGTACGGTACAGCTGACCTGATCTATCAGTGACCACACCAAGTACGGTACAGCTGACCTGATCTATCAGTGACCACACCAAGTACGGTACAGCTGACCTGATCTATCAGTGACCACACCAAGCACGGTACAACTGACCTGATCTATCAGTGACCACACCAAGCACGGTACAGCTGACCTGATCTATCAGTGACCACACCAAGCACGGTACAACTGACCTGATCTATCAGTGACCACACCAAGCACGGTACAACTGACCTGATCTATCAGTGACCACACCAAGCACGGTACAACTGACCTGATCTATCAGTGACCACACCAAGTACGGTACAACTGACCTGATCTATCAGTGACCACACCAAGCACGGTACAGCTGACCTGATCTATCAGTGACCACACCAAGTACGGTACAACTGACCTGATCTATCAGTGACCACACCAAGCACGGTACAGCTGACCTGATCTATCAGTGACCACACCAAGTACGGTACAACTGACCTGATCTATCAGTGACCACACCAAGCACGGTACAACTGACCTGATCTATCAGTGACCACACCAAGCACGGTACAACTGACCTGATCTATCAGTGACCACACCAAGCACGGTACAACTGACCTGATCTATCAGTGACCACACCAAGCACGGTACAACTGACCTGATCTATCAGTGACCACACCAAGCACGGTACAACTGACCTGATCTATCAGTGACCACACCAAAGCAGCGTCCTCCTCCAACAGATCCTGAACGTAGGTGCGCCCATGATGGCGGGAAAAGGCCGGGCGACAACGCACCACTCCAGTGGCTTCCCAACGCTCTGCAACAACAACAACATGAGAAAAAGTATGGGCAGTTTAGGAAGAGTTATGGCCCTTAGTCCTTGACACCAGGTGGCATTCCATTTGAAGACGTGGGGGAGGTATCAGTGTTTAATAACGATCCATCGCTTCATAGCAGAGAAGGCAGATGCTGTCAGGCTGGGCCAGAATCTGTCTACAAAGGATATACCTTGCCCAAGGGGCATCCCCACTGGAGGGAGGGGGGATTAACCCGGGGGGGGGGGGGGGGTTAACCCTATTTGACCAAGAAAAGTCAAATAAGCCGCAAGCGTTTTCTCCTGTCGGGTCACCAGAACAGCTCATTGTCAGAGGACTTGGAAACATCGGAGAAAGAACCACTCCTGACAAAAGAGTTTCTATTTTCATGTGGCAGAACTAGAGAAGTTTCACCTGAGCACAAACTTGTCGTTAAAAGACATTTTCCAGTGGTTCTTTCCAGGTAGAAAGGTGGCAGAGTGGTTAAGGCATTCGCCTGCCTATTCAACGCAAGGGAAAACCTGGGTTCGAATCCTGGCCTCGCCCTTTCTTTCCAGTCCGATGGGAAAATCGAACTGAACGTCGAGTCCTTCAGATGGGGACTTAAAGCAAGTCTGACCTGTGCGCTTTATGCACGTAAAATACCCACAGGAGTTAAGAGCAGTGAGAAATCCTACTGTCTAGTATGAATCAAATTGATAGCTAACTTTTTTTCTTTCTTTTTTTCTTTTTTCCCCTTCTTTTTTTTTATTGAACCTTTTTTTTTACATTTTCAAATACAGAACATAAACATAATTAACAAAAATAATACAAACCACATGACAAAAATAACACAACACATACACATACGCATGCACATATTCACACACACACACGCGCGCGTCGCACACACAGACACGTATACACATATATACTACATTGCTGAGGTTAAATACCGTAATAAATATAGGTACATTGAATAATAATCAAACTTTCAACACGGGTTGGACATTGAAAAATGTTAGTCCACTAATTCTATGACAGGTTATCATTCTTTTTTTTATGTTATTTTAAAGAAAAAAGACGTTGGTATTGATCTTCAAATTTTCTTCAGAAAAAAATCAGTTACATGGGTGCAACTCCCCAAAATGAAAAAAAAAAATGAAAGGCAGGGGTCCAGGGACCCATGGCCCCAGCAGGGTACAGGGGCAGAGCCCCATCGGACGATTCAGGGGGGGCAACTTAATAGAGATATAACGAGACAGATGATCACAGACAGTTAAAATGATAGAGACAGTTGGAGTCTGATAAGTCTTGTAAAATTATTACATTGCCTATGTAAACTTCCAAGATAGAACAACCAATTTCAAAACGCCCCAAATGGCTTGTGGTGAAAACAATTTTTGGATGAATTAAAAAAAAATGAAGTTGTTTCAGGTAAAATGAAAAATACTGAAATCAGTGTAAAACTGAAAGAGTAGCACCCATGCAATTATGATAATGATTAGAACTATACATTAAAAACATAACAATAACACTGTAAATCAAGCTTCCTACCTATTTGCTGGCGATACAAAAAATCCTTGTCGGGATGACGACATCCAAAGTACAGGTGGATTTCCCCCTGGTCCCCAATTAACTCTGGAAAAAGAAACAACAGACAACGACACGGCAAGTGTAAAGTACAGGTGGATTCCTCCCTGGTCCCCAATTAACTCTGGAAAAAGATACAACAAACAGACAACGACACGACAAGTGTAAAGTACAGGTGGATTTCCCCCTGGTCCCCAATTAACTCTGGGAAAAGATACAACAAACAGACAACGACACGACAAGTGTAAAGTACAGGTGGATTCCTCCCTGGTCCCCAATTAACTCTGGAAAAAGATACAACAAACAGACAACGACACGACAAGTGTAAAGTACAGGTGGATTCCTCCCTGGTCCCCAATTAACTCTGGAAAACAACAAACAGACAACGACACGACAAGTGTAAAGTACAGGTGGATTTCCCCCTGGTCCCCAATTAACTCTGGAAAAAGACAACAACAGACAACGACACGACAAGTGTAAAGTACAGGTGGATTTCCGCCTGGTCCCCAATTAACTCTGGAAAAAGATACAACAAACAGACAACGACACGACAAGTGTAAAGTACAGGTGGATCTCCCCCTGGTCCCCAATTAACTCTGGAAAAAGAAACAACAGACAATGACACGACAAGTGTAAAGTACAGGTGGATCTCCCCCTGGTCCCCAATTAACTCTGGAAAAAGAAACAACAAACAGACAACGACACGACAAGTGTAAAGTACAGGTGGATTTCCGCCTGGTCCCCAATTAACTCTGGAAAAAGATACAACAAACAGACAACGACACGACAAGTGTAAAGTACAAGTGGATTCCTCCCTGGTCCCCAATTAACTCTGGAAAACAACAAACAGACAACGACACGACAAGTGTAAAGTACAGGTGGATTCCTCCCTGGTCCCCAATTAACTCTGGAAAAAGATACAACAGACAGACAACGACACGACAAGTGTAAAGTACAGGTGGATTTCCGCCTGGTCCCCAATTAACGGGCAAAGAAGGGCAATGTCTCAGAAAAGTAGCTCTCAACTCTTCAAGCACTATGGGCAAATACATTTTGCCCAAGACATCACACTTCACTCCCACCAAATGCAAAGACATTCACTACCAAGTGCTCTGCCGTGTGTTGATCTATACTTTCACAGCTTACTTAGGTCAGTTATTTTTCTGTTAAAGCAACGCATCATGCGCACTCGAGAAAAAAATCGTTACTCCCCTCTTGTCGGTTGAGAAGATGCAATGGACTTCTTTTTCTTCCTCCCGTTAACCTTTACCGGATCATGCTTTTGACTACATGGACACGATGGCGGGGGTCTTCCACGACCCCCTACTCAGCAAAGAGCGAATTCCGAGGTGTTTATCCCTGTCCGGATGGCGGGGGTCTCCCACGACCCCTACTTGTCAATGAGTCACCATGTGTTTATCCCTGTCCGGATGGCGGGGGTCTCCCACGACCCCTACTTGTCAATGAGTCACCATGTGTTTATCCCTGTCCGGATGGCGGGGGTCTCCCACGACCCCTACTCAATGCACTGCAGTGCTCTTTAAAGTAGGGGTCGTGGGAGACCCCCGTCATCCGGACAGGTATATCAAAATTACGCGTCATATTACGTCATTTATATTTTATACACATTAATGAAATTTAACACACTTAAAGCCATTTACGTTTTTGACAAAGTCATGAAATTTCATGAAGATTGCTTGAATAGTTTTACAGATATAACATGTTTTGTGTGTCAAGGAGTCGTGGGCGACCCCAGAAGTCCGGTAAAGGTTAAAAATCAGCGTCCTTCATCAAATTGAAGATGCTGCCGATGTTAGGAAGAAGAAAAAAAACGTTGGTCGTGCGCACAGCTAAGCCACAACAAGGAAAAAAACAGCATGCACAAACAGGAACATACAAACATACATGGTGCTAGAAAAGTTAAGTGAGAAGGAGTCTTAACTCATTCGCATCGAAACGATTTTGAATTCTTCCAAAAAACTCACAAATCACTCCAGCCATACACACAAACGAAACAGAAGATTACAGGTTTTTACTTCAGGTTTAGACATACGGAAGTGGTAGATCAGACTTTTTTATATATACTTTATATTAGAAAAACTCTCTACGCCGATTAGTTTCCCCCACAACGAGCCACTACAAAAGCAAAGTCAGAGGCAAAATGGTGGTCTAAAGGAGCGAAGCGAGTTTAGAAGTGACCAAGGTATTGTGTGGACACAGATTTACTTCCCTTGAAGCAAATGCATCAAATTGACAGTTCTCTATTAATTCTGGACATATATGGCCGGAACGACTGGAATGAGAAGGTCTTCATAGGGAGGTTTCACTGTACCTCTGTTCTGAATAAAAGCCCTGAAGGGAGCTATGCCAGTGCCGGCCCCAATCAGCACAACGGGGGTGGGGGAAGGAGAGGGGGGCAGGCGGAAATCCGGGTTGGGGCTGAGGAAGACGGGCAGCGTCTGCCCTGCCCGCAGCCGATCCTGGAGGTAGGTGGTGGCCACCCCTCCCCCCTCCCTCCCCCCGTCCACGTAGCGAACCACTGCCACCGTCAGCGACAGCACACTGTCGTCCTGCCACAGGACAAAACAAACCAATCTGTCATTCTGACAAATGTTGTTACTTGATCACCGTCAGCGACAGCACACTGTCGTCCTGACACATGATAAAACAAACCATTCTGACAAATGTTGTTACTTGATCACCATCAGCGACAGCACACTGTCGTCCTGACACATGATAAAACAAACCAATGATAAAACAAACCAATCTGTCATTCTGACAAATGTTGTTACTTGATCAGCGACAGCACACTGTCGTCCTGCCACAGGATAAAAAACAAACCAATCTGTCATTCTGACAAGTGTCGGTCACTTCAGTGTCCATGTCAGTGGTGAATTGACTGCCGTCAGCGACAGCACACTGTCATCCTGCCACACAGGATAAAACAAACCAACTGTCATTCTGACAAGTGTCGGTCACTTCAGTGTCCATGTCAGTGGTGAATTGACCGCCGTAAGCGACAGCACACAGTCATCCTGCCACACAGGATAAAACAAACAAACTGTCATTCTGACAAGTGTCGGTCACTTCAGTGTCCATGTCAGTGGTGAATTGACCGCCGTAAGCGACAGCACACTGTCATCCTGCCACACAGGATAAAACAAACAAACTGTCATTCTGACAAGTGTCGGTCACTTCAGTGTCCATGTCAGTGGTGAATTGACCGCCGTAAGCGACAGCACACTGTCATCCTGCCACACAGGATAAAACAAACAAACTGTCATTCTGACAAGTGTCGGTCACTTCAGTGTCCATGTCAGTGGTGAATTGACCGCCGTAAGCGACAGCACACTGTCATCCTGCCACACAGGATAAAACAAACAAACTGTCATTCTGACAAGTGTCGGTCACTTCAGTGTCCATGTCAGTGGTGAATTGACCGCCGTAAGCGACAGCACACTGTCATCCTGCCACACAGGATAAAACAAACAAACTGTCATTCTGACAAGTGTCGGTCACTTCAGTGTCCATGTCAGTGGTGAATTGACCGCCGTAAGCGACAGCACACTGTCATCCTGCCCACAGGATAAAACAAACCAATCTGTCATTCTGACAAGTGTCGGTCACTTCAGTGTCCATGTCAGTGGTGAATTGACCACCATCAGTGACAGCATGCTGTCATCCTGCCACAGGATTAAAAAACAAACCAATCTGTCATTCTGACAAGTGTCGGTCACTTCAGTGTCCATGTCAGTTGTTACTTGACCACCGTCGGCGACAGCACACTGTCATCCTGCCACAGGATAAAACAAACCAATCTGTCATTCTGACAAGTGTTGTTACTTGACCACCGTCAGCGACAGCACACTGTCATCCTGCCACAGGATAAAACAAACCAATCTGTCATTCTGACAAATGTTGTTACTTGACCACCGTCAGCGACAGCACACTGTCGTCCTGCCACAGGATAAAACAAACCAATCTGTCATTCTGACAAATGTTGTTACTTGACCACCGTCAGCGACAGCACACTGTCATCCTGCCACACAGGATAAAACAAACCAACTGTCATTATGACAAGTGTGGGTCACTTCAGAGTCCATGCCAGTTGTTACTTGACCACCGTCGCCGACAGCCCATTGTCGTCCTGCCACAGAACGCAAAAGCTCCTTGAAAAAGTTCATCGTGTTGGTAACTCTAATTAATATACATATTTTCTTTTTCACAACACAAAAGTTTACCTTTCAGAGCAGCGAGTGAGACGTTCTCACCTCATTCACTCCGAGGAAGTCCACAGGGGTGGACGAAACAGTCAGTGAGAAAGGAAAACTTTTGTGTTGTGAAAAAGAAAATATGTATATTAACACAAAAGCTATTTCCTTATGACAGATGTTACGTCAGTTTCACTGCAAGCCTGGTTTCTGCTAATATCTTTACTACAACTACAAACCTGTGTACCGTATTTTTCAGATTTTGTTACTATATTTTCTTACTACACTGTATACCATTAGTCACATTACAAGGCGCAAGGATCTCAGTCTGGGGGGAAAAAAGTATCACCTTAAGTGACTCAGCACCACGAAAGGGACATTAAGTCGCTGGGCTAGTTTCTCACAACAGGCTTGCAAAGTCAAAAATCTCATTTTTTGTCAATTTTGAGTTATGGGTAATTTTATGTTCTCTAACATCTTATCTTTCATAGTTATAAAGCATAATCTTTAACATGGTCTCTAAATGGTCTTATAAGTGTTTAAAAATGAGTAGGCCAATGTATTTTCTTCAGCTAGGCTAGAGTTTAAACTGTTTTTTTCTCAAAATGGCTGACACTCACCCTACTAACTTTAAATGCTCATAACTCTAGAATGGAAAAAGATATAAGAATGGCTCTTGTATCATTAGAAAAGAGAATTGTCGGACGTTTTCAAATGTATAACTTTTTCAGAATGGTCAGTTTGACACTTAATGTCCCTTTCGTGGTGCTAAGTCATTAATAGTCTGAAAAGTGCGGTAATTAACAACCTGTTGAAGCAATGACACTTCCAATCATAGCCTTCTTCAAGACATTTTGTGGACAAAATTGGATCAAAATATGCATAGGTAAGACAGGGTCCAGATTCTAAAATTGTTAGGCCTTGATTATACTGTTCTAAAGCAAGAATTATCCCTACAATATAAAAAAATATAAAAATTCATGACAACTGTGTTATAGACCATTCATCAAGAAATGTTGTGAAAAAAACTGCATTGAAATACATGCAAAATTCGCGAGATATTAGCGATTATGTGTTTGGGGTTTTGAACCCCGTAACTGGCGCGACCTTGACCTTAATGTAAAACTAAATACATCAGTGGATCACTTCATCTTGGCAAACTAGTATGATAGACTGAATAGTTTTTGAGAAAAACGGACGAATAGCCGGACAGACGGAGGCACGCCGGATGCACGCCGGAAGCATGGACGGATCAGACAGAAACAATAGCTCCCCGAACCTTCGGCTCGGGGACTAAAAACAGCAGTGACAATAAGGAAGTTAACTCTTGTTGTGGACAATGAAGATTGATTGTTAATAATGCCAAAAATTGAATCAGTGCCAAGTGTCAGCATTCAGCTGACATTCCAATTTTAGAGGAGCTAATAAGAGAACATTATTTTGAAAAAAAAATTCATAAAAAAGGCAGGAGAATGAGACAATAAGTCAGAAAAATAGTAGACGACAGAAAGCAAAGGGGAAAGGCAGAGTCAAAGAGAGTGACAGATTAGAGTAAGTTACAAGCACAGAACTTCCAGAAGGTGGGGATACTAGGCATGGTAGTGGACCGGAGGAAAAGCATTTTTATCTGAAAATATTTGGGGGGTGTCAGGAGACATTGCTTCATGGTGGTCTCATTGGGTAAAGAGCCCTTTATGGTGATCAAGGGGCAATTTCTTTTCAGGACAAAATATATAAAACCCCATCTGATATTTGTTTTTCTACATTCACTTTTCTCTGAATTCAGAGAATTCTCTGAAGATTACCACGCCTGACTACTTACACCAAAGCCCCCCGGTATCCCCACGGGGAGAGACTCGTGGAGGGGGCGGGGACGTCCAGCTCCCCGTATGGAGGCATGAGGCATCCATCCACCCACCCTGACTACTTATACCAAAGCCCCCCGGTATCCCCACGGGGAGAGACTGGTGGAGAGGGCGGGGGCTCCAGCTCCCCGTATGGAGGTACGAGGCATCCATCCACCCTGACTACTTATGCCAAACCCCCCCCCCCAGTATCCCCACGGGGAGAGACTCATGGAGGGGGCGGGGACGTCCAGCTCCCCGTATGGAGGCACGAGGCATCCATCCACCCACCCTGATTACTTATGCCAAAGCCCCCCCCCCCCACCCCCCACCCCCAGTATCCCCACGGGGAGAGACTCGTGGAGGGGGCGGGGACGTCCAGCTCCCCGTATGGAGGCATGAGGCATCCATCCAGCAATACGACTGACCAGCAAAGGGGAGGAGGAGATGGAGTAGTATCGCGGCTGTAGAGGGCGCAGCGATCTGAGCAGGGAGTGGACAACGTCCACCAATGGAGGCTGAGGCAGTCGACGGCCGCACCAGTCGCACAACACCTGCCCTAACCGCCGTCCATCCAGGTAGGCTCTGCACTCCTCCTGAAAACATGAAAGTCGTGATATCTGAAAAGTGAAAGAGCAGTGAACTATACCCTACTGACCTCCTACTGACCTCCAAAAAGGAAAGCGAAATATTTCAGATTTCATTTCTAAGTGTTTTTAACTACACAATTCATCAACTTTGTGAGTATTAAATAGTCTACCCCCAAGGTCTGATCTCTTGTGAAATGCAAAGAATTATGGTTAGCCGTTACTAATGCGATGCTGAGAGGCCGTTTGGTATAATATGTGAAATGTTTAACGCCAGCCATTTTTTAGCCCAAATTATCTATCAAGCCTACCTGGTTGAAGAAAAGTTGGCATCTGCAATACTGTGAATCTCCCTATAACATGTATCAAATCAAGCCTATCCTTATCCAGGGATGCACATTTGGGGGACCTTTAATGGGACAATGTGTCCTGGCTCAGCATTATCAATGGGACAAATGTCCTGAACTTCCTGTGTGTGGACACAAGATACACAGCCCAAATTAAAGTTACCTTTTTCATACACCCAAGAAAAGTTGTCTTAACCCCTTGACTGCCAGAGAAAATTAAAGAAAAATTAATTGTACAAATCATGACATGAAAAAGACAACTGATAGAGCCAATCTGGCAAAATGGTCTGGGGATATAACTCTCTTGACTTGTGCAAGAGCAAAAACCAGAATATCAGAGTTAACCCTATTCATCTGATGACGTCGTCAGTGATGCCATCAAGTCAGTACGTGATATGTTTAAGGCAGTCAAGGGGTTAACATGACAAGTACATATTTTCTAGCAATGAACGTTATCATTCAATATACTTTAAATTACAACTGTTTATCTGAAATTTCACCAGTCATTCAGTAAATGACATGATATAGAACTAAAAAAATGAAAGAAGAAAAAAAGCCAAGTCTCGATAAATTATTACTAATTTCTATTTAAGCTAAACCACTTTATGTCTTTCCGCAACTGAAAAAGATAACAATAGGCCACCACTCACACGCTCTTTATATCCAGTTAGACAAGATGATTCAACTTACCATCAGATAGCAAGTCTCCATGAGCATTACAGAGTGGTGGCCAGGGATGGAAAATATGGAGAGAAAGAGAGAGAGAGAGAAGATTTTTTGCTGTCCGTTCTTTTTTTTCTCAAAATATTATCGGACACAAGTCCGCCTCAACCGGAGTTGGCAATAAGCGCGCATCGCTCATAAGAGCGCGCTCATAAGCGCACATTTGCATGCTCATAAGAGCGCATCCCTTCTGCCAATAAGAGCGCATGTAGGCCGCTGATATGCACGCACCGCACGTTTTTGGTCAGGTCTTGTTAACAGTGTCTTGTTAAAAGTGTGATTTTGAATTCGCCAGCTTTCTTTCAAAACCGATCAACACGCGGGTTAGGGATAGGGTTAGGGATAGGGTTAGGGTTTCACATCACATTTTACAACGCGCTCTTTTTGACATCCTCGATCTTTCTTAGGTTCCAAAGATGCGCGCTTATTGAACAAAACATTGCGCTCGATGATAAAAACTGAACGCGCTTATTTAGGACAGAAGCGATGCGCTCAATTACGACAGAGGGGATGCGCTCATTTCGGACTACATGCATGCACTCATATGAGCCGGAAAAAGTCGATGCGCGTTTATCGACAATAGAAAAATGCGCGCTTATCGTATGCAGCCGCCTCAACAGTGCTACACTAGGACAATGAATGACGTTCCACTCGGAAAAGTGTACGACGCTGCATATGACATGGCACAGGAACACCCTGGTTGGAGATTGCACCCTCCATGGTCATGTGCTGCTGTACATACCTCTCATCTTTGGGTCTGAGAATGATCTCTAAGCACTTTACAATTACTGAATCACACAATAGGATGCCATAGCTATATGTGAAGTTCTAACTTCTATGCGTACAATCAACGTCTGGTTTAAACAAATCTTTAATATTTCCAAACAACACATAACAGAAAGCAAAAGAGAGCATCAACAAGCTAGCGCTTATAGCGTGCTCCTGAAATATTTCATGAAAAATATTTGGTGAATGACAGACTGTGTAAGTACAATAATACATCATTTATATATAATTGAGCGAAATAAAAGGCAAAAAGAAATAAATGAAATCAAATCAAACACTCTGTCTAAACGTCTGTTGTTTATGTTATGATTATGAAAGTAAATGAAGTTCTATACGTAAACATTATTTTTTTTAAATAAGATATGTCCAGGGACGGTATTCATGTCGAGATAGCATGAGACTTAGCATGATGCTAACTTAGAAGCTCTTCCAATGTCCTATAGGATTTAATAGGACTTTTGGAAGAGCTTCTAAATTAGCATTATGCTAAGTCTCATGCTATCTCGACATGAATACCGTCCCTGGTAAAGACAAAATGACTGATGTTTCTGTCTTTCATAGTCTGTTCACTGTGACAACAAATTTCTCTCCAAGTACATATATATCAAAACAAAATATGTGTGTTATTATAAATGACCCGCGCTACCTTGGACGACAGAAGGTGAGAGAGCTTGGAGCGAAGTGACGCGGAGCTGATAGTGATACGTTCGTGTAACACCGACAGCGTGCCGGGCGTGGCCTTCTTGATGTCGTAGCACCACCGTAACGCCTCTCTGACCGACATCGGCCCTGCAGAGTTAAAAAACAAACAACAGGTAATCTTGCACTTTAGACACCCCCTATGTTTACATGGATGCAACTGGGGAGAAAATTAAAAAAACAGGCAAGGCAGGGGTCCAGGGGACACCCAGGGCCCTGGCAGGGTACAGGGCTGGGGGGTCAGGGGGCAACGCCCCCCCTGAAGCTGAAGAAAAAGCAAAATCATACTCAATTTGAAGCTTATTCCAGGCTTGTAAAGTGAGAATTCAACACATTTTTTTTCCCCTTGAACTTTGAATCAATTTTTTGGGGGTGGTCAAAATTTTGAAAAACAGGCCCCGCCTCGTATCCAAGGCACGGTTGCATCCATGTGTTTATGACCCTCAATATGGCGTAGAGTGGCACGGAGGTAACGCATACGCCTCGTGTCAAGTAAACCCGACGAGTTCAAACCTGGGTACATTCGGTGAAAACATTTACCCACCCACCACCCCTTTCCTTCCTCATCAGTCACACAAAAATCACATGCGAAAAATAATAAAATTGGGTGGCGTGCCTCTGGCTGCGACGTGCTCTCCGGGTGGGAAGCAACCCGAATTTCACAGAGACGCCTTTGTGACTATAAAGTACCTAATAATAATAATAATAATAATAATAATAATAATCATTATTATATCTAATAATAATAATAATCTCAACACACACAAAACACACACACACACACACACACACACACACACACACACACACACACACACACACATAAAACACACACACACACACACACACACACACATAAACACACACACACACACACACACACACACACACACACACACACACACACACACACACACACACACACACACCATGCAAAATTTCCTGTTTTTGAATTTTACCAGAAAAGGAATATCCTTTTTTTTAATTTGTCAAACAATATCTTTGTGTGTCTATTGTATTTTTCAAACACTTTAAAATAAGCATTTGTATAAATTGTGGAAAAAGCAAACTAAAATACCTTCATAAATCATTTTTTTCTTCAGCTGCAGGGGGAACATTACCCCTGGACCCCGGCCTTTCAGTTTTTTTCATTTTGTGAACACATACACAAACATATCATGACGCTTGACTTCAGTTAAATCACTGAAATCCAAGCACTAATACACTAGACAAAATGAAAAAAACAAAACTGAACAAAGTGAAATATGCCCTCAAAAAAACAAAGGTACCGTAGAATTCCCACTGGGACACTGCAACACAAAACCACTTTAAGTTATATTAATGTTTATAGAACTTGCACCAAAATAAAACACTTAAAACACAATTCAATAGAAAAACCAACTCTATTAAAAATAAAACTTTTTTCTCACCTGATAACTTTATAAATTAGTAATGTCCCATATGGTCTTCATGATCGGGAGGACGTAAAACATTAATTTCGTCATTATAATAGAACTTGACATTCGAGAGAAAGACTCTGGTCGTTGTCTAGTTCTGGTAACGCCCGATTGCGCCCGCTGAACAGCAGGTCTAGTAGTTTCACGTTCACTTTCTCCCTACCCACAATGCAATATACTAAGTTAGTGCTTCCTTTTCCTGACTCTCAGTGGTCCGTTTTTGGTTCTTACAGCAAGGGAAAGCACCCACTAGTCTTTTTGAACGGATTTTTCGAAGTGACCCCAACTTTTTTCCTTCTTTCCACGCGACGTGCGCAGTATTGACTCGGCGCGATGCTCGGAGCGCCATTACGGATTTTTTTATTCCAATTCATGGTTTAATTTGTTGTGTGACAGTATGTTAGCTTTGGAATAATAATATCATCATTGCTATTCAATATGCATCTTTCGGAAATGAAATGTGAGTTAGGCTTTATTCTGGGTGATTTTCTTAATGAAAAGATTTGGTGTGACGTTCGGAGTTAATGCCCTTGTCTCTGGGGACTGGGATTGATTCTCGGTTCGAATGGTCGGGAGTCATTGGGTTAAGCAAAGGCATAGCATTCAGAATTTGGTCTCACTCTCAGTGAGGATAGGCACAATGACACTGCAACACTAAACCACTTATATCATCAATGCTTTATAGAACTCGACATTCAAGAGAAAGACTCTTTGTTAGCTCTAATAGACGATTTTCGGAGAATAAAACTAGGGGAGAGCACTTCATGAAAATTATAATGGTTTCCCTCCATCACTCGGTCAAATTCCATAGCAACAATGGTGTCGAAGCTTGAAACCGCAGGATGCAAGTCAGCGACTTGCAAACAGTTTTTTTTAGAAAAATGAGGGGCGTCCAGTATCCACAAGCTGAGAGAACTTGCAAAATGTGACGTAAAAATATAAATGACATCAACTTTAAAATGACGTATGATGTTCTAAGTGATGTAAGTCTAATCAAACATGCGAGCCGAGAGCTGGGGATTTACCTGAAGGTAGAGAAACTCCCCCTGTTTGACAGATTGAATTAGGCAAGATCACTCCCACACACCATGAAATTATTCCCCTTAATTATTTCCGAACAATTCCCATTGAGTGAGATTAAGCAACGGTAAAACTTTCAGAATTTGGTCTCACTCTCAGAGTGAGGATAGGCACAATGATCATGGGTGAAGGTAGCTCAGGCATGCTCCTGAAATCAGGATTGAAAAACAAAACTGATAGAAAGAGTCTTCAGGATCGGCCATCTTGTCATTGGAACCACGGTCTAATAAAATCAAGCATTTCTACCGAAATTGATGGCAGACAAAAACAAGGCCTACTGATCTCGCTGACCCTGACCTTGACCGGTATGCCATCACCAGAATGACCTTAAGCCCAAGTACCTACATGCCAAGTTTGAAGACTCTAAGACCAACGGTGTGGAAGTTATGGCCCCTTAAAGAGTTTTGGTTTTCAAGGTTATACACCAAGGTCAAGATCACGACAGCGATAATTTATGCGCGGATGTCTTCCTCTCATGGTGACACACCACCACACAAAATGTGAAGGGGTTCGGGAGATATCCTTGGGACAGACAGAAAAAGAAAAAAGAAAAAAGAAACATACACGAACGAAAATAGATTCCTTTGCGATCGTAGATCAGCAAAGGACAACAAGAGATGATAGATATGGCAATTCTAACACTATCCCCACCCATCCTATATACACAGACACACACACACATACCGGTACACTGTCACTGCGCTTTGGTTCCTTACGCCAATTTTCACTGTTGATCTTTTCATTTTATTTGATTCAGTATTTTTCTTCTTTTCATGACGACAGGATGAAAAAAAGCTTTTAGCTTACTCCTTTATCATCAATAAAGATAATTTTGACTTCACTTGACTTGACTGGAAACAAAAACATTTTTAAAGGTCACCACTTCAGGACTGGGAAGATTCAGAGAACATTGAAACGTGTCGTTTCAGGATTGAGAGAATGTTTTACTTTCACCCATGACAATGTCTATAAATGTGTACATAGGTATCTGTGAACCTCTACCTATCTCTCTAAATCTGTCTATCGCTCTGTCTGTCTTCACTGACCTTGGCCACGGAAGGCAGGCTTGACCTCAGGAAATACCTCTTGACCGTTCAAGGCGAGAATTGCCAAAATTTCGTTGACTGAGGCAGGGTTGTTCTCTGCATACAGCCCTAAAGAGTCCCCTGAAAATTGCGACACGCATAAGATCAGAGCTTAATACACAGCACCTTCCTTCATTTGAATTGTATGCGAGTGTCATAAAAACATAAGTTTAACAAGTGATGTAACCCAAATAAATTCAAGTAGACTATGTGTGAT
>CM065702.1:14987451-15012451 GCA_017654935.2 Phymorhynchus buccinoides | reverse complement strand
GTAAGGTCTATTCTTACCTGGTAGAGAACAAATAATCATCTTCAATATTGGGATTCCTCTGTGACATGCACAAAGTAAGGTCTATTCTTACCTGGTAGAGAACAAATAATCACCTTCAATATTGGGGATTCTTCTGTGACATGCACAAAGTAAGGCCTATTCTTACCTGGGTAGAGAACAAATAATGTCTGCAATATTGGGATTCCTCTGTGACATGCACAAAGTAAGGTCTATTCTTACCTGGTAGAGAACAAATAATCACCTTCAATATTGGGGATTCTTCTGTGACATGCACAAAGTAAGGCCTATTCTTACCTGGTAGAGAAACAAATAATCATCTTCAATATTGGGATTCTTCTGTGACATGCACAAAGTAAGGCCTATTCTTACCTGGTAGAGAACAAATAATCATCTTCAATATTGGGATTTCCTCTGTGACATGCACAAAGTAAGGTCTATTCTTACCTGGTAGAGAACAAATAATCACCTTCAATATTGGGGATTCCTCTGTGACATGCACAAAGTAAGGTCTATTCTTACCTGGTAGAGAACAAATAATCATCTTCAATATTGGGGATTCCTTCTGTGACATGCACAAAGTAAGGTCTATTCTTACCTGGGTAGAGAACAAATAATCATCTTCAATATTGGGATTTCTTCTGTGACATGCACAAAGTAAGGTCTATTCTTACCTGGTAGAGAACAAATAATCACCTTCAATATTGGGGATTCTTCTGTGACATGCACAAAAGTAAGGCCTATTCTTACCTGGTAGAGAACAAATAATCATCTTCAATATTGGGGATTCTTCTGTGACATGCACAAAGTAAGGTCTATTCTTACCTGGTAGAGAACAAATAATCATCTTCAATATTGGGATTCCTCTGTGACATGCACAAAGTAAGGTCTATTCTTACCTGGTAGAGAACAAATAATCATCTTCAATATTGGGATTCCTCTGTGACATGCACAAAGTAAGGTCTATTCTTACCTGGTAGAGAACAAATAATCACTTCAATATTGGGGATTCTTCTGTGACATGCACAAAGTAAGCCTATTCTTACCTGGTAGAGAACAAATAATCATCTTCAATATTGGGGATTCTTCTGTGACATGCACAAAGTAAGGTCTATTCTTACCTGGTAGAGAACAAATAATCATCTTCAATATTGGGATTCCTCTGTGACATGCACAAAGTAAGGTCTATTCTTACCTGGTAGAGAACAAATAATCACCTTCAATATTTGGGATTCTTCTGTGACATGCACAAAGTAAGGCCTATTCTTACCTGGTAGAGAACAAAGAATCATCTTCAATATTGGGAGTGACAAAAGAACAAATAATCATCTTCAATATTTGGGGATTCTTCTGTGACATGCACAAAGTAAGGTCTATTCTTACCTGGGTAGAGAGAAAAATAATCATCTTCAATATTGGGATTTCTTCTGTGACATGCACAAAGTAAGGTCTATTCTTACCTGGTAGAGAACAAATAATCACCTTCAATATTGGGGATTCCTCTGTGACATGCACAAAGTAAGGTCTATTCTTACCTGGTAGAGAACAAATAATCATCTTCAATATTGGGGATTCCTCTGTGACATGCACAAAGTAAGGTCTATTCTTACCTGGTAGAGAACAAATAATCATCTTCAATATTGGGATTCCTCTGTGACATGCACAAAGTAAGGTCTATTCTTACCTGGTAGAGAACAAATAATCACCTTCAATATTGGGGATTCTTCTGTGACATGCATAAAGTAAGGCCTATCCTTACCTCCCAAAAATTAAGAAAATAGGGTCTTTGGATTACAGGCCCTGGTTTGATGCCTTTTAGTGACATGGGTATTAAATCATTGTGGTGCATTGGCGGCGAAAGGGTTTAAAAAAAAGGAAGATGGTAATCAGAGCTTGAGATTGTCAGTGGGCTCGGGTCGTTGACCCGCATTGATAGTGATTTGACCCCTCATTTTGTGCAACAAGGGGTCATCTGACCCATGAAGTCTGCAATAAATTTTAAGTGTAATACTACAGTAACAATACACATTATTGGCCCATTATTTTGGAAATTGACCCATCACTTTCTGCAATCAGGGGTCATAGTACCCAGGTTGAAACCAATCTGAAGCTCTGGATCATGGTATGTCATAATATCAACTTCCCAGTACAAAGTAAACTCTCTCTTTTCAACCCTTTCTACCCTTCGCTCCATATCTTCTTCTTCTTCGTCGATCACATCAGATGGAGATGCCAACAGCAGCAGTCGCCTGGAGATTAGTCAGGTTTCCGTGCAGCTTTTCCCTCAGTGGTGTTAGGTCTGGCCACATGTTGCTCTATATCATTTTTGCATTCTATTTTCTTTAACCCCTTCACTGCCGAGCCCGGTTCCGGTTCCGGGGCAACTATTTGCCAAGCCGTTTTAGGTTGCCGAGTCTATCGCAAAACTTTCTGAATAAAAGTGCATATAACCTATGCTTTTCTGAACGAGGATTGAACATACTATCCTTTGAGAACACTCTCACATGCATTCGAACATACTGCGTAAAGCGTATGGATAGAAAAAGAGAAACTCTTAGAACAACCCTATGACGGATATTTCCGTGACGGGGCAGTTTATAGGTTACCGGAAGTTGACGGAAATATCCGTGACGGGGCAGTTTATAGGTTACCGGAAGTTGACGGAAATATCCGTGACGGGGCAGTTTATAGGTTACCGGAAGTTGACGGAAATATCCGTGACGGGGCAGTTTATAGGTTACCGGAAGTTGACGGAAATATCCGTGACGGGGCAGTTTATAGGTTACCGGAAGTTGACGGAAATATCCGTGACGGGGCAGTTTATAGGTTACCGGAAGTTGACGGAAATATCCGTGACGGGGCAGTAAGGGCTAAAACCACCTTAGTCTTAAGTAAGGTACCCAAAATATTGTCACTTTTTAGTTTCCCCGAACATCGTCATATTTTTTAGTACCCCCAAATATCATGAGGGCGCAAAAAGTCAAGTATTTCACAGTTGCCAGACAAATCATTAACCCCTTCACTGCCAGAGGAAATCTAAGAAATTAAAAAATTTCTTATTACAAAAAAAAATAAAAGAGACGTGGTAGACTCAATCCAACAAACTGGTCTAGAGATATATCTTTCCTGATTTGTCTAAACCAAAAACCATCATCATTCCCATTCCAGGGCTATGACATCAAAAGTTATGACATCATCAATGACATCACACACCCCATAGTAGACAAGGGGCAGGCAGTGAAGGGGTTAACGTTAGCTCTTCTAAGATTAACAGGCAAAGATGCAGATTATCACCCCCCTCTCAATTTCTCGGCTCTTTCCGTTTTTCTTTTATTTCAGTCTTGCCTTTTTTACTGCAGATTGAGTGCTTAAACCTCTACTATTTTGGATCTTTCAGCTGCTTTTGATACTATTGACCACCATATACTCCTTAAGAGGCTTCAAATCACCTATGGAATATCAAGCACTGCTCTGTCATGGTTCTCGTCTTACCTTTCTGGTCGAACTCAGTCTGTCTCCATCAATGACTCATCTTCTGCAATGGTTGGCCTCACATGTGGGGTTCCTCAAGGCTCAGTACTTGGACCAGTCCTCTTCATCATGTACACTAAACCCCTGTCCGAGTTGATCACTTCTCATTCAGTTGATTCTCAGTCTTTTGCTGATGATACACAACTCCACAAGCCTGTATCCCCATCTACCATTCTTCCTTCTATATCTTCACTTGAATTCTGCATTCGCAACATCAAATCATGGATGCTACAAAACAAACTGAAGCTGAATGACGACAAAACGGAGGCCTTGTTCATCCACTCTCCATCTAGAAAACTTCCGTACCCAAAGCCTGATTCCATCTCTGTCTGTGACACTCAAATACCTTTTTCTCCTTCTGCTAGAAATCTTGGCTTCCACATCTCTCAAGATATGAGTGTTGACTCACAAGTTCAAACTATCTGTCGGTCAGCATACTGTGAGCTGCGTCGCATTGGTACGATTCGCCATCTCCTGTCTATAGATACTACTAAAATACTAGTCTGCGCTTTTGTTCTCTCTAAACTAGATTATTGTAATTCACTCTTGTATGGCTGCCCCCAACACCTCATTGACAAGCTTCAAAAAGTCCAGAACTCTGCTGCCAGACTTGTCCTCAAAGGTCTCTAAGTATCATCATGTTCAACCACTCCTGATATCCCTTCATTGGCTTTCCATCAAAGCACGTATTGACTACAAAATTTCCACTCTATGTCATTCTTATTTCTCTGGAAATGCCCCTAGCTACATTTCTGACATGCTTTCTGTCTATACTCCATCAAGGCAATTGCGGTCATCTTCAGATTCCAAAATTCTCTGTGTTCCTAGTACACGAACAAAAAATGTTTGGTGAGCGCTCCTTTTCCTTTTCGGCCCCATCAGTTTGGAACTCCTTACCACGCGAAATTCGCCATATCCAGTCCTTGCAATGTTTCAAATCAGCTCTCAAGACCCACCTGTTCAAGCTACATCACAACCTTTAGGCCACATTACTTCTGGACTCTATTCTCACACACACACTCCCCTCCCCCCATATTAGTTTCACTGTGTGTTGACTGCAATGTGTACGTCAGCTTTGTTGAGAGAGAGAGAGAGAGAGAGAGAGAGAGAGAGAGAGAGAGAGAGAGAGAGAGAGAGAGAGAGAGAGAGAGAGAGTGTGTGTGTGTGTGTGTGTGTGTGTGTGTGTGTGTGTTGATGCTTTGTTCAACTGATTGTATTTTGTATTGTGTTTTTTGGGTGGGGTGAGTGGTGGTGATGGTAACGGTGTGTGTGTGTGTGTGTGTGTGTGGTTGTGTGTGCGTGTGCGTGTGCGTGTGTATGTGCCGGTACGTGCGTGTATGTGTGGGTGGGGTGTGTATGTGTATGCCTATTTGCATGTGCGTGAGCGATTATTTCGTGTTGTTGTTGAATTTGTTGCTTCTTAATTTTTGTTGTTGTTAAGCGCATAGAGCTCCACATTGGTGGAGGAATGCGCTATATAAATGATTCACTATTATTATTATTATTATTACTATTTTCTATATTAAATGTTACATTTTCATCCAATTTTAAACACACAATCGCTAATACAGGTAGTACTGTAATTTTCGGGTTATAAGGCGATTTGGGTTTTTTCAATTTCGACCTATGCACCTAATAAACGAGGGCACCCTGTTAGTGAACAAAATTGTGAGAAGAGAGGCAACGATTGCCGTGTTCAGTACAGTCTACTGTGAGTCAAACATCGAAAGTGGTCACTGTGAGTTCGCTGATACGATGAATACTCACGTTAAAATGCTTCAAAATCCCTATTATCATCCGAGATACCATCCAACAGATGCCAAAACCCTTCATTGGATATAAAAAGCATCGTTGTAGAGCTTAAAATACTATAATTTTATCAGTTTTCGCGAAGAATTGTCCAAACACAACAGGAAGCAGCTCAAACAGAAGTTCGATTATTTGAAAGGGGAGCCAACTCTCGTTTATGACAGCAGTAATGGTGGTCGCTAAGCGTTTACAGGACGCGTACGGGCTTCAAAGTTTGACTTTCTTTTATGAGAGCGCCTTTTACTTTATTTTTTTCAGATTTTTCTTGAAAATTAACCTATTCGCCTTATACACAGCAGCGCCTAATGATCCGAAAAATACACTACAATACAAAGGCAAGACTGACAAAAAAACAGAAGGAACCAAGACATTGAGGGGGTGTTAGTCTGCGTCTTAGCCGGTCCGATTAACCCTACCTTCAATGTAGCCAGGAAGGGCCTGTGTCGACTGTGCGCCATTTCCGCTCCGCTAGCCTCCTCCTCCAGCTCGTCCAAAGGGAGGTAATCATGGCGGAGGTCGGGGCAGATCTCCTCGGCCCGTTGCCTGCCGACCCATCCCACCGCCTCCTCCATCCAGCCCTCGATGGCCGCCCAGTCCTCCCCATCCACCCGCGTGGTGCCCACCACGGCCTGCGCTCCCAGCTGGGCCAGTCTGCGGGGCAAATTTAGAAAACCATCATTTATTTATTTATTCAAAAAATGTAATGGCGTTTACCCTTTGACCTTTTCAATGCTAGCCATTCCTCAGTCAAAATGTACCATTAAACTTACCCCGGGTAGAGAAAAGATTTTGTCTGCAATATTGGGAATTCCTCTGTGACATGCATGAAACAGGGCCTATCCTTACCTCCCAAAATGAAGAACATAAGGTCATTGATAAAACGAATTTTAAAACAGTTTCACTCAGCTAAAGTTTAGGCTCACCTCGGTAATTGGATACCAGACCTTCATTTGATGCCTTTTAGTAACATGGGTGTCAAATCATTGTGGTGCCAAGAGGCGACAGTATTAGGTATTATGTACTTCATAGTCACAGAGGCGTCTCTGTGAAATTCGGGTTGCTCCCACCTGGAGAGCGTGTCGCAGCCAGAGGTGCGCCACCCGCGTGTCCACACAGATTTACTTCCCTTGAAGCAAATGCATCAAATTGACAGCTACCTCCCTTATAAGACCCCTCCATTATAAGACCTTATTTTGGATGATTTTTGAAGGTCTTATAAGGGAGGTCCCACTGTACTACTACTTTGTGACAGGAAATGGCAATAATCTTATACAGGTGGTGACACATGCGTTGCAGTGCGTAACACAGGGGCAGAAAATGTCAGTATAAAGCTTTGTAGCTTTTCAAGTATTCACACCAAAAGATGAGGATCGCAATCATACTACAGTGGAACTTCCCTTATAAGACCTCCCATTAGAAGACTCCCTCCCATATAAGACCTACTTCTCTGAGACATTGCCCTTCCTTGTAAGTATTAAAATTACCTCCCTTATAAGACCTCCCATTATAAGACTTCCTCCCACATAAGACCTACTTCTCTAAGACATTGCCCTTCCTTGTAAGTATTAAAATTACCTCCCTTATAAGACCTCCCATTATAAGACTCCCTCCCACATAAGACCTACTTCTCTAAGACATTGCCCTTCCTTGTAAGTATTAAAATTACCTCCCTTATAAGACCTCCCATTATAAGACTCCCTCCCACATAAGACCTACTTCTCTAAGACATTGCCCTTCTTTGTAAGTATTAAAATTACCTCCCTTATAAGACCTCCCATTATAAGACTCCCTCCCACATAAGACCTACTTCTCTAAGACATTGCCCTTCCTTGTAAGTATTGAAATTACCTCCCTTATAAGACCCCTCCCTTAAAAGACCTCATTTTGGATGATTTTTGAAGGTCTTATAAGGGAGGTTCCACTGTATTCATAGCAACACCAAAACAAACAAAAAGATGAAAGAGTGGGATGGAAGAGTGAGGTAAAGCAGGAATTGTGGAATGAATGAAGAAAAGGAAAAAAAAAATTGTTGAATACAAACAAAAAAACAAAAAACAAAAAAAGTTTTTCTGACCTATCGGCCAACTGCATCCCCGCCCGACAGAAGTGGGGGTAGCTGGAGTCCCCCAGGGCCAGCAGGGAGACACGCAGGTGGTGCAGGCTGGGGCCTCTGGTCTCCAGGAAGGTCATGAAGGGCCGCCCATCTGAGGGAAACACCCCTGCAACAGCCAGACCATTAACCCTTTCACCACCAGCCATTCCTCAACCAAAACGTTCCATTAATAATTTCATAGGTAGAGAAAACATTTCGTCTGCAGTATGGGTATTAGGTATCAGGTACTTTATAGTCACAGAGGCGTCTCTGTGAAATTCGGGTTGCTCCCACCTGGAGAGCGCGTCGCTGCCAGAGGCGCGCCACCCAATTTTTTTTTTTTAAATTTTGGCATGCGATTTTTGTCACTGATGAGGGAGGGGGGGGGGGGGGGTAAATTTTTGACCAAATGACAACTTTTTCGTTGCCACTGGGTTTAACGTATGCTAAGTGCATGGGCACACGGGACCTCGGTTTATCGTCTCATCCGAAAGACTCCACGTTCAGACTGTTAAGGCCTAGTGCAGAATGAGAGGAAACAATCCCCTGTACCCAGGTTCGAACTCGGGTTTACTTGACACGAAGCGAGCGCGATACCACTGTGCCACTCTACACCATTGAGGTGTATTGGGGATACCTCAGTGACATGCATAAAATAGGGACTATCCTTACCTCCCAAAATGAAGAGCATAAGGTCACTGGATACCAGACCCTCATGTGATACCCTTTAGTGACATGTGTGTTAAATCATTGTGGTGCCAAGAGGCGACAGTGGCGATGAAAGGGTTAGCTCATTCGCATCGCAACGATTTGTTTTTAAAATTTGATTGAATTTTTTTTTCCATTTTACAAATTTCATGAAGACAAAACAAAGACACACACACATACCTACACGCACAGTGACGTAATAGTTATAATACAAATGATGACTGCAATAGTAACTCCATCTCTATCATAACTGTCACCAATATAATTGATAACACCAACCATAAATCAGGGGTGAGCACAGGGTGAGTCATGATTATGAATTGTGTACAAAAACAAACGCGAAAATCGCAATAGTTTGTGGCACGCGGTCTATTTTTACCACTCCAATCATGAGTTACCTCCCCTGGCTTTTCGATAATTTTAATATGTAAACCAGAATGTTATCTCTGCACCATTTCGTAACTTTTTATATCTTTTGGAAAACATTTAAAACTATGTATCCTACTTATACTCATCAAAAGAAGCACCACATACTCGTCGTGTCTGTTGTAGTGTCTGTATTACGTATGTTTATTATTTTGTACGCTTTTGAAATACATCATTTTAAAGAGCGGCCTCAATTAATTTTGAAGTGTAGCCTCGATTTCAAAAAATACTAAAATACTTGTAGTGGTGCCATAGCCGATGAGGTTTAACCGAGGCGTGGTTACCGCTACACCTATCTGTATTAATAAAAAATCGGGACTTTACTGGTTTCGTACTGCCTCCGGGCATTGCCTCCAGTATTGTTCCCACCATATTTGTATTTACAAATGTCCCATATGTGTCTGATTCAGACCGAGAGGACGTGAAACACCATTTTCGTCGTCGTCGTGTAGCCTCGATTTGAAGTGCGACATTTTGTCAAAATGTGTGACAATTTTGGAACGACAGACCGATCGACCGACAGAGTGAGTTATAGGTTTGTGGCTTGAGCCACAAACAAAAAGGGGTAAAAGTATAAGTGGGCAAAGGTACATAGAATTATAAATCATCAAAGATTCTTCTTCTTCTTCTCCTGCGTTCCAAAAATGCTGATGGCCGGTTGATCAAACCCGAATTTTGATGGTTTTGATGAAATGGGTGGTTTGTTGAAGGTCGTTTTCTGTTCCCCACAGCTTTGTCTGCATGTCTGTTGAAACTGGCCATACAGTCGATCTGGGGCCGGCATAGTTCGGTCAGTACTGTAGAATGTGTTCAGGGTCTTGGATACCCGTCCCACATGGGCATTCGTTTGTGTGGGATATCTTGAGGCGGCACAGATGAGAGTGCAGCTGTTTAGGCTCCCCCCCAAGAGGCAACGATTTTGAGTTATTAAAAAAACCTCACAAATCACTCCAGCCATACACACAAACAAAACATACATAAACAAAAGGGAGAAATGAAAGAAGATTAGGGGTTTTTACTTCAGGTTTAGACATAGGGAAGTGGTAGATCAGACTTTTTTATATACCTATATAGACTTTATATAGAAAAACTCTCTACACCAATTGGTTACCCCACAACAAACCACTACAAAAGCAAAGTCAGAGGCAAAATTGTGGTCTAAGGGAGCGAAGCGAGTTTAGAAGTGACCAAAGGTATGGTGTGCACACAGATTTACTTCCCTTGAAGCAAAATGCATCAAATTGACAGCTATCTATTAATTTCGGACATAATATGGCTGGTATGACTTGAATGAGTTAATCGCTGCATGTGTGTTTGTAGTGGCATTTACACAACTGTGCTTGAGAAACAGGGAAAAGTGAAAGTGCACTGTATACAAAACATGTTTTTTAACCCCTTCACTGCCAGAGAATAATTTGGAAATTATTGATTTTCTTATTATGAAATTTAAAAGAGACATGTTAGACTCAATCTGAGAAAAACAGTCTAGAGATAACATCTTTCCTGACTTGTCTAAAACAAAAGCCCAGCATTCCAGGACTATGACATCAAAAGTTATGACATCAGTGACATCACACCGCCAGGCAGGGAAGGGTTAATCACTCTATGTGTGTTTGTAGTGGTGTTTACACGTAACTGTGCTCGAGAAACAGAGAAATGTGAAAGCAAACTGTGTACAAAAAACATTTCTTCAAAGCGCTCGAAAGAATCTGTTGATGTTATTTATAGTCACCGTAATTTTCGGACAAATTTTACACAAATTTCAGATTTTGTTACTATATTTTCTTACTATATTATTTGTCATATTATAAGGCGCAGGGGTCTCAGTCTAGGGAAAAAAAGTATCGCCTTATAGTCAGAAAAATACGGTAAATACCCGGCATGCCTTTACTCTATTTGTCCTACATTGCAAACCTCCAGCAAGCTACCACCCATGTGAGAAGTCAAAAGCACGTAGAAACAAACCCCAAACCCAGATCAATTTGACAGTTACCATCGCCACACGTGGACACCAGGAAAAAGCAGACGGACTCTCTCTCCCACTGCACATGCTGATGATGTTTGGAGTTCAACATTCGGGGCTGCCAGAGAGCTTCGCTCTTCTCCGATAGCTTGCAGAGCCTGAAATGCACGGCAGAACAATTCGTACAAACTCGTTCAACATAGTATAATGGAACCTCCCTTATAAGACCTCCCATTATAAGACTCCCTCCCATATAAGACATACTTTTCTGAGACATTGTCCTTCTTTGTAAGTATTAAAATTACCTCCCTTATAAGACCCCTCCCTTATAAGACCTCATTTTGGGCAATGCCCCACAAGGCCGAAAGGCCGCAGAGGGCGTAAAACCCTAATTCAAGACCTCATTTTGGAGGATTTTTTAAGGTCTTATAAGGGAGGTCTTATTAAACAATGTGTACTCAAAACATGCAACGCATGCATGCAGTCAAACGCAACAAAGAAGTTGTGAATGATGTTCAACACAGGAAAGCATGGAGCCTATACATACAAAAATTGACACCATATCTTAACACACCACTCTCAATCTAAGGTCGTGCGGAAACGCATGCGCTTATTTTTTCTTTCTTTCTTATACTTATTAACGGATTTTAAGCGTCTGTGTGTACGCCCTTAATGTGTGTGCGCCCTTTGTGTGTGCGCCCTTAAAGGTGGATCCTGACGGATTAGTTTTTGCAAGAAACACGTCAAGATGACTTGAAAGACAGCCTTTTCAAGGATCGGAACACTCATTTTGCTCTGGTTTCCTAGAAATCAAACCGTCAAAACGGCGATTCCTCCTTGGCGGAGATGCCGGGGAGAGTAGCCATTTTGGATGGGGTGGGTGCAGGCCAAACCCATTGTGGATGAAGCTTTTTCTTTTTTTGTAGTGCAGCAAAAAATAAATGGAGCCAATATCCTTTGTTGTGGGCGAAACTCCTTTAGATAAACTGCATAAAAAAATTATAAATAAATAAAAATGCTTGTATTGCGAACATTTCATGCAAACGATTTGGTCTAAACTCAGGCAGCCATTAGAAAAGAGACGGCACACGCCTTCTCTTTCAGTGAAATAATTTGACTTCCAGTACCTCCGCCAAGGAGGAATCGCCGATTTGATGGTTTGATTTATAGGAAACCAGAGCAAAGTGAGTGTTGCGATCTCTGTAAAGGGTGTTTTCCTGGTGATCTCGACGTGTTTCTTACAAAAACTCATCCATCAGGGTGCCCCTTTAGACATAGCAGTTCTTAGCACTAGCAGTTACCTGTCTAGCAAGCTGGTTGCCAACTCCTCGCTGAAGCCGTACTCTGTGGCAAACATCACCAGGATCTGTCGCCCTCTGTCGGTGTAACTGGACTGCCGGCGACGGCTGTCGCCTCCCTTGGGCGTGGGCTGGCACGGGTCTGCTCAAGACAGCGCAAAGCAGAGATTGATAGTACAGTGGAACCTCCCTTTTTCCCCCATCTCTTTACACCACTCCTCTTTTCTGTCACACTTTCCATCATATTTTCTCCACACATCCCCTTCATCACCCCCCCCCCCCCATTCCTCCCTCTCTTCCTCCCCCCTGTCCCCACCCACCCACCCTGCACCCCTCTCCCCCACATTCATACTAACCTATGAAGGCATCCAGCGACGAATTAGACCACGACGATTCCTTGTCAGCTGGTTTGAGTAAGCCCAGCAAAAAATAGGAAAGTATGGCCGCCATTCCCGCCGTTGCCACAATGAACCACAGCATGATTTGAGCTTCAGTCAGAAAGTTTGCGTAACCATTATTTTATTATTATTTCTGGCAGAACTCATCAACTTCAAGTCTGCGACCTACATGTTCGTCTTCTTCCAGTACTGGCCAACTGCCGTTTATCGGCAATTATTAACATGTAGGGTCGCTGAAGTGAAACTAAACAAAGGGCCAGCTAGCAACCTATCACAATGGACTAGTTTAGAGCCTGTGCAACTGTGAAAGATTAGATAGATCTGTAATGCAATGATGGCGAGCTTAACGTCCTATTAGGCGTTGCCTCTTAAGGGCAATATTCCTGAAGACTGGGTCTTCCCGGTGAGATGGAGATGATGAAGTAGCATGGTGATGATGGGACAGGAGTTCTTGATGTGGCAGACGTCGTCGTAGATGATTCCGGAACACGTAGCGCACCCCTGACACGTGACGATGCACCGTTTGTTGCTGGAACGTTCGGACGGAATCCGAGTCGAAGATTTCTTGTCAGTGATGCTGGGGTCAGCATTTGTGTAGATTGTCTTGGATGCTGGTGTTAGCATCTGTGAGGCGGTAGGAGACTTTGAGCATTGTGAGACAAGCCAAAAGGTTGTCCAGGTGCTCCTGTAGGGCTGTGTCCTTAGAGTTATTTATCCCCTTGGATAGCCAGATTAATGAAAATCTGTTTAACGTCCTCCAGTCTGGAACAGACACATATGGGACATTAGTAGATATAAGATGGTGGGAACGATCCTGGAGGCAATGCCCGGAGGCAGTGCAACACCAGTAAAGTCCTGAATTTTTAACAATACAGATATACATGTATGATTAAGGACTTAAACACAATAGCCAGAACCAGAGAGGCCTGACTGGAATCATAAAAACTCTTGGGAAAATCTTGGTTTTGTTGCTTTCTGCGAAAACCCCCACTTGGCTTACACTTTAAAAGTTACAGTCTAAATGTGTAAGCTAAATGGGGTTTTGCTTTCTTAGTTTCTGTCACATGTAAACCCAAGTCTATAGGATCTGACGACGAGCCCCTAATATCTTAGCACTCTATGGAAACACAAAGAACAGTAACTATGGAGAAATTCTTGGGCAACGCAAAGAACAATAACTCTAGAGATCTCACCACATCCCCATATATTATAATTGCTCCTTCTTCTCTGCACTTATCAGACCTGGTGTTGCAATACCTCCAGGATCTGCTCAGAGCTTTGAATGATGGTTGGTTGATGGTTCATTCCATATGTGCTGTTTGGCAGCCAAGTGGACGTAAAACCTAAATTTCCTTCTTCTCTGCACAGCGATTTTAACTTTTTGCCATTTTAACCATCAGAGATTGGAACTCCCTCCCCCCCTGAGGCAGTAACATCAGCCTCAGTGGAAGGCTTCAAATCCCGGATCTAAGAAACAACGCCTACCCCCCCCCCCCCCCCCCCCCCCCCCCCCCCCCCCCCCATTCCCCCCTTCACCCTACCCATGCCCTCCTATACCCACACCCCAAACACTCCCTCCACACACACACTAACATCCTGTGCCCATCACTCCCCCATTCCCCTTGCTTCCTCCCTAAATTCCCTTCCATATCAACGCAGATCATCTGGGCGGCTATGTTTTTATCTACAGTTTTTGCCTGACCGAAGTCCCCAGAACCGTCAAATTCAATTGATGATGGTGGTTGGGAAGAGAAAACAGAAGAAGAATTTTAACTTTCCAGTACTAGGGGTGGATTCAGGCACTTCATCAAAAGAATTTCAACATTCAAGAATGATGTCAAGCCTTGGAGGCCACAGAAGAAGGAAAAACACACACACACAAAACAACAATCACATCGGGATAAATAGTAATACACTCAAACTCAGAATGTTAGGTTTTTGAGTGTCTGGTTTTTCCTTTCTCTTTCACTCTCTTCTGGGTCAAGGTGCAAAGAATGAACTTTGAACTGGCGGGGAAGGTCGTCGATGAAGCAGTCCACAGCTGCAAACCTTGCAAAATCTGTTGTTAATAGTGATTCAGTGAGCAGTTTCGATAATCTTGCGGCTTCTTTCTTTCTTGACATCTCTCTATGCCTGGCTATTTGTATCTGTCTGTCTGTCTACATGTCTGTCCGTCTGCTTCTCTCTTCCTTTACATAACAATAACACCACTATCATCATTCTGAGTGCTCTCTGCACGTGTCTCGTGTCTGTGTGGGGTGTGTGTGTATGTGTGTGCATGTGTGTATCTGTTAGTGAATGTGTGGTGTGTGTGTGTGTGTGTCACGTGTATGTGTGTGTGTGCGTGCGCGCGCGCTCACGTGTGTGTGCATGTAAGTGTCTGCATGTATGCTTGTATGGTTCGTATTTGTATGCATTTGTCACACACACACACACACACACACACACACACACACACACACACACACACACACACACACAAATGCAGAGAAACTGACAGACTGACACATGTACACAGACACTTGTGCACAGACACACACTGACACATGCACACTCGAACTCAAACAACTTTATTATCTCTTAGAGAGCACGTGCGCACACCGACACACACACAGAGAGACACATGCACGCGCGCGCGCACGCACACACGCTGTGACACACACACACACACGCACCACATACTTGTCAGCTTATTCTTTAACCCTCGATAAAGATCATTTTGACTTGACTTGACACACTGTGACAGAGAGGGAGAGAGAGAGCGCGCGCACGCACGTCAGTGCAGAGAGAGAGAGAGAGAGAGAGAGAGAGAGAGAGAGAGAGAGAGAGAGAGAGAGAGAGAGAGAGAGAGAGAGAGAGAGAGAGAGAGAGAGAGAGAGAGAGAGAGTACACACACACACTCTCACACACACACACACACACACACACACACACACACACACACACACACACACACACACTCACGCACACTCGTGTACTACAGACATCAACATGCAGAGAGTGAAAGAGAAAAGATTAAAAAATTCAAAACACACATCGTCTTTTTTCAAAATGAATGAAATCAAAATGATTTTATTCAGTCATAGAGAGCTGGGGGTAGGGGGGGTGTTAGCCTTGGCAAGCAAAGTTTACATCACAAAGCCAAACAATTATACAACATTAATGTACATCATCATAGACAACAACATCAAAAGTCACAATAACCATAAATAATACACAGTCTGTAGCCTATACATGCAGTTTCTTTCTTCCAGCATTATGGCATTCCACTCTAAGTAAAAACAAAATTGAAAGGCTAAGTCCGACGATGGAGGCTGTTGGCAGAGCACTAAAAAGCTCCAGACCCAAGGGTAGGCAGTTGTTGGGCCGGCATCACGGCTGGGTTCCGCTGAACGGTCCCAGTCTGGCCGGTTGTCTGGCCGTCTACCTACCAAAGCTCTCTCTCTCTCTCTCTCTCTCTCTCTCTCTCTCTCTCTCTCTCTCTCTCTCTCTGTTTTTGTTTTTTCTTCTTTTCTTTGTTTTCTCTCTCTTCGACCTCTTCGCCCTTTTCAGTTGAAATAATGGTCAGAACTGACTTTGTCAACTATATTGGAAGAAGAAGAAGACGATGCGATCACTCGCTCTTTCGCAAGAGTGTTCACCCGTTCTCACAGCGTGACAGAGCTACCAGGTGCATCATGCGAGAGGAAGCATCGTAGGACAAGGCCTTAAAGGACCACCACGTCACGTGTCACATTCCTTCTTATGCTAGGAAGATTTTCTAAGATTCTTTACTTGCTATAAGAGGGAAACACATGAAAACCGTGATTTTGACACGTGACGTGCGGGATCTTTAAAGATCCACCAGATCACGTGTCAAAATCACGGGTTTCACGTGAAAACCATGATTTTGACACGTGACGTGGTGGGTCTTTAAAGATCCACCAGATCACGTGTCAAAATCACGGGTTTCACGGGTTTTCCCTCTCACAGCTGGACATAAATCTTGTTTTGACCAGGTCTCACTCCCATACAAATGCCCCCAAATTCAAACCAAAACATCAGTTTAAAGAACAGCCTCAATTTGAAGTTGGGGACATGTGTATGTGGGTCACCGCTACCCAGAAAAAACAACAAGGGACTTAATCGTGGTGCGTCAGTGTGTCTTTAAGAGTACCATGCAACTTGGGAACAAAATTGTAAGCCTACTTTCGTTTACCATAATACACTTAGGTCGAACCATGGTAAGACAAAATAGGGGCCTACGTAATATACAGTGACTGAAAAACGCTTTGCACGTATAAGAACGAAATATAGAAAAATTATAGCCCCGCCAACAACTAAGGCCATGTCAGGGCTGTCACCACGCTAAAAATACATAGAAAGAAACAGAAGACAAACAGGAAATAAACCCTTTGGAAATGAAGGAAGGAAAGGAGAAATTTAAGAAAGAAAGAAAGAAAAAGTTCCAGAAATATGAACTAACTAGAGCGTGACAACACTAGGATTAACCAGCGGCGCGGCAGCACTTTCGACCCCAGTGACCTTGACCTTTGACCAATAAACCTTCATCTTCGAACTTGGCCTAGATATCCTAATTACCTATCCGCATGCAAATTTTGAGGGTCCCTATTGGCCACAGCAACGACCACCTTTTGCAAGAATGAATGCCCTTGCGCCTTGGTGGGTGGGGGAGGGTGCTTGAGTACTGACCAAACAAGGGAATAACTCTCACCAATAACCCTATTTGAGGCCACTTAATGGCTGCCAATGATTTTTTTTTGCAAGAGTGAATGCCCTTTTGGATACTGACCAACAAGGGCTTAACTCTTGCCACCAAGGGCGTTAGTAACCCTACTAGTTGCAGTGACCAATTTATCATAGGTCCCATCGTTCAAACGCTATCGCGGCAACAGTGATACTGTAGCCCACAACTGAACTAACACCGAAACAGATTACCCTGAAAACATTAACCAGCTTTCGCTTCTCCGTTTGTTGAAACCCCCCCAAAATACAGTGGAACCTCCCTTATAAGACTTCCCATTGAAAGACTCCCTCCCATCAAAGGACCTACTTCTCTGAGACAAAGCCCTTCCTACTTGTAAGTATTAAACTTACCTCCCCTATAAGACACCATCCCTTATAAGACCTCATTTTTGATGATGATTTTGAAGGTCTTATAAGGGAGGTTTCACTGTACTCACTGAAAGGAAGAAATGTGTTTCTAAGCAGTCGGATGGAGGAGGGAAAGGGGGGGTGGGGGGTGATGCGGGTGAGAAAAATAAGGTTGAGGCGGCACACACACAAAAAGAGGGGAAATAAGACTGAGAGAAAGAGAAAGGGTAGTTGGGGTGGGTGGGTGGGATGGGGGTGGGGTGGGGTAGGGAGCGTAAGTAACAAAATTAATGTTCAAGTTCTTTCATGATTCCATTGCTCATTAAAACACTAACCGACCCCCACCCCCCACCCCCCCCCCCCACCCCACACACACCCCACACACCAAAAAAAATGCATTCAACAATTCAAAATAGTAAAATACAAACGTAGGCCTATTTGATATTCATTAATAGCAACTTACAATTAGACACAGATTCACAGTATACGAGACGAGTCCGTATTTCAAAAAGGACAATGTCAATTCTTTCAATTGTTGTATTATCGTCCACGCGCGTTTTCTGGGCAGATCTCATCATTTCAAAACTATCACTTCAGACCGCAATACAGAGAGCAGAGCAATGGCATCAGGCTGGACAGGTTTGAGAGAGAGAGAGGGGGGGGGGGGGGGGGGGGGGAGGGGAGAGAGGAGGGAGAGTGAGGGAGAGAGAGAGAGAGGAGAGAGAGGAGAGGATCAGGAGCCAGGAACATTTTAATGAATTGCTAGGCCATGCCCATACAATGGAGTGAGTGTGACAACAACAACAAATTGACATTACATTATTAATTTGACATTACAAAACATTACGTAAATCTTGCCTAACCTTCAAAGCTTAAACGATAAAAACAGCCACTTTTCTAACAAAACATTTGTTTGTACAAAAAAGTAATAGCACAAATTTAAACATAGAAGGATGATTATAATACAGAGAGAGAGAGTGAGACACTCGGAACTCGGAAATATTTGAATGACTGTCACTTAGGCCAACAGCCCCTATCATGACTAGAACACAAAGTTGAAGTAACACATCAGAACATGCACAACAGATACACATAGTTATCAATACCAACACACAAACACACACACAACACACAACACACACACACACACACACACACACATACACACAACACACACGCGCGCGCGCGCGCGCGCGCACGCACACACACACACGCACACACACGCACACACACACACGTATATTATTTGCTTATTCAGTGTTCCATCTAAAAATAAAATATTGACTTGACTAGACTTTGACTTGACTTGACTTCACACACACAGACAGACAGACAGAGAGAGACAGACAGACAGACAGAGATGTTCCAAAATCAGAACCACCCATGTGAAAGTGCTTTAGGAAGCATGGCAAGAAGAAGCAGACACACAGAAGCAGTGTAGAGAAAGACATTCACCATTTGTAATACAAAACACACCGGTTAGGCTGGGGCAAAGCTGAGAACAGTCACCAGCACTTTTGGCATTAAGCAACATTGAAATCTAAAACAAAAGGCAAGGGAACTCGGCCAAGCTGTATTTTCGACACACACCCCACCCCCACCCCTCATGTTCACGACCCTCAATCTCAAAGCCTGCTTCTTTCAGTTTTATGAAAATAATCCCAGGCTGATCCTAACCTTATCCCTTTTCCCGAGAATGACAGAACGTTGTTTCTGGGCGAAAATGTTCCGGCAATGGGAAAATTTGAGAGGGGGGTGCGTAAAGAACATGATAGCCAGGAACTCTTTTAACGGGGTATTCCTTCCCCCCACAAAAATAGTGACAAAAAATTCAAGGCCATGCATTTTGCCCATAAAATAGGGTGTATCCACCCCACCCACCCCTTTGTTCCATAGTTAGACAATTCATATATTATTTGCTAATCTTCCAAAAAATCTGTCAGAGCCACCAATTTATTAACAACAAGAGGCAATGTCTCCTGGAAAGACAAAAATAATAGACCTAGCACAAAAACTTGAAAAATGTAAGTTTGAAGGGAATAGTATTCAATTTGGGAAAAAGAAACGGGTTACAAACATGGCATAGAACACAGACATTAAAAGAGTGAACAAATCAAAGGGTTTTATTCTTTTAACTGCTCAAACCCAACTGGAAAGACAAGACCATCGCTGTCGGCTCAAAGATCAGACTGATGCGCTCACTGGTCATGTCAATATTTGTATATGCACGGGAATCCTGGACCTTGACAGCAGACATTGAAAGAAGAATCAGAGCAATAGAGATGAGATGCTGTCGAAAAATCCTCGGCATCTCCTACAAAGATCACATCACCAATGGAGAAGTCAAAAAACGAACTGTAAATGCAATTGGACCATAAAATGTTGATCTAGTGACCCTAGTCAAAAGACGCAAGTTGAAATGGTATGGACATGTTACCCGTTCATCAGGCCTTGCCAAGACAATCCTACAGGGCACGGTCCAAGGAGGAAGAAGAAGAGGCAGACAGAAGAAGAGATGGGAAGACAACATGTCACCCGTTCATCAGGCCTTGCAAAGACAATCCTACAGGGCACGGTCCAGGGAGGAAGAAGAAGAGGCAGACAGAAGAAGAGATGGGGAGACAACGTCCGCGAATGGACGGGCCTGGAGCTGAAAGACACACTAAGCTGGAAAGCCGAGAACCGGGAAGAGTGGAAGAGACTGGTTGTAAAATCTACGGTCATCCAGACTACGGGATTCGGGATTCGTGATTGTAAATTATCTGAAGCTGTTTCTCCGTGAAGTGGGAAGCGTCAAAAAGCTGCTAACAGACTCTAATCTAAGTAGGAACCAATCTTATTACTTCTGAATTAATTATTTGTTCCAACAAACAAACATATGGGCTCTGAACCATCAAAACAATTCTTTATTCTCTGAAACTCGCCTTGGCATAAGGCTGTGTCAGACCAATTAACATAAGCTAGAACACCAAGGCTACATCCAAAATGTTTGTTATGCTCTGCATAGTTATGCGGGGGTTTGTCTTTAGCCATGACAAGCTCCTAGCTTAACATCTTCAGTCCAAAATCCTCCGAAGTCGGAGTGTGGCTGTCCACGTGGGGGGGGGGGGGGGGGGTGTTAATCCACGATCACACGCGTAATGTTCTCATCCCTAGCTGGTGCATTTGTACCATAGTGTTCAAGTGCTTCGGCTGTTGGGGTGATCCCTGGAGTCTTTAAGCCAGGGAATGACAACAACAATCACATTCTCTGAAACGTGCAACAGACAAACACCTGGTACCGTTATCATGGGTGCGTTTTAAACAGCTAACACTGGTAGTAAGTAGTAACATGTGAATTAGAATGAACAGGCAATCTAATTTACATGTTACTACCCGTGCTAACTATTTAAGACGCACTCATGATAACAGTACCTGGGTCCAAAAACACAAGGCCTACGGATACATTCGCAATTTCACGATCCAACGATTGTTAAAAAAAATGCTTGAACTTGAAGACCACAGGTTTTTTTAACAACAAAAAGACCAAAGTTATTGTACAACATTGACAACAACAAGAAAAACAACATTTCAAATAAATGTAAATTTCTTTTAGCAGCAATGTGAAATGTCAAGTTAGAATGTGTGGCAAATGATATGTCATAGGTTGATATGTCCATGATATATATATATATATAATTATAATACCCGCCCGAGTTAGTGTGGACAGAAACTCAAATGCGTTCTTGTAATCTGTGACTCCTTTGAGTCACTGGTACTCTCCCCCGAAGACGAAGTGTGGCTGCCCACGTGGCAGGGTAATAAAAAAAAAAATCGGTCACATACGTAATGTTCTCATCCCTATAGCAGCTAGCTGATGCATTTGTACCATAGTGTTCAAGTGCTTCGGCTGTTGGGATGATCCCTGGAGTCTTTTAGCCAGGGTATGTCAACAACAACAACAATTGGTACTCATACATTGTTTCTCCTTCCTCCCTTTTGCCTTCTCCCCTCTGAATCCATTTACTAGCTTCCTTCTTTTTCGTCACACACAAAAAACTACTACGTGCATGTGCACAACCACTGACACACTTATGAATGCAAAAACACAAACAAGTTCATTCTGCAACAAGTTACAACCAAACACTCTGCATTAGCATCCTGTGCTCCCACGTGCATGGGGATACCGGGGAGATCTTTCGTACAAATAGTTCCCCCACCTTCTGGAAGTTCTGTGCTTGTAACTTCCTCTAATCTGTCACTCTCTTTGACTCTGCCTTTTCCCTTTTGCTTACTGTCATCTACTATCTTTCTATCACTAACTGGTCCATTCTCCTGCCCTTTTTTCTTCAAGTTCCCCAAGAAATTCTCACCAAGACTTTCTCCAGCCAGAGACGGACATACTGGGCCTAACCATTTCTTAGTTAGGCGCATAACGGCAGCATGGCGCATTTGCGCTCATAATTGACAGGGAACTGTCTGAGCGATCGATGATGAAGAAGAAGAAACTGCCCGACATCGCTGTCATTATTTCATCCTTGTAGCTTCAACTCTACATTTTCTGTCCAAAATAATCCTGATATCATGTTTTTGACGGCCCTGTTTTTCAACAAGCAAACAGAGGGAGGGGGGGGGGGGGGGGACTTATTTGGAGACACAATTTAGAACGATAACAAACTTTCAAATGATTTTACAGCTGTAAGAAAAGATCAAATGGATGGTGATGAGATTAGCGTCCAATCGGTCAGAGACCCTTACAAGAAAAAATGACATTCGATGAACTTTTATTTTCGGTGCGCCCCGGTTCGCATATTGCCGTTTCGCATACTGCCGCTTCGCATAAAGCCGATTCACATACTGCCGCTTCGCATACAAAGCTTTGTGGACATGGCATTTCGCATAAAACTCAGAAAGTTAGGGATAGGGTTAGGGATAGGTTAGGGATAGGTTAGGGATAGGTTAGGGATAGGGTTAGGGATAGGGATAGGGTTAGGGATAGTAAGAAAGTAACAGAAAGTCACGTAGAGTGCATTAGAACCTGCAAGAGTGCATAATATGCGAAATGGCAAACCCGTTTATGCGAACTGCCAGTTTTTTTTTTGGAAGAGACACTCGACTTGCGCCCGCGGCTCTGATCAAAGGATTATGCGAAACGCATTATGCGAACCGGTGGGCACCCTTTATTTTTACACGGTAGACGGCAAACGTCTTTGTAATAAATTCATGCTGAGTGAAATCTGTAGATAAAAATGGAAAATGACGAAAAAATGGTTTAGATCGTTGGAAGACTTTTTTTTGTAATGTGAAACTGTCATTTTGATTTGACTTTTATATTGCTTTAAATCAAAACGGTCAAGAACTGTTCACGAGACTTGTTTCCCCTCCTTTTGGGAGTGAACACCACAAACAACAGACTGATTCCACGAAACCACCGACAGGTAAACAACGTCTCAAAGGTCTGTTTTCAAAAAGTTGTGTCAATTACTTTGACACATGTGGAATCTAAAAGACTGAAATTTTCACTGGAAGGTTCCAGCAACAATTCAAAAACAGTTTAATCCTTTTACCGCCAGCCAAGCAATTTACACAAACTGTATTAGAGAGAACATTACACAATGCATTGATACGATAATCAGAGTTGCATCTAACAATATACGGGTAGTAACATGTAAATTAGCATTAAAACAATAAACAGCCATTACGAATTGGCTGTTTGGCATATTATGGTTGTAGAGTGGCAAGAGGTAAACGCGTTCGCTCGTGTCAAATAAACCGAGTTTCGAACCGGGGCTCACAGGGGATTTTTCCTCCACTTTGCACTAGGCCTTACGGTCTGAAACGTGGAGTCTCCGGATGAGACGATAAAACCGAGGGGTTGGTCCCTTGTGTGCCCATCGCACTTAGCAACGCTACTAAAACCAGAGTGGCAACGAAAAAGTTGCCATTGGTCAAAATTTACCCCCCCCCCCCTTGCCTTCCTCACAGTCACACAAAAAAATCACATTGACCAAAAAAACCCAATGGGAGTGCGCTCTCTGGCTGCAACGCGCTCTCCAGGTGGGAGCATCCCGAATTTCCCAGAGGACACTCTGGACTATAAAGTACCTAATACCCATAATAACAATACCTAATACTAATCTACATGTTACTACCCGTGTTAACTGCTTAAGACGAAACTCATGATTACCGTGCTGGTGATTTAAGGTCGTGTACACGTTACCAATATTTAACAAAACATCTCTATTTCCCCGTGGCAAACACAGGTTAGGCCACGCATAATACGCTTACAATCACTGTTCGTTGCCATGGGGGGGAATTTAATATTTGGGAATAGTGTTTTTTTGGGGGGAGGTTGCTGTCCCATTTTCTGGGCCGTACAGTGGCGTTGCTCCCACGCCGCTCATCCGGAATCCCAATTCGCAGCTACAGGTTAGAGGAAGTTATTGTTCAGGGCGCTTGTGAATATGTTAATGTGTACACAGACCTTTACCCACAAGAACGAATGCTATTGTAGCCATCAACTTCACAAAAAGCTTCCAAAACAAACTTTATTTTTTTAATTAATCATCCAATGTTGAAATTCCCAACAATTCAAAGTCATCAGCAATTTATTACATGACGAAGGCGGGTTACAGTGGGGGGGGTGTTGTTCAGTGCTGTAACAGCCGGTCTACTTCAAGCTATGGAAAACAAAAATCTTGTGCATGCGAGTCATTGCGCTGTGTTAGTAATGAATACTAAAGTTACAATAATTCTAGGACAGTTGAAAGTGCTTCTCTCCCCCCAAAAAAAAAGTCTCAAAAGTTCAGGAATGCACCTCGTATATTTGCATTTCCTGCACAAAAATGTCACCTTCGTTTTCTGATTTTTTGTTTCTCTGTGGTTTCCATTTTCTTTCTAGGGTCAAGAGTTAATTAATGTAGAGACAGACGTCATAAGATCGACTTACAATAGGATAAAAACAGTAGCTTCAGTGGTAATAAAAAAAACATATTTAAAACCAACACGGAAGCATGAAATTTCTAGTGATACTAATTTCAGGTTATTAGCATAATTGCTGTTGTGGTTTTTTTCCTTTAAAGTTACAATTTTCACCAATTTTCACAAGCAATTTCTTAATCAGATTCAACATTTTATTTATTTTTATTTTTTTACTTTTTATTTTTCTTTATTTTTTTATTTTTTTTTGCTTGCAATACTATAGTATTATCAAACAAAGCTGGATTTTTGGCGGCTGTAAAAGAATAATTGGTGTCAATGTTTTTAAACCAAGCTGTAAATGGTTTTTTGAGAATAATCGGAATCTGAAACAAAGGTGCATCCACTACGATTACTTACTTAGGCTTGATATTCATTAGATTATATTTAATTTCCGTTTCTTCCTCGTATCTACCGTTTACTTTTGTTGAACTAAACACACACACACACACAAACCGAGGTGAGGTTCCTTAGTGTTATCAGGTCTTCAACAATTATTGATAACAACTTAAAGGTTACATAGGTCAGAAGTGATATTTTAAGTGCAATAAAACTGAAAGATGGAATAATTTAATGCTACCAAAAATGTAGCATCAGCTGGAAGTGATTTTTCTAAGTGTGGATAAAATGAAAAGATTGAATACATAATTATTAATGCAATTAAAAATAGCATCAGTGGAAGGAATATCCTCTTAAGTGCGGAATT
>CM065702.1:14951951-14986951 GCA_017654935.2 Phymorhynchus buccinoides | reverse complement strand
AGGCAGAAGATGACAGTAATCAAAGGGAAATGGCAGAGTGAAAGAGAGTGATAGATTAAAGGAAGTTACAAGCAGAGAACTTCCAGAAGGTGGGTAGCTGTTTGTACAAAAGCCCCCCCCTCTCCCCCATGATGGTTGCCACTGGGCATGGTCCCCTGTGGCCAACTAATCCCCAAAGCTACAGCACAAAGAATGAAAATAACAGCCAAATATTTAATGTGCATATCCTTTGGAAGTGAGCATGAGTACCGGGTATATATCATGTTGTCAGACTGACAGAGCTGTTAAAACCATACGTTTGCTTGACTGAAAGAAATGTTCGCAAGTCCTTACCACGGTGTCGAACAAGGTGACAGTTGACTGCGACACAAAAGTCACCACTGTCAGGATCAGAAAGGCCTGTAAAACACACACACACACACACTTTTCTAAGACGGGAAAATTGGGAAGAACAAAAGGAAACTGACATCAAAGGAAAAACAAAATTAAAGCAGACTGAAGGAAAAAGAAAGAGTGGACAAGAAATTGTTTTTAAGCTGGCAATGTAAAAAAAAGTAATAAAAAAAGAAGAAAAAAACAAACAGGGAACAATCTAGTAGCAGTAATCATTATAAAAAAAAAACAGAAAACAAAACCCCCCCAAAAAAACAAGTGTTTCAGAGTATGAAAACAATCCCATCACCACACCAGCTTCAAGCAATATATACCAACGTACAAAACTTAAATGTGACAGTGTGCCGTATTCCATAAGGCCTACCTGTCACGCAACACTATTTAGCAGACGACAAGTGTGCCTAACCACTTTTCCAAATCCTGCTCGCAGCGCCAGTTGTAATGGGGTTTTGTACAACACAGATATCTATGCCACTAATCACTAAACCCTGGCATGTTGTATATGAGAAGAAAGAGGATGAACTAAGCTCTATTCTGACTACTAATATAATAAGGAAATCTAACTATATAATATAATAATTATGAAAAACCTTGTATTTTAGAGCCCACTGAAACAGGTTCAAGCTACTAAATAATTAATTTATCTAAACTCATACCACATTACACCGATCTTTCATAATGGATTAATACACTAAAATAAGACCTTTCCATACATATACTATGTCACTATGTTAGATGACACAGTTAAAATATAATTAGCATTCAATGTCCAGTAACAAAAATAAGCTAGCCGAAAACCCGGTTTTCGGACTGAGTCCACACCGGTGGTCAGACGGATTGTGACGTTGACACAGCGTCGGTGTAGCTTTCGTCAATGTTCTGTTTTGACGTCAAATAAAGTAGCTACTTTGTATGTAGGACATTGAAAGAGTTGTTTAGTAACAACATTATGAAAGGATGGCTTTGATCAAATAGGCTTTATAGAGATAAGAGGTGACATAACTTAGCCGAGGACTGAGACCTGTCCTCAGCTGTCGCCAGAAGAGCTTCGTCGGCTGCAGCGGGAGGACCCCTCCATTGGTCCTCTCGCCACAGCCTGGCCTTCAACACCTGCTGTCTCCGATGACTGGCAGCTGCAGCTGCTGGTCCAGCAACGTGGCCGACTTGTCAGTCGGCAGGGCATCATCTACAGGCGGGTGATGGATCCATGGCGTGGGGCGTGCGAGCAGCTCCTGCTGCCCAGCAAGCTGCGCCCCCGTGTCCTGTCATCGCTACATCAACACACCGGTCACCAGGGCTACAAGCATGCGGAAGAGACTCTCCGGCCCCTGGTGTACTGGCCAGGAATGTACCAGGACCTGGGGCGATTCCTGGCTGGCTGTGACCGGTGTAGTGGGGTCCATCACCCCACCACATCAACAACTGCTCAGGGCGACCGGCGGCAGCAACCTCCTGTCGGACAGTCTGACGCTCAGGCTGCCCCCTCGCCATCCTTTCGAGTCAGGGTGCCGCATCGACCCCGAGCAACCGAGTCCGAGTCTGACTCGGACGATGGCTGGATCTTGGTCCAACGCACTAGGCCGAGGCCTGTGCCTCCCATGCTAGCCGTCCCGGGACCATCTGGACTTGACGCCGAGCCTGCGCCACAACCACGACCCAGGACTGTGTTTCCTGAACCAGCCATACCGGGACCTTCCCGTCTCCAGGCTGAGCCACTACTGCGAAGGTCGAACCGTGTAATTAATATGGCTCATTAGATAGATATTAACTGTCGGTGACACTAGTGTTTAGGCTTAGTCAGCTGTGTGTATGAAAATGCTAAGGAATTTTTTTGTCATTATTAAGTACAGATATTTTTTCAACCCAGTTTAGAGTTTCTTGTTGTTGGAAAGCTTCCTTCACAAGAAATACTTTTCTTAATGTCCATCGCGGACGATGGATTCTTCTTGTCGGGGGGAGATGTGACAGTGTGCCGTATTCCATAAGGCCTACCTGTCACGCAACACTATTTAGCAGACGACAAGTGTGCCTAACCACTTTTCCAAATCATGCGCGCCTCGCTATATGACATCAAATCTATTTTTAGACATGTCAAAATTCAAATCATATCATGCGACCCGGCTTTTCAAATCTCCAACGGCCTCCCCTCAAATCTCAGGCCAACTAGTAGTAATAATAAACTTATAATTTAGCCATTTTCTTCTATTTGATTGTCATTCTAATAATAAAATCTTATTGTAGTTATGCCAATCACTTTATTAGTTTGTTAATTAAGACATTGAATGGCTGATATATCCTAAAATCTGGCAATCTAACCGGCCAAGTTATGTCACCTCTTATCTCTATAAAGCCTATTTGATCAAAGCCATCCTTTCATAATGTTGTTACTAAACAACTCTTTCAATGTCCTACATACAAAGTAGCTACTTTATTTGACGTCAAAACAGAACATTGACGAAAGCTACACCGACGCTGTGTCAACGTCACAATCCGTCTGACCACCGGTGTGGACTCAGTCCGAAAACCGGGTTTTCGGCTAGCTTATTTTTGTTACTGGACATTGAATGCTAATTATATTTTAACTGTGTCATCTAACATAGTGACATAGTATATGTATGGAAAGGTCTTATTTTAGTGTATTAATCCATTATGAAAGATCGGTGTAATGTGGTATGAGTTTAGATAAATTAATTATTTAGTAGCTTGAACCTGTTTCAGTGGGCTCTAAAATACAAGGTTTTTCATAATTATTATATTATATAGTTAGATTTCCTTATTATATTAGTAGTCAGAATAGAGCTTAGTTCATCCTCTTTCTTCTCATATACAACATGCCAGGGTTTAGTGATTAGTGGCATAGATATCTGTGTTGTACAAAACCCCATTACATAAATATTTAAACTGATTCTGTGCAGTAGTTCACAACATGTTGTTAGAACCAAAACAACCACCACACCCTGCTTCACCCTCAGGGCAAAGAAAAATAACATAAATGAACCAAAATGAGGGCCAGTTTATGTACTGACCACTGTCCTGCAGAGAGCGAGGGCCGTGCGGATGGTGACGTCACCGGGGTCAATGCTGAGGAACCAGATGAGGGCGGGCACCATCAGCATTGCCGACACGTGCAGCATCAGGTATTCATGCAGTGCATTGATGGATCGTTCTCCAGGCACCTGCGAATAAAAAGCCACTACATGTAGCTCTAGCTGCATGTATATATTACATATCTATATTGTTAAAAACTCGGGACTTTACTGGTGTTGCACTGCCTCCGGGCATTGCAGCCAGTACTGTTCCCACCATCTTTGTATTTACAAATGTCCCATATGTGTCTATGACCGAGAGGACGTAAAACACCATTTTTCATTCTCTAGCTGCATGTGAAATTCCTTTGCTTTCGGCCCACAAAATGGAATACTAATTACTTCGTCTCTCTTACACACACACATATATATATGTTGTGCGAATATATATATATACGCACAAAATTCGAAGAACGAAAAACAAAACACCTTCAATATTCCCAATATTTCAGTTTATTCAAACTTACTTTGGGGGACTCCAATGATCGAGTGAAGCCAGGTAAGTTGATCTTCAGTTAAAATTAGAAGATCTCACATTCCCATCACAACCTAATTTTGCATTCAGTGCTCACCCCTCACTTTCCATGCTATACTGGTGAAGAGAACTAACCCATCCCACCCTTGCATTATTCCCTCTATTAATAATCTCACTCTTATCTGATCTACTACCCCTATCACCCCACTCCTCGACACCCCCCACCCCACCCCAAACACACACAATGTTTGTAAACACCTTTAGCTTAAAAATTAAAATCACATACATTCAACTTCTGTTCGGTTCTAGGACATTCCCCCCCCCCCCCCCCCCCCCGGACATTTTCCCCCCTGACAAATCCCCCCGGGACAATTCCCCCCTAGGACAATCACCCCTGAGGTCAATTCCCCCCCCCCCCCCCCTTTAAAAAAACGCAACAGTAAAAGCATGCATAAAAACCAAAAAAGCAAGGATCACACAAAAGTCAAAGCCTGTTGCCAGGAAAGTGTCATGGTTTCAAAAGAACACATTGAATGCAATTCCTCGCAAATAATCATCAATGTTGCGCTCATGATAGGAATTAACAACGCTGCATAGGCGGGTGTTGTTGTACTTTCAACGCTTGGCTGGTGCTGGGTGGGTGTCCAGCAATGAGTTGAGTGAGCTCCACTTTGCACAGTTTGAGAACAAATTTTTTCCAGAAGGTTGGGTGGTACTCTCCGATGTTGGACTGGAATCGTCTGACTGGAATCGCCGGTGCCAGCCTTCGCAGGCATTATTTGTCCTTGGCAGGTCCTCCTCCACCCTGACATACATGTTCCACATGTCAGGAGAGAACAAAGCTTCTCGTCTGCGGCCCTGTCTTCCCACTGTTCTCCCAAGAAATGTGTCCTCCATGTAGTGGAGGATGTCTTGTCTTCCCACTCTGGGTGGGAATTGTCCACGGGGGAAATATCCTAGGGGGGTCGCAGTCAAAATCGTCGCTCGCTCAAATCGGTCGCCCGCTACTATGAGAGTGTGTATTTGCGACATTGAGCATGAACCACAAATTTCACTTTTTTCCGTAAAATTATGAAATATGAACGATTGGAGTACGGAAAAAATGGTTCAAGTAAAGAAAGAGTGAAATTTGTGGTTCATGCTCAATGTCGCAATACACACTCTCATAGTAGCGGGCGACCGATTTGAACGAGCGATGATTTTGACTGCGACAACACTTCTGTTCCTATAATACATGTTAAATTCATTCTCTAAATCTGAAGTTTAGTAAGGAGCATTCCAATACTTACAATAAAAAAATGAATAAAATAGGGGGAACCCTAACTAGACAAGGTCTACATTTGTGCATCTTTCAAAGTAAAACTATCACGAACATCATACTACTGGCACTTGCATACACACACAAGCAGCACAGCAGTCATATGATATATCAATTATCACACAAACTTGACAAACGCATAGATTTTGACTTGACGTGGGCATGTTGAAGGCCCATTTAAGCATTTTCTAATGAAATGCATTCAACTCAATCCCAGACCTATGCTGTATAATTATCTAGTCTGCAAACCTAAACCACAGAAAAGCTAGATAAACGAAAATATGCTCTCTTTTTGTGATTAAAACAATCTAGTAACTGGTCTCTAGCATAACATTATAACGACAAAAACGGTTACCACTGATGTCAACCACTCTCTGGGGGAAATGGCCATCCACACTCCTGTTATAAAGGACAATAGAGCATCCAACGTCAAAACATGAGTCAGATGCTGCGAAAACAAAAAGAAAGCACAAAACGTGACTACACTTCTAATTATTATTTCCGTCGTTAGCCAGTCAATCGCCGCCATTTTGCTGTCTTTATTTACACTAATCCCGCTAGTATAGATCTAATTGTAGATTCAAAGATTGCTCAGACACAAACGACTTTGAAAGTCGGGTCCTTGTTCTAAATGGTAGCATCTCTCTGCATTTTGTTGGCTAACCCATCATATACAACAGTTGGGGCCGTTGTTGTAGCACATCAAAAGTGATTTATCTACATGTAGATCCAGTTTTTATCTAGGCATTCATTTTCTTGGAAGTTCGTTTTTCTGTCTTATCAGCGCCCTCTCTTTCCGGTCAGGGAGATAAACCTTAAACTTATAGACCAACCTGCCACAGAAGTGAAAGCTTACCCCGGCGGGGTGTGTGTGTGTGTGTGTGTGTGTGTGTGTTGCCACTATGATTTACTGAAACGTTTTTATGTTACAAATCGAAAGCCGGTTGTTTGCCTTTTTAAACAAATACACACACGTCTAGAAGGGTTTGGGGGGGCTTTTCCCCCTTATTTGGCGTCTGTATTTTCATTTTGAGGGTAGGGTTAAGTTAGATACCTGTAAAAACTCCAAATTCCTTTCTTTACCTGCGTTCTACAGAAGACGAACAAATTCACCAACAGACACCAAATAAAGGTTCTTTGTATTCCTTTTTTTTTTTTTTTCAATTTAGCCTTTAACTCCTTCAGTACCAAGGGCATTTTGATTGCAAATATAGTTATTTTATTTTATTTTATATTGCTGGCCATTTTCATGTAGCAAGTATGAAATTTGGTAATATAGTTTTTCATGCTGTTTTTATCCATTTGTGACATAGGGGTATTTTTAATTCAGACTTTAACCTCTTCAGTGCCAAAGGCATTTTGATTGCAGAATTTTTAATTCAACAAAAAATTCTAGTATTGTGCATTTTCATACTGATGGAAAAAGGTTAGGGACCAGTCACACACACATGCACAACTTTCCAACCACGAATGGCAATGCAATGTTTTTGGGCAAGCATTTAATTCATTATCTCGTCAATCAGAGTACCATATTTCATTCCGATTTGATTATCCGTTTGCTTTCCGCGAGCCCTCAAACAACATAGGGGTTCAAAACGAAAATTGCAAGTCCTTCGACATGTTCAGTAGTGTGTGTGTCCACCACGATTCCTTTAGCATTCATCACATCTGCGCCTCATGGAGTTCACCAGCTTCACGAAGAACTCCTGTGGGATGGCCTGCCACAACGCCACCCCACACCTAGCCAGGGTGGTGACCAACTTCATCCAACAGGCTGGTGTTGTCAGGCTTGTTTGGCCGGCCTGCAGCCCAGATCTCAACCCCATTGAGCATGCATGGGATGAACTTGATAGGCGGGTGAGGGCAAATCATCCTCCCCCCCAGGAATCTCCAGCACCTACTCCAGATGCTTCGTGCTGAGTGGCAGGCCATCCCACAGGAGTTCTTCGGGAAGCTGGTGAACTCCATGAGGCGCAGATGTGATGAATGCCAAAGGAATCGTGGTGGACACACACACTACTGAACATGTCGAAGGACTTGCAATTTTCGTTTTGAACCCCTATGTTGTTTGAGGGCTCGCGGAAAGCAAACGGATAATCAAATCGGAATGAAATTTGGTACTCTGATTGACGAGATAATGAATTAAATGCTTGCCCAAAAAAATTGCATTGCCATTCGTGGTTGGAAAGTTGTGCATGTGTGTGTGACTGGTCCCTAACTTTTTTCCATCAGTATATAACAAGCTTAAAATTTGGCATGTTAGTTTCTTATGGTGTGCATGTCAATTTCTGACATAGGGGCATTTTCAATTCAGCCTTTAACCATTTCAGTGCCAATGGCATATTGCTCTAGGACAGTTATAATTTCTTTTTAAAACAATGTTGAGTATTTTCATGGAATTTGGCATAATAGTTTATTATGATGTATTTATCGATTTCTGTTGTAGGGACATTTGCAATTCAGCCTTTTTAACCCCTTCAGTACCAAGGGCATTTTGATCGCGAACAGCTATTTAATTTTTCTTAAATTCAGTTTTTCGGCATTTTCATGCAACAAGCATAAAATTTGGCATGGTGGATTCTTATGGTGTTTTTATCCATTTCTGACATAGGGATATTTTCAATTAAGCCCTTAACCCCTTCAAAGCCAAAGGCATTTTGCAGAACATTTAATTCAACAATAAAATCTAGAGTGTATTGCATTTTCATATAACAAGTGGGAAATGGGAGACTATATAGGCCTATTTTAGACCCATATATAAACTAATGAATGCTACTTTTGAAAAAGTGTGGTGAGAGAAAAATCACTAGACTAGTTGTTAAATGTTGGTGCAACCGAAGTACATGCATCGTTAGGCCTACGTGATCGGTTTTCTTCTTCTTTTATTTTGTATAAGCATGCTCTTGGATAATACATAGTAGTCTAGTTTATACTTTTCTCCCATTCAACGGTCTGACTTTTATCGCTTTCCTTTCTTTGTTCTTTTCACAATATTGCTCTTGGGTCATAAATATATTAGTTTACTTTTTCCCCCTCTTTCAACGATCTGACTTTTATCGGCTTTTCTTTCTTCTTAAAAAAATTCATCTTCTCTAGCTAGACCATTTGATTACAAAGATCAGTGTTTAATACTGTTATTATTTATTTTTGTGTTTTTGTCTCTGAGTGCATGGCAAATTAATTTGTCTGATTTAATTCTCTCTTGGTGTAATTTGGATTCTCTATTCAACCCAGCCTGATAGAGGAGATTTTGATTCAATTACAAAAATGTGTTCGTCTGTTAAATCTGATTTGTCACTTGGGCGGAGGTTTGCAGATGTCCGTGCCTTCTAAAATATTGTATCGAACAGTCAAACTGAGTGATGTCCCTTCGTACACAAGTCAATTTTAGATTTCAAAGAGGGCGCCACAACTGGACACCTCAAACGGAATATGACGACAAAATGAAAATGACGCAAAAGCAAGTCGTAACTTCGTCAAGATTCTAAACAAGGACAACAGACATCTTGAAAGAGAAACAATGACTTACGACTTTCTACAAGGAAAAGGAGCAAAAAGAATGCTTCCAAGATAATGTTGCCGACCGTAGATCTAGTACGAGTCGGAGCCTTCGTCGGTGGTTCTTTGCTTTTGTGCACTCTTCGCCTGCGAATTATTTTATGGGCAGATGCAATCTATTCGATAGTCGCAGGTTCTTTTATGATTTACTACTCAACAGAAACACTGAACGAGGTAAGGCCCCTTGGTTTTGGTGATAAATGCTCGAACAATGCAGTTTATTCTTTGCTTCAATTGTTATTTCTTCAAAAATGTGTCAATAACTATGATTATTCATGTATTGCCATTCTTTTTTCTAAATGTTAGACATTATAATACAACCGCCGTCATTGATCACCTGTTCCAAATCAGTGCTCGCTTCATTCGTTTTAGTAGACAACAAACATTAGTCTAGACAGCAGTTTACCTAGAGAGTATAGAATAGAGATTTATTTAACATATATGATTTAATTCCAAAGTCCTGGGTTTATTTTTTTAATACATCTATACTAAAGCTACCCTTTTGTTCTCCACTTGACGACTTGTGTGTGTTTGCCATAAATCAATTGACCCAAACTATCTTACTTGATCCCTTCAATCACTGATTATAGTTATAGTCTACTGTAGGTTGATTACAACAAAGCTTTTATTATGCACAGCCACAAAAGTGCACTTAGTATGCATGTATCCCTTTAGTTGTTCTTTGTATTATTTTGTTGTTTTCATATTGGCTTATAAGTATATGTGTAGGTGTGTTTGCTTATCCTTGTACCTACCATCAGCCATCTTTCATACTCTACCACCACCCCTCTCTCGCTCTCACACACACTCGTGCACACACATGCAGCCACACACGCACTTACACCATGTACACACAGTGACACACAATGACACACACACACACACACACGCACACGCACGCACACGCACACACACACACACACACATCTACTCTTCATTTGAGTCATTGTTGTTGTTGTTGATCCCTGGCTTAACGACTCCAGGGATCATCCCAACAGCCAGAGCACTTGAACAATTCAGTACAAATGCACCAGCTAGGGATGAGAACATTACGTGTGTGACCGTTTTTGATTAACCCGCCATGTGGGCAGCCACACTTCGTCTTCGGGGGAGTTCATGTGAGTCAATGTGAAGACTTGAGAAGTTTTAACTATTTCCAGTTGGCTTTTTCTTGTCTACTATTTCTTTCCTATTATTAATACTTTAAATTAAGCTAGTTTTGTTTGAAAAAAAAAGTACTTTGTGACTAGAACAACCTAGGGTCTCTGCTATTATATGCTTGGTGGGCAAAGATGCAGATTAACCCCCCCCCCCCCCTCCATTTTCTCGATTCTTTACGTATTTTGAGTCTTGCCTTTCTTACTACAGATTGAGCACATAAACCTCCTTCCTTTTCCATATTTAAAATTAGTTTTCATCCTTTTAAACAATTAAAAGTATGCATCTGCTAATAGTAGAATCTAAAGGCGTGATTGAAAAAATGCAATGAACCAAGACGTTGAGGGGGGTGTTGAATCTACATCTTAACCGCTTGGTGCTTTGTTATTTTTGACATTCATCCTGATTAACTTTTTTTGTTCTTTTTTCAGGCTCATAAGAAAACCACAGACTTACAACATGAGTTTCTGCTGTGCTCACGCGTCGTCTTGCAGCTTATGCCTGCCTTTACATGGATCCTGTGTCGCAACTCAGTGGACATCACATGCAGGACAGCGGTCACTCTGTCCCGTCTGGTGGTCAGTTGGATACAGGCTCACATGCATACATGCACGCACACACGCACACGCACACACACACACACACACACACACACACACACACACAGAGGCCACAAACAAGGTATAGGCCAGTTGAATTTATTTCTTTTATGGTAAGACCATTCTATACTTTTGAGTCAGGTATAGGTGTGAATGCTATTAAATGGTTTCAAAGTAGAACAGACTGTGTTATAAATAAAACAATATGAGAGAGAGAGAGAGAGAGAGAGGGGTAAATTATAATACAAATATATGGATTCCATTTACGGAAAAAAATATAAGAAATTCATTGTTGTCTGAAATACATTATTACATTAGCAATTAGGTACTTTATGGTCACAGAGGCGTCTGTGAAATCGAGTTGCTCCCACCTGGAGAGCGCGTCGCAGCTAGAGGCGCGCCACCCACACATATTTATTTTTTTGCATGCAATTTTTGTCTGACTGATGAGGAAGGAAAGGGGGTGGGGTAAATTTGGACCAAATGACAACTTTTTCATTGCCACTGGGTTTTAATGTGTGCTAAGTGCATGGGCACACGGGACCTCTGAAAGACTTAACTTGATTGATGTTAAGCAAAATGTTGAGTTTTAATTTTGTCTTTTTCAGAGCTATGCTGGATCAGCTATTGTCATGGCTATCGAACACACTCGCTTCGGCTTCACAGATTTTGTAAGTTCATGGTATAATACTGAAAGTTATTTTAAATGCACACACACATATATGAACACAAAAAGACAAGCACAATCCCTCACAGAGACAGGAACTGAACATATATTTGTGCACACATGTACAAAACAAGACTTAATGGGTCTCCGTCAGTAAAGCTTTTGTAAAGGTTAGAATAGGTTTTTAAGCTGAAATCAACATGTATGGACAGTAGAAGATCCGTTAGGTGGTTCTCTAGCAAACGTTACTGCAAAATTGTCAAAGACTGATTTAAGCAATTATGCTATAGTATGCTATACTGCCTATAAGCATGCTGTCAAAATGTCATGTTTAATAATAATAATTATAAGCCCCTGTTCCTTCACGCACATCTGGATATGCTCTTTAATAATAATAATAATAATAAATTCAGCTCATTGATGAAAAAACAAACATCCTCAGAGCGCTTCACAAATTTGGAGAAAGAAAAATAATAACATGACATTAAGAACAAACATAAAAATCAATTTAACACGATTTAAAATAAAAAAAAAAAAAAAGCACACGCCAGCTCTGCCCCCCTCCCCCATCACCCCTCTCATCTCCTCCCTCCCCCTCCCCCCTCCTTCACACGGACACACTACAGACATGAACAAAGCCTTGACAAAAAGGAATAAAAAACAAGTCGTGAACAAATAAGAAAAGCTGAAAAGAGCATGCCTGCACCCCCTCCCCTTCAAACACACACACCACACACACTTCCAATTTCGTGAGTAATTTAATTCAGTAAAGCCTTGTAAAGCTCCTCACCTTTCAGTCATCCTGGCAGTTCTTTTAACCAGTGTCTTCCCTCTACTAAACATGCAGTTTCCTGTCAAATGATGAGCGCAGATGCATCATCATGCTGCCATTATGCGCCCAAGACAAGGCCCAGCATGTCCGTCTTTGGCTGAAAAGTAGATGACAGTACACAAAGGGAAAAGGCAGAGTCAAAGAGAGTGACTGATTAGAGGAAGTTACAAGCCTAGAACATCCATAAGGCAGTCTTCTTCTTCTTCGATCGCTCAGTTTCCTGTCAATGATGAGCGCAGATGCGTCATGCTGCCGTTATGCGCCTAAGTAAGAAATAACCAGAAGGCAGTGAGGTCCCGGGGCCCCGGTCACAGGACACTGACCTGTTAAAATTGAAAATGTCCTATTGTGTTCTCCCCTGTCAGGACAAATGTCTGATTACATTTTTCTTTTTATTGATCTCTGCAAGAGCCAGGACATTGTCCTTTTGATTTCTCTTGTCTCAAGACAGTTTGTCCTATAATTTTTTGATCCTCAGCATATCACTGAGAAGGTAGGGAAAATATTTGTACCAAAGAACAGGGGCTTGACATTTTTTGCATGATGATATGTCAAAAATGGCACCCTGTCCCTGGAATCCACTTTTCTGTCTGGTGTCCCTGGAAACAGTAGAATTTAAAAAAATTGTAGAACAATCACTTGTCTTGTTTGCTGGCCTTGCTATTGAACACAGGAACACCGAACACAACACTTAAAATGTGTCCTAACATGCATGTTACACATAGGTTACTGAACAGCGAGGGACCTTGAATATTGAAGCACATTGGCACCAAAAATCATCAAGAATACAGAAAAAAACCGGTCACAGAAATGTTGCTAGATCATGAAATAATTGGAAGTTAATGCTCGTTTTGACCCTGATGCATGACATTGCGATGTTTGTCCCTGGAAATAAGTCTGTGTCCCTGGTTTTTCTGTAGTTTGTCCATGGAAACCGCAAAAGAGGGTTGGCAGCCCTGCAGTAGGTTTACCTCTCCCAGTTGCCTATAATATCTCCCCCCTCCTCCCCACAGCACCTGATGTACTGCCTCCTGCCGTGCTGCCTGTGGTCGATGGTGATGGGGGTGCAGCTGGTGCGAACGGGCAGCCGCGTCAACATCCACATCCGCGTGGTGGACATCAACATGTTCCTGCGCGCTGACCTCCTGCTGCTGCTGTTCGCCGCCTTGCTGGACCTGGCGGCCCCGGCCTTCGTCGGACAGTATGTGGTGCGTTAAAAACAGTTTTGTGTGAATACTGCGTGTTGTACGTACCACCTAGTGTTCGTTAATTCCTTAGCATGCAGATGTGCGTCTATGACGTCTATGAAATCTCCCATCTGATGCATTGGATACCATGGTAGGTGCCTAACGAAACGTAGCAGGTTTTCGCCTGACGCAGTTTACCGTATTTTTCTGACTATAGACAGTATAAGGCGATTTTTTTCTTCTTCCAAGACTGCGCCTTATAATGTGACTACTAATATATTAACCCTTTCACCGCCAAAGTCGCATTTTAGCACCACAGTGATTTAACACCTATGTCACTAAAAGGCATCAAATTGGGGTCTATTATTCCGACCTGCCTACTGCTACGATTTGGCCGTAGCAGCTACGAAAAATAAAGCTTTGCTACGGAGCTACGGCAACCTTAACATTGCTACGGAGAAAACAAATCGATTGCCGTCGTTTGTGGATGCTACGAAAAAATTTGCCATGCTACTGAAATTGATGGCTGGGCTACTGATTGGGAAAATTCCAAGTAGGCAGGTCTGATTATTCAAAGACCCTATTGTCTTAGTTTTGGGAAGTAAGGATAGACCTTATTTTATTATATGTCACAGAACAATCCCCAATACTGCAGATGGACTTTGTTCTCTACCCAGGTAAATTTAATGGAAATGTTTGGCTGAAAAATATGGCTGGCGGTGAAAGGGTTAAGAAAGTACTAAAGCAAACCCTGGGTTTTCTGTAAAATTTGGGGGGTGCGCCTTATACCGGTAGTTTGAAAAATACGGTAAAAAGAAGGAAAAAAGTTTTAAAAAATCGTAGAGATCCCCTTAAAATATGTGACCCTCTAAAGATCTAGAGGCGTATTTTGTGCGCTGATTCTGACCCCCTGATTTTGAAGCTAGAAAACACAGGTCTATAACGTTTATGGGAATGCTGCATGATGGACAGTCGAGCCTCAGTATTCCAATATTCCAACTGACTGGCTAAGACATCTCCGTAATTGCGAGGTGGTCATTGTACTGGAAACTTTCAGTAAGAAATAAGTGAAGAGGAGACTGAATGAAACTCTCCTCGTTCAGTGTTAATTCTTACGCAGTGGATTTCATGCCAGAAAATGTAGCAGATTTTTACCTGATGCAGTAAAAAAAAAGTTAAAAAATAATTTTAAGGAATTTTGATTTATCTTCCTATAGCCCTTTCCCGAAACTCGATCAATTAGCGTTGTCTGTCCCTGCTCTGGTGTGTCGCATGTGATTTCCGGCAAAGTACTTGTTAAAGTGCACAAACTACCCACGGAAAACTCGCAAACCATGACGGATTATGAGCTAGCAACTCGGACTTACCAACTGAGCTACAGCGGCTCCTCTTTCTCTTTACTGTCATAGTGTGTGTGTGTGTGTGTATGCATGTGTGTGTGTGTGTGTGTCACTCTGTGTGTGTGTGTGTGTGACCGGAACTCACCCGGGCACGCAAGGGACATCACTCGTCCGAACTTTCTTACTTGGTTGTAGGATAGGGCTATAGAAGTCCTCTTTGTGTGTGTATGAGTGTCTGCTTGTGTGGTGTGTGATTGAGTGAGCATAGTTTGTGTATCACGAAAAAGGCAAAAAGAGCAATAAAACAGAAAATGTAGGCTGAAAGAACCCATTTCCAACTTCATTGGCCCCTTGAATTAAAAACACATAAATAATTTCAGAATTCACTGCATTAAAAGGCTAATGTTTGAATGGAATTATGTAACAGAAATGCGCTTCTTTAGCCAGCATGTTTGAAAAAACCCAGTTAACGATCGCAAAGACGCGCACAAAGAATAACAAGAGGCAAAGCCTTCAAGGCTCACTCGAACAGGCATATGTCGGACAACAACAAACAGATTGGGGGGGGGGGGGGGGGGGGTCTAAAGTACAAGATTGCCAATAAAATTTTAAAGTACAAATGAAACTATCGTTAATGGATACAACTAAAAAAAAAGAAGAAAAAAAGTGCCTGTGCCGAGAATCGAACCCGGAACCATTGACATGAAAGACAGACACTCCACCAATGAGCTATCGAGGCTTTCAGTGTTGATGAGTTTGTTAACTCATGTTGCCTGTTGAATACTCTCTAACCCACTAATTTAAAATGTTATCTGTTTGGTATCTGTTTACAGTGTTGTTTTAAGTATTTGATTATTCAAATTATTGTTTGAAAGCTTGCATTTAACATCCATGTGTATGCAAAGCTTGAACAATGTACGCCTTCTATTTCCCGATAAAATGCCAACGTTAAAGTTTGGAGATTAGACCACGGACGCAACACACACACACACACACACACACACACACACACAACCAAACAACTATCATACTATAGAATCACTTCGAAGTTAACATGAGTGAGCTAAAAAACGAAATGTTCTGAACGTGTACAGGGCCGTCAAGTGGATCCGCTGCACGCCTACCTGCACCGCATCAACGGCTGCGTGTACCTGGGCCTGGCCAACATCCCCTGGATCGGCCAACGCTACCGCTACACTGAGGACAAGCACACCGTCCTTCTGGCCAGAGTCATGGTGAGCCTTATAAGCGCAGCCGAGGGGGGATTATTTTTGTACTGCAGCCTTGGGGGTTAGAAATTTAAAAAATATCGGGGAAGTGGGTGGATGCCTCGTGCCTCCATACCGGGAGCTGGACAACCCTGCCCCCTCCATGTTCAAGTTTCTTCCCTTGGGGATACTGGGGGGTCTATTGTACAGACAGTTCCCCCACCTTCTGGAAGTTCTGTGCTTGTAACTCTAATCCGTCACTCTCTTTGACTCTATCTTTTCCCTTTACTTTCTGTCATCTACTATCTTTCTGCCTTTCTTCTGCCTTTTTTTTCTAAAATCTCTTACAAAGATTTTCTTCAGCCAAAGTCGGACATGCTGGGCCTAACTATTTCTTAGGTGCATAACGGCAGCATGACACATCTGCGCTCACATGACGAGAAACTGAACGATCAACGACGACGAAGAAGAAGATACCAATTCCTTATACCATACCTTAGATGGATTTGGCTCCCCATGGGGATACTAGGGGGTCTTTTGTACAAATAGTTCCCCCACCTTCTGGAAGTTCTGTGCTTGTAACTTCCTATAATCTGTCACTCTTTTTGACTGCCTTTTCCCTTTGCTTTCTGTCCTTTACTATCTTTCTGACTTATTGGCCCATTCTCCTTATAAAAAAAATCTTCTAAGTAATTTTCTCATTTCAGCTCCTCTGAAATCGGAATGTTTTGGCTGGGAGACCGGTGAAAACTGAAAACCGGACAGATACCCATTATGGCCATATGGCCTGGGAACGCAGAAGAAGAAGATGGATTTGGGGTTACATTTTGTAGCGTCAACTGTTATAGAGTCACACTTTTATAACGTCTTCTTTTTGTGATCTTCAGCACGAGAAGAAGAATGGGAATTCCCCTGTGCAAGGCTTCTCCACAATTCCCACCCAGCCCTCCAGAATAGCATCTGGCTGTACATAGAAGTCATGTTGAACGTGACGGACTAGTACACATATATATTAGAAATATATGTGATTTACATGTAAAAGTGTCCCTTGTTATTGTGGTGCAAGTGTTCCTCCTAAAGTGACTGTGTATGTGTGTGTGTATTTGCCTGAGTATGTATGTATGTTTGTGAGAGTGTGTGTGTGTGCATACCCAGGGCTCCCAATCGTCCCGCAAAACATGGAGTCCCACTTACATTATAGAGGGTCCTAGAGGAGGGTTAGAGGGTCCCAGTGGTATTTTGAATGCTAAAAATAATTTTTCTAGTGCATTCCTGGGGCCCCCTGCACATTCTTTTAGAGGGTCCTTTAGAATTTTAGTACTTCATAGACCCCCAAATGGGGGTCCCTGAGAGCCCTGATACCTCAGATTGTTTGAAAAACAAACAAAAATAGAAACAGGTTTTGCTTTGGTTCTAAGTTTACCTAGAGCGTAAACAACAAACGCACACACACACACACAAAAACAACCCTGTGGTTCTGTTTTGTTTCTGTTGCAGAGCTTGCTAATCTGGTTCGGCGGCATGGGCTTTGGCATCTCTAAGAAACTGGTCCCCATGAATTTGAGCACGTACGTGTCTTTGGGCCAGATGAGCCTGCTGTTCCTGCCGTCATTCGTCGGCATCATCATCTGCCAGAACGGGCCACTCACCGCCGCCTTCTGGTCCTCGCAGCGAAGAACCGTCCAAATCAACCAGCAGAGCCAGCCCCAGGTCACGTCTTCAGCGGGCGGTCCCCCGAGAAGGATGTAGACGAGGGGAGGGGGGGGGGGGGATGTGTTGCAGTCTTTGATTTTCTCTGAGAGTCGGTGTAGTGTGTGTCTTCAAGGTTCAAACTGCATGCGATTCATCAGGGGTGAATCGTGAGTTGGTGTAGTGTTGTGTCTTCAAGGTTCAAACTGCATGCAATTCATCAGGGGTGAATCGTGAGTTGGTGTAGTGTTGTGTCTTCAAGGTTCAAACTGCATGCGATTCATCAGGGGTGAATCGTGAGTTGGTGTAGTGTTGTGTCTTCAAGGTTCAAACTGCAAGCGATTCATCAGGGGTGAATCGAAGCAAGGTAATGCAGTTCAAACCCGTTAAATCCTATATATGTGTAGGTTAAAAAGAGGTTTTAATTTGTGCATGAAATCTAATCTCTTGAACGTTCACAATGTAGATTAGGGGCTTTAGGACTGTGTGTAGGGCTAAAAAAATAGACAGCATAGTGCTCTTGCAGTTTTCAAGCCATGTAACTTTTAAATTTTATCAAAACTTGAGAAAAATAAACCACCAGACTTACTGCACGTAAAAGTCTAGCTTTGGAAATTAGTATAATCCACTCTTTTTTACACCATGATATGCATGTTATTTTATTTTGAAATCTATGTTTTTATAATTCAAATCCTTAAAACACATATTTTCTCCGCTTTATAAACTGGTATTCACATGAAGTTCGGGAACTAGAACAGTAATACACCATGGTGAGATGTATGAAAGCCTGTGGCCTTTTCATTGTAGATATCTGTGCGTCAGAATTGACAATAAAGGACATGACTTTTGAGTGTGTGTGCGCTGCAAAGGCTCCATTCTTTCCATGGATGTTTTATGGTTCCAGTTCTTTTGTTTAATAAAAGAACCCCATGTTCTTTTACTGTGTTAATTACTCGTCAGTGATGAGGGGAAGAAGGATTTGGTCAACTGTGGAATGAAGAATGACTAATTTTCTTTTCTCCTGTTTTTTCAGTTGGTTTGTGTTTAGGGTTCTATGATATGCTTTGTTCGTTTACTCTCGTTTTTGTTCTTTAATAATTTTTCTGCATCCATCCATGAAGCTTCATAATGGTCCGTATCTGCGTCTATCTGTAAACCTCGTATATAATATAGCACCTGTTTGATTTGACGAGATATTTGCACAAGTGCGGGAGAAAGTTCTCACTGTCTTTGCTTGAGTGTTTGTTTGTTTGACAACGTTCTTCTTACACTTCCCAAGAAAGTAATACACAAATCATAATGTCAGAAGCAGTAGTTAAGACTCGCAGCTATCATCCAACCTAGCAACTCATCTGTGAATCTGTATTTGTTTTCTTGTCTGTATCTTAACCCCTTCCCTGCCTGCCATGTATTTGTTTTCTTGTTTGTATCTTAACCCCTTCCCTGCCTGCCATGAGATAGTCTCGTAGTGTATGTTGTCATTGATGATGTCGTAACTTTTGATGTCATAGTCCTGGAATGATGGGTTTGGGTTTAGATAAGCCAGGAAAGATATAGCTCTAGACCATTTTCTCAGCTAGAGTCTAACAGATTTGTTTTAAACTTTATAATAAGAAAATCAATAATTTCTCAGTTTTCCTGTGGCAGTGAAGGGGTTAACCCATTAATTTTCTAAGTCTTGCCTATTACGTTAATGTAGCTCATGAGGCTTCTGTGGTGCATGAGGCTATTAAGTTTGTGATTTTTTTTTTTAGGGTGTGGAGGGAGGCTCACTTTGGGGAGTTAATAGAAAGCAAAGAAAGGAAGCTTTTTGCTTCAGAGAGTGTTATGTTCTTTAACTCATTCGCATCGCAACAATTTTGAGTCATTCAAAAAACTCACAAATGACTCCAGCCATACACACAAACAAAAGATACATAAACAAAAGGAGAAATGAAAGAAGATTACAGGTTTTTACTTCAGGTTTAGACATAGGGAAGTGGTAGATCAGACTTTTTTATATAGAGAAAAACTCTCCACACCAATGAGGCTTTATACTGCTTCTTCGTGTTACCCAAGGGCGATAATTCTATGTAGGTGGCGCTTTCACGTGAGGCCCTCTGTTCACTTGAGAGAGAGAGAGAGAGAGAGGAGAGAGAGAGAGAGAGAGAGAGCGAGAGAGAGAGAGAGAGAGAGAGAGAGAGAGAGGGAGAGAGAGAGAGAGAGAGGAGGGAGAGAGAGAGATGAGCTAGAGAGAGAGTAGACCTAGCAACAATGGATGCCTAGGCCCTGCGGGCTTTAGGGCCTACGTGCAAGCGCCACCTGGTGACGAATCAAGGGAAGATAATGTTCAGTATAAAGCCTCATTGGTTATCTCACAACAAACCACTACAAAAGCAAAAGTCAGAGGCAAAATTGTGATCTAAGGGAGCGAAGCGAGTTTGGAAGTGACCAAGGTATGGTGTGCACATAGATTTACTTCCCTTGAAGCAAATGCATCAAACTGACAGCTATCTATTAATTCCGCACATATATGGCCGGAACGACTTGACCCCTTCACTGCCCCATGACGGATATTTCTGACATTATTTCTTGTAAGATTGTTCCACTGAAAGCCTCCATGCAGGGATGTACGATTGAATTAAGATCTTTAATACTTTTGAATGGTTAGGACGTTCATTTATCTTTAAAAGTAGCATAGATGAGGCAAATTTTAATTACAGTGGAACCTCCCTTATAAGACCTCCCTCCCACATAAGACCTACTTCTCCGAGACATTGCCTTTCTTTGTAAGTATTAAAAATACCTCCCTTATAAGACCCCTCCACCATAAGACCTCATTTTGGATGATTTTTGAAGGTCTTATAAGGGAGGTTCCACTGTATTCAACTGCTAGATTTTGTATTCATTTTACAAGTACCCCCTCTATGAATTCAAAATGGCCCTGGCAGTGAAGGGGTTAAGTGTTTTACTTCCCTCTTGCACTTCTCACCCAGCCAGTTTGGAGGAGGGGGGGGGGGGGGGTAAAAAAAAAAGTCATTGTTGGTGAGGTGTTCACAGTTTGCGCAGTTATTTATTGATCACAGCCTTTTGACACTTGCATGTGCATGGTTGGTACAAGGTGGTTTTGAAAACGGAGTTTAACTAACTCTTCATCAAATGTATGTTTTGCCTGCTTTGCAATGTTTCTTCAATACATGTAAAGGTATTTATTTATTTGGTAACATTTCTCTTAATGAATTAACCGGATGAATATGGAAGTTGAAAGGCATGTTTGTTTGTTTTTTATTTGTAGTTTCTTCTTCATCAGCATTCCGATATTTGTGTCCCAGAATTTCTCACCTAAAAGACCCTGTTCTTTAAGTGAATATCCTTATGTTGCTTAAACATTCAGGATTCAGGAAATTATGGACTTGTGACTTGCACATAAACCTGCATGCACGTGCACACACATAGTAGCATACAACAAACAAACAAATATTAGGTATATGCGTTGTTGATGAAATTAATGCATTTAATAAAATGAATACAAAAAGAACAAAGCAAAAGCTACAGAAAAGGTAACGAAATATGTTAATGATGATGCTAATAATGCATTCCAGTCATAGAACAAATTTCACAAATTAGTAATTGAGATCCATTATACTTGTTGCACAGTTAGCCCCGTAACAACTAAGGCCATGTCAATGTGGCGACAGCCCTGACATGGCCTTAGTTGTCGACGGGGTTGTAATTTTAATCTTAATCAATTTTATGGGTTAGTTAAACTAAGTCACTATACTTACAATGTTGAATACCAAATGAGGCTTTATACCGAAAATTATCTGCCCCTGTCTCGTGCCGAGATGCGAACACCATCTACTTAAGATTATCGCCCTTGCCTGTCAGAAACTAGTAGTATATAGGCCTTTGCAACTAGGGTTATTAACGCCCTTGACAGTGAGAGTAATTGCTCTTGCTGGTCAGTACTGACAAGGGCATTAACTCTTGCGAAAGGCAGCCATTTAGTGGCATCAAAAAGGGGTTATTGGCGAGAGTTATCCCCCTGTCTGGTCAGTACTGAACCATCTTCCCCCACCCTCCACTCTTGCAAAAGTTGTTCGTTGCAGACCCCAATAGCCACAGAAAATTATCTGCTCCTGACTTGTCACCAGGGGGCATCGGCAATTCTGGCCTAAAATTATCACCCTTCCGTGTCTGCAAGAAGTAGTATAACGCCTCACTGTAATTGGGAAAAAAAGTGACTGCTATACATTTAAAAAGCAAAACACAGATAATACTCATAATTACAATTGAACATTGTTTAAAACAGCTCATATAAAAGTAGACTATTTTAGATTACCGCATCAAAAGATATAAAAAATGCTGTTTCAATAAAATTGAGCGTACAACATTTCTTTGTTCATTGGAGCTGGGAATCACAATTTATTAAATAAGGTTAACTTCCAGCTTGAGCGTTTTTGAACACATAGTTTATTGCTAGTGATTATCTTATAGTCCAGATTCTACATTGAATGTGCCATAAGAGAACATCCCCATTGGGCTGCAGCTTGCTTCTACAAGCAAAGTGTAACTGCCCAAAAGCTGCTATAAGCGACCAGATCAAAATCCAAATGCAACTCAAGTGGAATTTTGGCATAGAGGGAATATAAGTATCATCATTAATAGTAAACCTTGTTTTAATAACACAAAAATTGTATAAAGAAAAAAATTGGTTGGAAAAAGAAGAGGAGGGGGTGATAGGTAACACTAACAGCAACTTTGTAACAAAAAAACGTATCTCTACAAATACAAAATGGTTTGAAATCACAAGCATAATAATATACTCCTGAGCCGTTGAATATATTGATATCATTTAGCAGCCACACCCCAAAAACAAATTCATCAAGAATGTTAAAAGTCGGCAAGTAATAAGTTCTAATTCCGACAGCAAGTACCAATAATATATGCCCGGTAATGTGCCTCGGTGCATCAATTGCTACAGTGCGGATATAACCGCATGATTTACAAAGTTGGCAAAGATCATTGCAGTATTGCAACAGCTTGCAGAGTATGCACCATCTTATCGAATGCCAACAAAGCTGGACATTTTCTTTTGTACTCTCCTCTCTGCTGCTTTGCACAAAACTACTGAAAGTGCTTGCATTTGACCACATGATTAATTGTAGGTAACTCTAATTGCTCCTTGGTACTCCAGACCTGTTTACCCATACGATCTGCAGTTGTCTATGCCTGTTTGTCACAGAATATGACCAATACGCACATTGCTACAGTGCGGATATAAATGATTTACAAAGTTGGCAAAGATCATTGCAGTAATGCAACAGCTTGCAGAGTATGCACCATCATAATTGGACATTTTCTTATGAAACAAAACACATGATTAATTGTAGGTAACTCTAATTGCTCCTTGGTACTCCAGACCTGCATATTTTGTAATGTCACGAATTGACCACGACACATACGCCCACAAAAAAATCCGACTATCATTATTTTTCAAACGTGCATATAATGCTTCCACGAACATGCCACACTGACTGCTGTGAGTATAGCCAGGAACTACTTTTTGTGTGTCAATGTCTCCGATTGGCCAAGAGCACCAGTTTGTAGTTCTCGTTCGCGATATTTCGCGTGGCTTGGTGGCTGCCATTTTGTATTTTCAACTCGGCGAGTGTGCGCGTGTTAAGAATGTGAAAAATATTCAAAATGTCTAAGCGCCCTGCTTCAGAAGGAGACAGTAGTTCTTGCTCAAAGTCCAAGCAAACCAAGCAGGATTTCCTAGAAAAGTACAGTCGGTATCCTGGAATTGTGCCTTCCACTCTGGGGAAGACATTTGCGCACTGCAAGTACTGTAACAGAGATATTGACGTTTCTCTTATATAAAGATAATATGCTTTGTCTGCTGTGTTTCTCGATATTTCTTGGAATACTCCTATTTTGGAAAAAATACTCTTTTTGAAATTCTGAATACACTTTTTGTGATTTAGGGTTAAACAGGTCTGGTACTCATTGGAACACTTGGTCTTCTGGTGTTTAAAAGTAAGAATTTTAAAAAAACCCATACACAATACAGTAGCAGCAACATACACTGGGAGTACAACAAGCAATGCTTATTCATGGTACTCCACTCAAAAGTTACACGGAGAAAGAAAAAGGTACATGGCACTGGCAGACAAAGTATGACCAATAAGAACAGCACAAATAACATCAACGAGAATAACATAATAACAATCAGCACAAATAACATCAACGAGAATAACATAATAACAATCAACATTTGGCCTTCTGAATTGTGTCACAATTTGAATTAAAGACTGAACTGATCTTATCAGTGTACATAGTGAAATGTTCACATATTTCCAAAATATTGTGAAGGTGATTTTCACAATTTGTGGACTTTTGTGTGTGTATGGTGTATGTGTGTGTGTGTTTGTTTGTTTTGTTTGACTGTTTCCTATTATAAAAACATGCATTGTTTGTAACCATGCTGTTTTTGTGTGTGTATGTTCTGTAATGCTACTATAGCCAATGTACAAATCAAACGAGCATAGGTTCGTCTGTTTGTTTCGTTTCATTGTCTTAACTCCCTATTATTTTGTTATACTTATAGTATACATGTACTGCGAATGGAAATGCAACAAAAGTTTCTATAGCTTGACACGAGTTGTAGAAAGTTATCAATAAAAAACAAAATGTCAAGCAAGAAAAGCATGCAGAAATGAAATGATAACAGTGCATCCAAAACACCCTGGGAAATGTGAAAAATCCTGCAAGGCAGGGGTCCAGGGGCCGCTCAGTTAACAACTTGACTTAAACAATCCTAACAATATAAAGTTCCTGGTAAAGGCATGCAAATATTTATCTGTATTCATTTCTTTTATATTCTACACATGCAAGAAACCAACAAAACGTTTATAAATATGAAATTTGTTGCTTCTCATAATCCGGCGACGCTGGCTCCAGACAATAAAAAAAATCCTGCATTTCAGTACATCCTGAAAGCAGGATTCTGGGCACAGAATCATTCTTGCTTTATTCTAGTTGTCTGTCCTCACTCCTGTCAATCCATGCACACTTTTCTGCTGTTCTCTTTGTGAAGAAATGTAAATGACGCCTCGAAGGAAGCCAGAACACTTAGATTGCAGAAAATGTCTATTAGACATCAATAGACACTTGTGTATATATTGCAGAAAATAGCTATTACAGTGGAACCTCCCTTGTAAGACCTCCCATTATAAGACTCCCTCCCATATAAGACCTACTTCTCTGAGACATTGCCCTTCTTTGAAAGTATTAAAATTACCTCCCTTATGAGACCCCTCCCTTATAAGACCTCATTTGGGATGATTTTTGAAGGTCTTATAAGGGAGGTTCCACTGTACTAGTATTAGACATCGGTAAAGTGAATGTGGATAAAGTATTACACTAACACAGATACACTAACAGCATTATTTGTAAGACCAGAAAGTTGAGAAATAAAGTTGCTGGATGGAGTTTTCACCGATTTTCATCCTGATATTGCGTTGTTGATATTGTGCATGTTTGGTAAACTAATACATTTGTGACCTTGCATGAATTTTTTTAGTTTTTTGTGTTAAGCATTTCAGAGATTGTTTATAAATATGAACGTTGAAAGTTATATAAATATGAACATTGAAAGTTATATGAATGTTGAAAGTTATATAAATATGAATGTTGAAAGTTTACTTCCTCTTGCTGCCCCAAGTGTGTACATACATACATTATTGTTATGATGTGCCATTTTAAAAATTAAAAAAATGCTTCACGTTAATTGCTTTGCATAATTATAATCGTCGACTGATTTCAGAATGGTACGGCTACATAGTTGTAACCTATATGCTTTCACAGAAAAATGTACAGAATCGAATCAATTCAAACCATTAAAAATCTCAGAGCTGCCAGTCACATTTAAATTCAAAGATACCAATAAAACACTACTTTACATCAATACACTACAGTACATGCACAAAAAACACATTCTCTACAAACATTAATCAAATTGTCTCAAATATCTTGATCACGTGTGTTGAAACTGATGAACAAATCACACCTGATAGAGAAACCCTCGAAGAGGATTTTCAAGGAGTCGCCAATAAAGATCTTTGGCAAATGTTAAGAAAAGCTCCCTCCTCTGCCCTTTCCATTCATTTCAGACGGTTTCAGGTTAGGGATAGGGTTAGGCATAGGTTTAGGGTCAGTTTAGTCACCAACTTTTATTTGTTTGTGTATTTGACACTAAACTGACCCTAAACCTATCCCTATCCCTAACCCAAACCCTATTCCTAACCGTAACCCTAACCTGAAACCGTCTAATCCACACAAAAATAGAAATTGATGGTATGTTATGAGATTGACACTTAACTGACCCTAAGCCTATCCCTAATCCCTAACTGAAACCGTCTGAAATGAATGGAAGGGGCAGAGGAGGGGGCTTTTCTTAACATTTACCAGATGTTTTGCCTCGCGTCATAGCAATCCAACACATAACTTTGAGAACGTCGGTGGCAGTAAAAAACAACTAAACTTTACTAACAATATAATTTTTTGTAAAATATCCTAACTCTAGATCAGAATGTTTCTCTATCATCCTACCTTTTGCACCAAGGTGGCTCTTCTCTTTTAAAATGTTTGGAGTGGTAACAAACATACAAACTGGCCTGGTTGTAAGCAGCTCAAGGTCATTGTTTCTTTTACTGGAAAGCTCCCCAATAATGTTCTTTTTCTTTTTTTGCTGTCCCATCTTCTGGGCCATACAGTGGCGTTGCTCCCATGCCGCTCATTCCGAGTCCCAATTCGCAGCCAGACCTCCGCACGTTCAGGTCACAGAATCCGGGACCAGCAATCCAAGAGGACCGAATCTATGTTAGGCTGTCAGGAGGCAACCAATCGAGGAGACACTGCATTGCTGCCGAGTCACTTCGGTGGAGTTCAGTAGAGCCTGTTCAGGACACCACCTACTAAGCCCCCTACTGACCACACTATTCTCTTAGTAGCGGAGCCAGCGTGAGTGAGGTCCTCCTCAGAGGGCGCCACCACGACCCAATAATGTTCTTTGTCTAATACATGAAAGTACAAAAAAAATTTGTTACTGAAAATCTTTTTGCCTTTTGAACATACTGTATATAGTGGAGGTTTGTGCTTATCAGAAAATCATAGGATTTGTTTTAAAAGTCTGAAGCAAGAGCAATTTAAAAAAAAGAAATCCATCCTATTGAAAATAAGATTATCCAGGTACGGCGCCACGGCCATTGCCGTACCACTTTTTTGGCCCCCCCCAAAAAAAAAAAAAAGAAGAAGAGAGAGGGGGGGAAGAGAAGGGCACGCCTGTTCCAGAGTGGCCAAACAAAGTGTGTTGCCGCAGATCCCCAATTTCTACAGTGACAGAATAGTCAAGTTTGACTGTGGTCACTTACTGGAAGGAAGGAAAGACAGTGCGTTTTACTTTCGATTTCGGTCATAAGTTGAACACTTCAACAAGCTTCACTTCCGGAAAGATCAGTAGCTAAAAGCAACAACTCTGCACGAGACCAGTTTGTGATGATTTCAGCCTTTCCCTTTACACGATGGGTCGATTGATTGAGTGGTAAGTTACACATTTGATCTTTGATCGGCCTCACCACTTTTACAGAGCATGCGCCGGGCCTGTTAACAAAATATTTCATTAACACTAAACACGCAGAAGGGGAAGTTGGGGTTATTTTTTAAAATACAAATCTACTCCAAGCAAAAGTTTAAAAAAAATGTTCCATTAAAAGCAAAGACTCGTAGCAAAAGCAATAAATATTTGAAGTAAAGACAATGGGAACGGACTGTATTAACTATTTACACCAAACTCGAATCAAAATACAAGAAAATGTAAGATAAACAGGACCAATAGAGTCCTAAGAAAGACATTAAAGATCACCTTACATCAACACAGATACAACCAATAATAAGCATAGGCCAGAAATTACAGTTAGATACTGGTAAGTACCGCTAAAAACGGGACAATAAGGCGCACCTGTATATAAGCCGCATCTCTTAAATTTACAGAGAATTCGCAACATAAGTATTGTGATAATGGTCTATCTCATGACACTATTTACATTTTTGTGACATCAGAATCTTCACATTGCAAAATATAATGAGAGGCCCTCGTACTAAGCTTGCAAATAGACGTGAAATGTCTTTTAAATTCTTCAAATACACAATCGGTACACTGACCTAGCTAGAGAATCAAAAGCATCAAAGAAATCTAAAATCCATGATTTTCATTTGTGTGCATAGCCACAATATAATGAGAGGCCCTCGTACTAACCTTGCAAATAGACGTGAAATGTCTTTTAAATTCTTCAAATACACAATCGGTACACTGACCTAGCTAGAGAATCAAAAGCATCAAAGAAATCTAAAATCCATGATTTTCATTTGTGTGCATAGCCACAATATAATGAGAGGCCCTCGTACTAACCTTGCAAATAGACGTGAAATGTCTTTTAAATTCTTCAAATACACAATCGGTACACTGACCTAGCTAGAGAATCAAAAGCATCAAAGAAATCTAAAATCCATGATTTTCATTTGTGTGCATAGCCACAATATAATGAGAGGCCCTCGTACTAACCTTGCAAATAGACGTGAAATGTCTTTCAAATTCTTTAAATACACAATCGGTACACTGACCTAGCTAGAGAATCAAAAGCATAATTAAAAGAAATCTAAAATATATGATTTTCATTTGTGTGCATAGCCACAATATAATGAGAGGCCCTCGTACTAACTTTGCAAATAGACGTGAAATGTCTTTCAAATTCTTCAAATACACAATCGGTACACTGACCTAGCTAGAGAATCAAAAGCATAAAGGAAATCTAAAATATATGATTTTCATTTCTGTGCATAGCCACAATATAATGAGAGGCCCTCGTACTAACTTTGCAAATAGACGTGAAATGTCTTTCAAATTCTTCAAATACACAATCGGTACACTGACCTAGCTAGAGAATCAAAAGCATAAAGGAAATCTAAAATATATGATTTTCATTTCTGTGCATAGCCACAATATAATGAGAGGCCCTCGTACTAACCTTGTAAATAGACGTGAAATGTCTTTCAAATTCTTCAAATACACAATCGGTACACTGACCTAGCTAGAGAATCAAAAGCATCAAAGAAATCTAAAATCCATGATTTTCATTTCTTTGCATAGCCACTGAATTCAAGTGTAAATGTAACAATACATATGGGTAACAAGTGGCATTAAAAAACAAACAAACATGTATAAGTAGATATATCCTAAAGAAGCCTGAGTATAAAGTGTAGCTGCCTCGCCGCTTCAAGTCCTAAAGCTACCATATACCTTCAGGACTGTAAGGTGCTTTTTGGCTCACTCGTGTTAACTTTAGTGTTAACAAAGTTAACACAAAGTGAGTCTATAGTATGATAGTTGTTTAGGTGTGTGTGTGTGTGTGTGTGTGTGTGTGTTGCATCCGTGGTCCAATCTCCAAACTTTACCGTTGGAATTTTCTTGGGAAATAGAAGGCGTACATTGTTCAAACTTTGCATACATATAGATGTTTATGCAAGCTTTCAAACATTAATGAATTTGATAATTAAATACTTAAAACAACACTGTAAACAGATAACATTTTAGATTAGAGGGTTAGAGAGTATTCAACAGGCAACATGAGTTAAGAAAGTATTCCACAGTGAAAGCCTCGATAGCTCATTGCGTAGAGCTTCTGTCTCTTATGCCAATGGTTCCGGGTCCGATTCTCGGCACAGGCCTTTTTTTTTTTTTTTTAAGTTGTTTTTAGTCTGACACAGCCTTGTACCAAGGCGAATTGGGGCATAATTTTGTAAGAAAGAAATTTTAATTTTTTTTTAGACATTTTGTTTAGTTTCTTCTGTGTGTTTGACGTGTCCGTACAAAAATTATCCTTGTTTGATCTGAGGACAAAATAAAACAAAGTTGAGTTGAGAATAGAACTGCTCAGTCGTTGGCTAGCTTTCAACATGGCTTTACAATTCCTGTAAGCATTAACATTTTGTGTTTCAATCACTTGACGCTTACTTTCTAATTTCTATGTTCCTCAAATGCCAGCATTCTTTTTTTTTTTTACTTTCTCCAATTCTGGGATGCACCAATACAAGCATCTTACAGTCCAGAAAACACGGGGCTCACTAGAAATAATCAACTATTCCAAGAAATCACGATTCTAAGTAATGTTTTCATCCACGCTAGGTAAATGCTATGCAGGGAACTTCTTCTTCTTCTGCGTTCCCAGGCCATATGGCCATAATGGGTAAGGTACATATGTGTCCGGTTTTCAGTTTTCACTGGTCTCCCTGCTGCGTACAGCCGACACATTCCGATTTTGAAGGAACAAAATTACTTGGAAGATTTTTTTTTTTTTAAAGGCAGGAGAATGAGCCAATAAGTCAGAAAGATAGTAAATGACAGAAAGCAAAGGAAAAAGGCAGAGTCAAAGAGAGTGGCAGATTAGAGGAAGTTACAAGCACAGAACTTCCAGAAGGTGGGGGAACTATTTTTATGAAAGACCCCCCCCCCCACGTATCCCCATGGGGATATACAGGGAACAATTCCTTCTATCTTGAAGAAGTTTAGTTCTTTGTCCTGATGCCCACGTAGGCCGGGAAGAAGGGGATGCAGCCCAGGCAAGCCATGAAGTAAGAGAAGAAGGTGGTACTGGGTTCCAGGACCATCCAGGAGTAGGTCCTCATCACGAACAGCAGCATCATGATCTGAAAGGAACATGGCAGTCATATCATGAGACAGGAGTAGGTCCTCATCACGAACATCAGCTTCATGATCTGAAAGGAACATGGCAGTCACATCATCAGCCAGGAGTAGGTCCTCATCACCAACATCAGCATCATGATCTGAAAGGAACATGACAGTCACATCATCAGCCAGGAGTAGGTCCTCATGAACATCAGCATCATGATCTGAAAGGAACATGGCAGTCACATCATCAGCCAGGAGTAGGTCCTCATCACGAACAGCAGCATCATGATCTGAAAGGAACATGGCAGTCACATGAGCCAGGAGTAGGTCCTCATCACGAACATCAGCATCATGATCTGAAAGGAACATGGCAGTCACATCATCAGCCAGGAGTAGGTTCTCATGAACACCAGCATCATGATCTGAAAGGAACATGGCAGTCACATCATGAGCCAGGAGTAGGTCCTCATCACGAACATCAGCATCATGATCTGAAAGGAACATGGCAGTCACATCATCAGCCAGGAGTAGGTCCTCATCATGAACATCAGTATCATGATCTGAAAGGAACATGGCAGTCACATCATCAGCCAGGAGTAGGTCCTCATCACGAACATCAGCATCATGATCTGAAAGGAACATGGCAGTCACATCATCAGCCAGGAGTAGGTCCTCATCACGAACAGCAGCATCATGATCTGAAAGGAACATGGCAGTCACATCATCAGCCAGGAGTAGGTCCTCATCATGAACATCAGCATCATGATCTGAAAGGAACATGGCAGTCACATCATGAGCCAGGAGTAGGTCCTCATCACGAACATCAGCATCATGATCTGAAAGGAACATGGCAGTCATATCATGAGCCAGGAGTAGGTCATCATCATCAACACCAGTATCATGATCTGAAAGGAACATGGCAGTCACATCATCAGCCAGGAGTAGATCCTCATCATCAACATCAGCATCATGATCTCAAAGAGAAAGGGCAGTCACATCATCATCAGCCAGGAGTAGATCGTCATCACCAACATCAGTAACATGATCTGAAAAGAAAATGGCAGTCATGTGATCAATCTCCACAGTCAGTGGCTGATCTCAGTCCAGACATTCACATCCCAAGAGAAATATGAAAAACAGGGAAAGCTTGCTGTAACTAATGATCTCAAAGGTAATTTTCAAATGACTTACTAGATTGACTGCCAAATATTTTGAGACAAATTGTTGGGATTAAGACGTTTGCCTGCCAGTTTTCAATGTGTGAATAACCTAGATTTGAATCCCAGCCTCGCCGTTTCTTTCAAATTCGATGGGAAAACCGAACTGAATGTCGAGTCCTTTGCATGGGGACTTAAAGCTAGTCTGACCCATGCGCTTTACACTTAGACAAAACAAAAATAAATTCAACTCACAGCAATTCTGCTAAGAAGCATGGCTTTCTTGTGTTCTCTGGAGCTGAATCGCAGAGCCATGTAGGTCAGGACCGCTGTTCCCAGGTGCACACCGCCGCCCGCTTGCAACAGGTTGACATGTAAAGCATCGCCTTTTATCTGCACACAGTCAACATTGTACACGATAAGCGTAGTTCCTTCTCAGAGTCAATCAAAAACTAAAAGACAAAGAAAAAGGAAAGGAAAAAAAGCATACTTGGGAAATTTTCGGGCCAGCTTACTGCTGGCCTTCGTCAACCCACACTGGGTCAGAAGTCTGGGGGCTGTTGGTGTCACCTCGTACAGTGGAGTCCAACTATAACGAACTCGCTTTTAACGAAATTTCGCGATTAACGAACTGACTTCAATTTCCCGGCAAATGCCCTTCTATTTGTCACTTGCAAAGCCATGGGTATAACGAACAAAAAATCCTTTTGAAATAACGAACATCCGCTTTTTACGAACACATGTTCTACGCCCCAGGATAATTTTATTTACTTGGAAAAATAGCCTATAACGAACTCAGCCTGTGCGATGCGCTGCAAAAACCTAGGCCTTCAAACTCCAAGCTAGAACGTGTTGTCAAGAGGAAGGAAGTTGGAAAATATGAACTGCGCATGCGTGAACTCATTTAGATTCACACTGGGTCGTCTGCTAGGCCTAGGCTTCCTACAGATCATTCGGTTTTACAATTCGCGCTCAAAATAAAGATAGAAAAGTTTGTGAAAGCCTATAACAAACTAAATTTGTGTGATGTGTTGTCACTTAATGGACAAACTTGTTGAAAAGTGTGCCAAAACAGATAACAGACAACACTGCTGAACTTCTTCAAGCCTTGTACATCCCGTGATTAAGACAGACGATCCAAACTGGTCAAGTTTATGTTTTCGGTTATTATTGGTGAGTGTTTGAACTGTTTTTGTTTTCAACATACATTGTACATGTACATGTATAACGAAATCCTGATACAACGAACTGAGTCTGTGTTCCGTTAAAATTCGTTTTACCCGGACTCCACTGTATATACAACTCAAGGGGTGACACCAACAGCCCCCAGACTTCTGACCCAGTGTGGGTTGACGAAGGCCAGCAGTAAGGTGGCCGAAAATTTCCCAAGTATGCTTTTTTTTCCTTTCCATTTTCTTTTTCTTTTAGTTTCTGATTGACTCTGAGAAGGAACTACGCTTATCATGAACACACCAGAGTCGGAAAGTGTATTTTCTCAAACATTGTACAATTCAGTGTGGGAGGGATACATAGAGAGAGAACACCAACGACTACCCACCAAAAACCTGTGTCAGAACCAACCAGTCCCAAGGACTAAACATTGAAGGGAACATTAAAGTCAAAAGACGAGTCAGCCTTACATTAATGTTTATCTGTAATAAACAATCACTGTGCATTTCTTTCTATTCAAAACGTCTTTCAAATAGAAATAAATCAACTTTAACATGCAGAATTTTAGGCCCCAAGGGCGTCGCCATGTTGCCACTGTTAACACAAGAGTAGATGCACCCTGAATATGACGTCACATACTCAGTTTACCTACTGTGACTAGTGCTTGGGCAATAAGCCTAAAGGTATAACGTGTGTGTGTGTGTGTGTGTGTGTGTGTGTGTGTCTGTCAATCAGGTCAGAGAGAGAGAGATTAAAGTGTTCTTTGTTGACCGCACTAGACTGGCACCCTCAAGTACAATTCATTTTAACAGCCTCTTACCCTTCCTACTTTTCTTTAGCTGCTCAAGTGTGTAGCAGGTCAGTGAGTTGTTGTTGAATGAAGTGAGCCTTTGTTCCTGGTCATCTTAGTAGACTGAGTCCTACATGAGAAGTCTAAAGGAAACTGAGTCTATGATATCACAACAGGGCACAAAATGGTCGCCTCCTTAACCCTCTTGCATTCGCATTTGTTACAGAAAAAAAAGTTCTTCTAGTGTTCAGATTCTTTCACACATTTTCAGGAAAATCTGATTTTTGAAGCACAGAGTGCCATACAGTTACTATCACATCACTGCAAGTGAGAAGCTTCTCTATAGTGTGTGCAAAACAAGCCAGAACTTAGTGCGTGATGAAAATGTCGTCAGTGGGGGTCTGTCTTCAGTCTTCTTTCTTCCTCTGTGATAATTCTTCTTCTTCTTCTTCTGCATTCCCAGGCCATATGGCCATAATGGGTAAGGTATGTATGTGTTCGGTTTTCAGTTTTCAGTGGTCTCCGTCCCTGCTGCATACAGCCGACACATTCCGATTTCGGAGGAGCTCAAAGCAGAAAATTATTTTGATTTTTTTTTTCGGGGGGGGGGAGGCAGGAGAATGGGCCGATAAGTCAGAAATATAGCAGATGATAGTAAGAAAAGGAAAAGGCAGAGTCAAAGAGAGTGATAATAGATTAGAGGAAGTTATTAGTGCAGAACTACCAGAAGGTGGATGAGCTCTTTGTACTGAAAGAGTCTCCGGCATCCCCACGGGGAGACTCATGGAGGGGGCGGGGTGGTCCGGCTCCCCTTATGGAAGCAAGAGGCATCCACCCAGTGCCACGTCACGATAATACCTTCTGACATATTACCCTCAGAGCTTCAGATTGTTTTCAGACTTCGTGGGTCATAAGACCCCCGACTACAGAAAATGAGGTCATTTTTTAAAAGTGATGGACCGCTTATATAACTTCAAACTTAAATTTCAATGCAATGCATTATGCATGTAGGTATATATGTGTGCGTGCGTGAACGTGCACATGGGTGTGTGTGTGTGTATGAATAGAACAGAACTGTTATTGCCATAAAAAGCTACAGTAGTATGAGCATTTAACACACATATATATATTGAGAGAGAGGGAGAGAGACAGACAGACAGAGGGGAAATTTGGAGAAGCTTAACCCACAAGTGTGTAGTTGTAGATCTAGAAAAAACAAAACAAAGACCGTGTTTCAAAACAAAGACAAGACAAGACCCTTGGCGAATGCTCCTTCTCTTTCCAGGCCCCCTCCACTTGGAATACACTCCCTTTACCTCTCCGTTCTGCCAACTCCCTTTCTTCATTTAAGTCTTCTCTCAAAACTACTCTTTTCAAATCATAGCCTGCTATATTTCTTTTCAAAGTACTGTGTCCCTTCCATCCACGTGTTTGTGTGCATGCGTGTAGTTTGTGCTTGTGTGCTGTGTTGTGTGTGTGTGTGTGTGTGTGTGTGTGTGTGTGTGTGTGTGTGTGTGCATGCATGTGCGTGTAGTGCGTCCGTGTGTGTGTGTCTGTCTGTGATTAGTGCAGGCGTGCGTCTGTGCGCGTTTGTGTGTAATATGTATTTTTCGTTTATTTATTTATATTGCTTGCTGGTTTATTCA
>CM065702.1:14929451-14946951 GCA_017654935.2 Phymorhynchus buccinoides | reverse complement strand
AACAAACAAACAATAACCTTAATAAAGAACATTTCCCAAGAACAACAACTCTGGAGAATATCTAGGGAGACCCAAAGAACAGTAACTCTGGATATGGTGGTTTATCCTACAAAAAATAAGCTGACCACAGTGCGGGACAGCAGCAGGGTGGTGGAAGTGGTAGGGTCGGAACCTTAACAAAGAACAACAACTCTGGAGAATATCTAGGGAGACGCAATATATGCGTAAACCTTTTTCCTTCTTTCTTCCACTTATTTAGGGTTTTCCGTACGGAACTTACAAGTCTAATGTGAACCCAGCCTAACAAAGAACATTTCCCAAGAACAACAACTCTGGAGAATCTCCAGGGAGACGCAAAGAACAGTAACTCTGGAGATGGCGGTTTATCCTACAAAAAATAAGCTAACCACAGTGCGGGACAGCAGCAGGGTGGTGGAAGTGGTAGGGTCGGAACCTAACAAAGAGCATTTCCCAAGAACAACTCTGGAGAATCTCCAGGGAGACGCAAAGAACAGTAACTCTGGAGACGGCGGTTTATCCTACAACAAAAAAAGCTCACCACAGTGCGGGACAGCAGCAGGGCGGTGGAGGTGGTAGGGTCGGAGGAACGCCTCAACAACACGGCGGCCACCGCTCCCATCAGCATGTATCCTATCACCGTGTTGCACAGATACCCATGCACCGCGTCCACCCTCACCCCTGTGGTCTGGAGAAAAACAACAAACAAGATGGCAAGCCTGTTAAATCCTAGATCGGCTACCATTAACCCTTTCGCCGCCAATGTCGCATTTATGCACCACAATGGTTTAACACCCATGTCACTGAAAGGCATCAAATCAGGGCCTGTTATCCAAAGACCCTATTTTCTTCATTTTGACAGGTAAGGATAGGCCTAATGTTATGTACACTAGCAATCGCCCCGTGGCAGTTAATTCCCGTGGCAGTTTTAACCCCATGGCAGTATTGAACAATACTGGAGGCAATGCCCGGAGGCAGTGCTAAACCAGTAAAGTCCCGATTTTTTAATAATACAGATACGTGTAGTGTCATCCCCTTGTAATCTCCACTGCCCCCCCCCCCCCCCCAAATCCCTCCGCCCACCCACCCACCCCCTACCCCGAAACCGCGCAAATGACACGGCCGCCTCGGTTGCCGTTGCCGTTAGGGCTCACAGCAAATTTGAAGCGAATCGGTCGAAAAACGGCGGAGTTATAAGGCCCGTTTTGTGTTTCACACACACACACACACGGACGGACAGTTGGCTTTTTACTATATGAATGATGATGATGCCACAGAGGAATTCCCAATATTGTAGATTTTTGTTTTCTCTACCCAGTTAAGCTTAATGGTGTTTGGGGCTGAAAAATGTCTGGCAGCAAAAGGGTTAATCCGCATAGAGCTTAAAGGCATGCGCTATAGAAATCTTCTTCATAAATAAATAAATAAATCAATAAATCCAGGCGTTAATTTCCTCCAAATTTCACCTTGTGTCGGGTAGTCTGGATAAAAAAAACAAGATGGCAATTATGCCTGTTAAATCCTAGATCGGTTACCACTAATCCGGGCGTTAATTTCCTCCAAATTTCACCTTGTGTCGGGTAGTCTGGATAAAAAAAACAAGATGGCAATTATGCCTGTTAAATCCTAGATCGGCTACCACTAATCCGGGCGTTAATTTCCTCCAAATTTCACCTTGTGTCGGGTATGGGATAGGGTTAGAATCAGTTTTCCCACGAAGACGGACTATGGCTGCCCATGTGGTGGGGTAATCAAGAACGGTCACTCACTGTAATGTTCTCGTCCCTAGCTGATGCATTTGTATCATAGTGTTCCAAGTGCTTCGGCTGTTGGGATGATCCCTGGAGTCTCTTAACCAGGGTACATCAACAAGAACAACAGAATCAGTTTTGGGCTATTTTTGTCACATGGAAAGATTAAAAAATGGACTTTAACCCCTCAAACAACGGCTCAAAGCAAGATCGAGAATGCTAAGTCCGCAATTTTGTCTTTCTTTCAGCACTGGTTACGGCACTTTTTTGGGATGAATTTGCAGCTGTGGTCAGTGGCGATTGTGTGTAGGCTTTCAGTTCGTTTTTCCTTGTTGATTATCTTAATTGTTAATTACTTTTCCGTGATAGAAGTGATCCCTAAACTGATTCTGACCCTATCCTTTACCCAATTCAAGGCCAAATTTGGAGGAAATCGGCGCCCTGATGAATGGTAACTGATTTAGGATTTAATTGCCTTATAAATAAAAAAAAATAAAAAAAATAATGTACTTCCAGTTCTAAAGACACAACGAGAGAGAAAGAGACAGTAGGACACATGACATTCTCATTTGGCCTATAAAAACACTCACTGGAAGAATGCTTGTATGGCTTGGCATTTTGGTAAAGCTGCATCACAGGCCTTGGTATCAAGTGTGTTTATTTAGTCAACAGGAAGTAGGAACACTTCTGCCAATGCTCATTCTGATTTGCTAAGCAGCTTTTGATTAGGACATATTTCAACACAGGAAAGAGCTAGGTAGAGAGCTCTTTCCGTCAAGAGATTATTTTCTCTTCATGGCAAAAATGTGGATTTTGCAATAATGATGAATAGCAGTGGCTATTCTCCCTCTAGTGGAAAAATAGAACTCAGGCGGAAAATAGAACTCAGGCTATTTTCCCTCACATGGTTCTGTAGCACTGAGTCTATTCGATTTCGCCAATCATTGCCGAAATAACTTCCAGTGGCTATTCTCCCTCTAGTGGGAAAATATAACTCAGGCTATTGTCCTTCATGAGCTCACATGGTTTTGTAGCACTGAGTCTATTCGATTTCGCCAATCATTGCCGAAATAACTTCCAGTGGCTATTCTCCCTCTAGTGGGAAAATATAACTCAGGCTATTGTCCTTCATGAGCTCACATGGTTTTGTAGCACTGAGTCTATTCGATTTCGCCAATCATTGCCGAAATAACTTCCAGTGGCTATTCTCCCTCTAGTGGGAAAATATAACTCAGGCTATTGTCCTTCATGAGCTCACATGGTTTTGTAGCACTGAGTCTATTCGATTTCGCCAAGCATTGCCGAAATAACTTCCAGTGGCTATTCTCCCTCTAATGGGAAAATATAACTCAGGCTATTGTCCCTCATGAGGGAAAATAGAACTCTGGCTATTTTCCCTCACATGGTTCTGTAGCACTGAGTCTATTCGATTTCGCCAAGCATTGCCGAAATAACTTCCAGCTGAAATAGGCTTAACTTACAGTTGTAATTAGGCTATGACGTGTCCGAGTGTCATTGTGTTCACATATCGTTGCGCCCTTAAAGACACACTGACCCACCATGATTAAGTCCCTTGGGTTTTTTCTGGGTAGCTGTGACCCAAATACAAATTCCCCCTACTTCAAATTGAGGCTGCTCTTTAAAATGATGTTTTGTTTTGAACTTGGGGGCATTTGTATGGGAGTCAAACCTGGTCAAAACAAGATTTCTTACCAGCTATAAGAGGGAAAACCCGTAATTTTGACACGTGATCTGGTGGGTCTTTAATGACATGTCGATGTGTCCGAGTGTCAATGTGTCCACATCGATGTGTCCACGTACTGATGTGTCCACACGTTGATGTGCCCACGTGTCGTTGTGTCCCCATGTCGTTGTGCCCATGGGGTGACAACAAAAGGTCACAAGAAGAACACGGAGTCACAATGCACAGTCATAAGGACATGGGGTCACAATGGCATCCTGGGGTCACAACATGGGGTCACAATAACATGTGGGTACAACGACATGTGGACACAACACGGGACACAATGACATGGGGACACAATGATATGGGGACACAATGATATGGGGACACAATGACATGGGGACACAATGATATGGGGGGGAAAAAACGACACATGGGCACATGGACACATAGAAACATGGACACACTGATATGCGGACACATCGGATCAACACGTGGGCACAACATCACATGGACACATCGACATGTGGACACAGACACATCGACAAGTGCACAGACACATCGACATGTCATTACGGGCACAACAACACTTGGACACAACACTCAGTCAGACACATCGGTAGGTATCCGAATTACTACTCAGAAGTTTTAAAAGTCTATAATTTGAGCCGGTGTCATGAGAAATAAGTCCTTGTGTAAAATAAGTCTCGGTCACCATAATATGCATGCGGGCGTCACAACCATAACAATAACTATTCAAAATAATATAGAGAGATTTAACCTTTACCGGATCATGCTTTTGACTACACGGACACGATGGCGGAGGTCTTCCACGACCCCCTACTCAGCAAAGAGCAAATTCCGAGGTGTTTATCCGTGTCCGGATGGCGGGGGTCTCCCACGACCCCTACTTGTCAAAGAGGCACCATGTGTTTATCCCTGTCCGGATGGCGGGGGTCTCCTACGACCCCTACTCAATGCACTGCAGTGCTCTTTAAAGTAGGGGTTGTGGGAGACCCCCGTCATCCGGACAGGTATATCAAAATTACGCGTCATATTACGTGATTTATATTTTATACACATTAATAAAATTTAATACACTTAAAGCCATTTACGTTTTTGACAAAGTCATGAAATTTCATGAAGATTGCTTAAATAGTTTTAGAGATATATAATTATATATAATTATATCTATATAACATGTTTTGTGTGTCAACCCAGAAGTCCGGTAAAGGTTAAGTGTTCACTCTGCACGGAAAGAACCGATAAATTGAGCGTGAGGGTGTTAATCTGCATCTTTGCTAAGAAATCAATGTACAGACCCATGCATGGGTGCTCCTGGGAAATTTCAAAAATCCTGGAAGGGTCGGCCCCGGTGGAGTGCAGGGACAGCGCACACACACACACACACAGTGACACACACACATTTACTGTATTAAAATATTAAAATCGAACATTTGTGCTCTCTAACTGGTGATCCATCGACCAAGACACATTTACTGCTCTTTTTTTATACCCCTCTACACTAGTACAAGTGCTACATTCCTTTGAATACAGTGGAACCTCCCCCATTATAAGACTCCCTCCCACATAAGACCTACTTCTCTGAGGCATTGCCCTTCTTTGGATTAACATTACCTCCCTTGTAAGACTATATAAGACCTCATTTTGGATGAATTTTGAAGGGAGGTGCCACTATATATATATATATATATATATATATATATATATATATATATATATATATATATATAGGCCCTTTTTATTGTACAAGTGGGTAAGAAAATCGCTGTTTCTCAAATTCTCATAATCCGGCAATGCCGGCTCTAGGCAATTTAAAAATCCCGCAATTCAGGACATCCTGCAAGTAGGAGCATGCCACTTTTCTGCCATTTTAATTTTTTTTTCAAAATGTCAGACGATGTAAACAAACACCCATGGCCATGCAGACAAAAATAATAATAAATTTCAGAAAAAATATCATGGACCGCAATATGCTCCTGTATCAGTCACATTCAGTGTATGCCACCAGAAGTCTCTGCTGAATGTTTTTAGGGTGAATCCTTCACAAAGAGCAAACAATTCAAATGAGGAAACGGGCATCATTTCATGCAGGACTTATTTTTCGCAACACCAGAAGTTACAGTAAAAATCGCTTTAAGTCAAGGGACTGAAATTTTATTTTGAGATAGCCAATATTTTGAGTTAAAAAGACTTTTCAACATAGAGATTATTACACTGGGACCTAAAAAATATTTGGAGTTATCCAGTGTTTTTGAGTTGACCGTTTTTGAGTTATCAGTTCTCCACTGTACTTCGGCAAAGCTTGGGCAGAGAATTTCTTGGACAGTCTTTGCATGGTTTCGGGAAATCGTAGATCGATATAGACTCAGTGAGCACCAGCACTACAAAACCATGTGAGGGAAAATAGCCTGAGTTCTATTTTCCCACTAGAGGGAGAATAACGTGAATACAGGTGTGAAGAGAATATTCTACCTCATGAATTAATTACCTATTCCTCATTCGAATTGTTTTCTGTTTGGGAAAGATTCGCCCCTAAATATGTTCAGAGGCGTCTGGTGGCATGCAGGAAGAACAGAGGATTCATCATTAAATAGTGATAAGTCAGGGATATTTTTCTAATATTCATTATTATTTATTTTTTTATTTTTTATATCGTCCGCCATTGTGAATTTTATGAAACTAAGTGGCATGGCTTTGTACATCGATTTATCAGTAAAGATGTAGATTTACACCCTCCTGCTCTATTTCTTGATTCTTTCCGTGGTTAGGATTACGGTTAGGGTTAGGGTTAGGATGGCTATAGTTCGCATGCGAAGGGTGCTTATTTCATGGGAGCTACTTATTTCTCATGACACAGGCATGTCCACAATCCACACACAGAGACTGTGACAGAGTGATGCGCGTCGCAGCCAAAATCGTCGCTCGTTCAAATCTGTCACCCGCTACTATGAGAGTGTGTATTTGCGACATTGAGCATGAACCACAAATTTCACTTTTTTCTAGGGTTAGGGATAGGGTTAGGGTTAGGTAAATGGTTCAAGTAAAGAAAGAGTGAAATTTGTGGTTGTCGCAAATACACACTCTCATAGTAGCGGGCGACAGATTTGAACGAGCGACGATTTTGGCTGCGACAATGCGCACACAAAAACACACACTGAGTCAGTGTCCTTCTTCTTTTTCTTCTTCTCTTGAGGGCCCACGGTCAATAAGCTGACCATTCTGGATCCTTTCATTCTGTGTGTTGCGAAGTCACACACACACAGTGACACACACACGCACGCACACACACACACACACACACACACACACACACACACACACACACACACACACACACACACACACACACACACACACACACACACACACACACACACACACACACACAAAGACACACATACACACAGAGACACACACACACACTCACACACACACACACACACACACACACACACACTCACACACACACACACTCACACACATACACACACACATGTATACACACACACACACACACACACACACACACAAACAGGATGTGTGCGTGCACACACAGCATCATTGAACATGTACACACACATTGAGTGTTGCAAACAGTCACACACACGCGCGCGCGCATTGTAAGCATGGATTTAGCAACACGGCACACTTTAACAGAGAAAATAACATCATAACATGTACATGCATGCAGATACTTCGATGTACGAGTATGATCAACTAATGACCCACTTTTAAGCTCTGCATGATAGGTCAAGGCCTAAATTTAGGCCTCTCACTCCTCAGTACCTGCATCTCCTGCGACTGGACAGCAAAAGGTATGGTGCCCGCAGCAAAGGAAAATGCCAGAGCAGCGTCCACGAGAAGCCATGTTTTGGTGCTGAGTTTCGTGGCAAGCAAAACAGCAGCCACAGTGTACACCAACAACACCACAATCAAGTCCATCATCGCGTTGGGACGCTTTACACTGTGACGCTTCGAACTACCAAGTTCAGTGGTTCGTGCACTTTGAACTTGGGTGTAGGCTAAACGGAAGTTCGCCTGAGTGACCCCTGGCATGTATGGTTCCCTTCGAATGTCAAAAGTTAAGTAGTAGTAGTGATAGGGACAGGCATCATGGCCTAGGCCTCGCGGCCTATGAAACGTCCCATCATTGTACAATCTTTATGTATGGTGTCTGATTTGCATTCATCACTAGTGTATAAGCAATTGCATAGCATCAATCAAAGACATAAAAAAGAATCTCTATATTTCATCCAAAAGGTTCTTTAAATTGTTAATATTATATGTAAATTTAATGTTAGTAGGTGGGCAGTTCAGTTGTGTCACGGACTAAGCCTCCAGCAATGTTACACTCAGTTTGTTTTAGTGGTCCATGAAATTACAGAAATGTCTTCAAGTTTTCCCCCAATAGGCCCTACTGATTAGACTAGTCTTGCACTGAAAGAAAACTGGTTTAAAAAAACAACCGGTCACTGTGTCAAGTAAGAAACACACCAAACAAACCATGAACACTACATATAGCATCCATGAACAAACAAAAAAACGAGGATCCGTTGAGGGTTGGGGGCTTAATCTAGCACTAGGCCTATAGCTTTTCTCAACCATTTACTGTAAATCTATTTATGCATTTAAATCCGTTCACTCGTTTGGCCACAATGGGAACTTAACAACAATTGGCTTACTTACTGAATAAGGTGAAGTGGAGGGAATGGAGGGGAAAGGGGGGGGGGGGGCAGATAGGAATTGGAGGGGGAAAAGGGAGGAGGGAGGGGATATGGTCGAGACTGAAGACTAGAGGACGAAAGGGAAGTGTGAGGTTAGAGGATTAGGGGTAAGGAGAAGGGGGAAGGTAATCGGGGTGAGGGGGCAATTAATATTTCTCTTAGTTAGGGATGTCATTCTTTCATTCATTATTTCATGCGCGCGCATATGTGTCTCTGTGTGTGTGTGTGTGTGTGTGTATGTGTGGGTGTGAGTGTATGGACGAAGGTGTGTTTCTGTGTTATCTTGTTTAACATTATATGTCATTATTATCATTTTTGCCATTATGATTGATGCTATTATTGATGTCATTGTTATCAGAAGTAGGCCTATTGTCCCCATCATTATCATCATCATCATCATCATTTTTGTTTTTCTTATTATTACTAATATGATTAGTATTGGTAGTGGTGGTGGTTCCCATTTTACTTATTCATTATCATCATCTTCATCATTATCACTGTTGTTGTAGTGATTGTCCACTTAACTCTTTTAATGCACACGTTTATCCACTTGCACACACACATATGCATGCGCATGCGCACACACGCATATATACATGCACATGCACGTACACATACGCACACACACCCTCTCTCTCTCTCCCACATACACTAGCTTCACACAGTATGAATGTGTCAGTACACCAAACACTAGGTCACACAGAAACCCAGACATTTTGGTATCAAATGACAGTACTTAAGGCTCTTGGAAATGTCCATCTTAGTCATCTTTAAACTGAACTTCCATCCATCTTAGTCAGCCACACAGACAATAGGATGAAAGAGAGCGGGGAAAAGCCTACCTAAAAAAAGGGGGAAAGAAGGAAAAAAGAAAAGAAAGGGTGAAAAATGAAGGCGGAAGTGGTGGTGGGTTGCATGATGAGTGAGCACGAGAGCGGATGAATGATTGGGTGTGTTGTGTGAGTTACATATTTTGTTAATGTACATTTATATTTCATACTTTTCTTTAATATTTTTATTTTTACACGGTGGAAGACAAGTTTCCATACATGTGCGTTGTACAATGCCAATGGACAATAAAGAAATGTATGACTTATGACTTATGACTTGACAGATTTGTTTTGCTTCCGGACATTTGGGGCCCGTACTTTGACTCATGGACACTACATTAAGTATAGCATCCATGTTTTACTCAACATTTAAGTTGATAACAGATGTTCCAGTATTGCAGCATTCAGTTTTTAATGACATAATCATTCGGCTCTTTCCGGCTACGATCGGCGCAGCTCGGAGCAAAGACTGTCAGTGTCAATGACGTCGTCGCAGCGTGGGCCAAGACTGAAGCGAGTGGTTCACGAGGTAAACAGACGAGACTGAGGACTGTCGTCTGCTTGCAGAATGGAAATTTCACTGACTCACGCTACCAGGACAGTGATAACTGGATCACAATTTCAATGAAAGATAACACTGACGTTGTGTACGTGATGTCAAAACTGAGCCAGTGATTATTTGTGTTAAATCGGTTTGCCTCAGTGTTAGTATTGTGACCTACATCAATGATATAAACGATGTTGAAATAATCGTTGGATGCGAGTCATTATAGACAACAAAAACGTGTCGTGTGTTCCCGATTTAGGTATTTCAGTCAGACATCATGTAAACATTGCCCGCTTGAATAATTGGATAATTTTCAAGGGTCTGTGTAAATAATTAATGTGCTTTCAACAAGTCCGTATTGCCAACACATATCAGGTAAGTAGTATTCCTTTTGTTTTTCTTTCAACAAATATCGATTGACAACACAAGCTTAAAGGTAATGTCATTGCTTGTGGCAGGAAAAATAATCAGTGTACGTGGAGGATGCAACGTATGTTGCGTCGGCTTGGCCGGGTCGCTTTTTTCTCGATATTGATCGCGGCATCACTGAGAAAGCTGCACTGTTGCACTGTCAATGTGAGCTCCATGATGATAATGCATTCAGTGAACAGCCTTTCATGTGTACGTGTGCTCGTTTTCTTCTCTTCTACTATGTCAGTTAGTGTGTGTGTGTGTGTGTGTGTGTGTGTGTGTGTGTGTGTGTGTGTGTGTGTGTGTGTGTGTGTGTGTGTGTGAGTGAGAGAGAGAGAGAGAGAGAGAGAGAGAGAGAGAGAGAGAGAGAGAGAGAGAGAGAGAGAGAGAGAGAGAGAGAGAGAGAGAGAGAGAGACTAGTTATACGCGTAAAGGGCAATGAGATAAGTATAAATACTATTTTTTAACACTCAGCCCTAGGACTGTGGCAAAAGAAAACATCGAATAAACAACAACAGTAGATAATGAAAGAAAACAAAAACCCGACAGAGACACAGATAGACAGAAAGGCAGTCAGACAGACACACAAACACAAGCAAATATTTTCAACATAGACAAGACAAACAGAGAGACACGCATACACACGCTGGCAGAGATTTTCAACATTTGATTTGACATTATGCAAAATTAGGCTTCAAACTACAGTTGTAATGCAGTGTATATCTATTAGTATTACCCCATACCCCTTAAGGTATATTTGAAATGTCGGTCAGTAGGCCTACACTCTCTCAACTTTTCGATCTGTCCTTCGACTGTAAAACCCCTCAGGTGATGAACGTATTAAAACTAAAAGTTGAACTATGCTAATCAAATAAATTAGTGGGGTCAGACAAGTGCAGACCAACAGTTCCTACTTCATTGATTGCATTGCATTACATGGATTACAAAAACAAGAAGGATGTGGAGTGGAATTGATATGGCAGTGCGTCTCTCTCTCTCTCTCTCTCTCTCTCTCTCTCTCTCTCTCTCTCTCTCTCTCTCTCTCTCTCTCTCTCTCTCTCTCTCTCTCTCTCTCTCTCTCTCTCTCTCTCTCTCTCCCCCTCTCTCTCTCTCTGACCTGACGAAAATAAGCTATTTCTGCTTACTCAGTTTATCCTCATTAAAAAATTCGAGTTCGAGTTCGAGTTCTCTCTCTCTCTCTCTCTCAGTGCTAATCTTAAGCCTTCTCTATTATGTTTGATAATAATTATGATTTGTGTCATCAATTTTGTTTGTTACCTTGTATAACACTCCCCTTCCTTGGGGGCCATGGCTTAGATGAATAAAATACTTTTCATTTCATTTTCGTCATTTCTCTCTCTCTCACTCTCTCTCTCTCTCTCTCTCTCTCTCTCTCTCTCTCTCTCTCTCTCTCTCTCTCTCTCTCTCTCTCTCTCTCTCTCTCTCTCCTCTCTCTCTCTCTCTCTCTCTCTCTCTCTCTCTGTGCTAATCTTAAGCCTTTATTATGTTTGATAATAATTATGATTTGTGTGTCATTAATTTTGTTTGTTACCTTGTGTAATACTCCCCTTCCTTGGGGGCCATGGCTTAGATGAATAAAATACTTTTCATTTCATTTCACTCTCTCTCTCTCTCTCTCTCTCTCTCTCTCTCTCTCTCTCTCTCTCTCTCTCTCTCTCTCTCTCTCTCTCTCTCTCTCTCTCTCTCTCTCTCTCTCTCTCTCTCTCTCTCTCTCTGTCTTTGAGAGAGAGAGATTTGTGCATACATTGCTACCAATACTATATTGATATGCTTTTAATGAACTAGAGGATTATGCTTTTAAAAAACACCCCCCCAACTTTAATGAGTTTGCTTTCAAAACCGAAATAAATATTTTTCTTCTTCGGTTCAAGGTATCCTTCACATATGTAGACTATTATAATCATCTCTGATCGGCTGAACCTGCCAATCCTTGTCTTTCGACTCTATCGTATCATAAAATTATTATGCCCCCAGGTAGCCTGCACCAAGTCCACTCTGTTCAGATCATTAGTTGGGGAAAATCAAGTGCATGACAACTCTTCTTCCGCAACATTGATTATTATAAAAAATGTATACAATAAAAGAGCAAAGAAAAAAAATGGAGAGTGGGGAACCGAGGTGAAGATGTGAAGATATAGAAAGAAGCTAAAATGGCAGGGTGTGTGCCAATGATGAATGTGTGCGTGCGTGCGTACGTACGTACGTACGTGCGTGCGTGCGTCCGTGCGTGCGTACATGCGTGTGTGTGTGTGTGTGTGTGTGTGTGTGTGTGAGAGAGAGAGAGAGAGAGAGAGAGAGAGAGAGAGAGAGAGAGAGAGAGAGAGAGAGAGAGAGACACTCCCCACCCCAACCCCTCCACACAGAGAGTATCATAAGCATATAAACCTGAAGATAAAAGTAAACTCTGAAAAAATATGAGAGAGAGAGAGAGAGAGAGAGAGAGAGAGAGAGAGAGAGAGAGAGAGAGAGAGAGAGAGAGAGTCTCATAGCATTTCACATATAAAATAGAACAAGATCAAAAGTGTCATAAATGTGAAAATAAGTTATAAAGAAAGGTATATGAGAATGTTGGAGAGATATGCCTATATAAATACATTCCTTCATATAGTTATGCACACACAAATGATGTCAAATAACTAGCCAAAGGTGACATAGAGTAGCGCACTTGTGCAAACATGGTATGTTTTAATGTTCAACGCGGAGAGAGAGAGAGAGAGAGAGAGAGAGAGAGAGAGAGAGAGAGAGAGAGAGAGAGAGAGAGAGAGAGAGAGGGAAGGAGAGAGAGAGACAGACAGACAGACAGAGAGAGAGAGAGAGAGAGAGAGAGAGAGAGAGAGAGAGAGAGAGAGAGAGAGAGAGAGAGATGGATGTAACGGGCAAGCATGTGCCTCACTACATCTTAGCAAAAAAACAACCACCCCAAAACCAGTGATAGATTGTGACATTTGTGTTGCATCGATAACTGGATGTCGCATTAATAAGTTTCTAATAATAGCCTTTTTAATGACCGAAAGAATAACTCTCTCCGTGGTGTTTTGTCTTCTGTTAGCTCTCTCTGATAGAAAGTGCTGTCTCTCTCTCTCTCTCTCTCTCTCTCTCTCTCTCTCTCTCTCTCTCTCTCTCTCTCTCTCTCTCTCTCTCTCTCTCTCTCTCTCTCTCTCTCTCTCTCTCTCTCTTTCTCTTTCCCCACTCTCTGTCTCTGTCTCTGTCGTATGTTCCTGGTGGTATGGAGACGTACAGTTTTAGCGACAAACTGTTGAACACTCAAGTCCGCTTTTGAAAGAAAATGATCGACCTTGAATTACTCCCCCCCCCGTGGGGATACCGGGGGTCTTTTGTATAAATAGTTTCCCCACCTTCTGGAAGTTCTGTACTTGTAACTTCCTCTAATCTGTCACTCTCTTTGACTCTGCCTTTTCCCCTTGCTTACTGTCATCTACTATCTTTCTGCCTTTCCAGTCCATTCTCCCGCATTTTTTTCAAGAAACACTTTCAAACAGATTTCCTCCAGCCGAAGTCGGACATGCTGGGCCTAATTATTTCTTACTTAGGCACATAACGGCAGCATGACGCATCTGCGCTCATAATTGACAGGCAACTGTCTGAGCGATCGAAGAAGAAGAAGAAAATTACTTCATCCGAAAGTCCTCTACAGGGAAGCAACATTTTGTCAGTTGTTGCGTGGACACCTAAGTGTCATTTCCTCATTTTCCGGTTTGTGACCTTTGCAATGCTAAGTGTAGAAACAACGCTAAGTAGTCTAATGAGAGACTTAGTGCGATTTTTTTCACGCCAGAGGGCATGACGCTCGTGTGGGGCTAATCCTCTCTATATTCTTAGTTGGGGATAAAGAAAATGAGAGAGAGAGAGTGAGTGGTCCTACCATCTCTCTCTCTCTTACTACGCCCAAGTAAGAAAATCGCGTGATAAGCCCCTAGTGCATTGACTGCCCTCTGGCGTGACAAATATCGCCATAGGTCGACCATTTCGCCATGTTAGGGAGCCATAGCTGAAAGACGCAATCAATTCTGTGGTACTTTTTAGAATCAGTTATCTCCAGCTGCTATTCTAGATTATAGCAAAATTAGGTACCCCAAAATTACACAATCACGGGCGGATCAGTTAGTCATGGAGGGGGGGGGGGCGGTCTAAGTGCTTGGTAAGGGTGGGGGCTTGGGGGTGGGGGGTGCAAATCCCCTAAGAAGCTGACGATAATTTGAATGTAAGTGAAGCATTGAAGCCTCTCCTGGGAGAAAAGCTAGAAATAAGGCACGGAATAGGGCATTTGCCACGACTGTCCGTACTCTAGATTAGACTACTAAATTGCCCGAGCTCGTTCTGCCCGAGTTGCGCTGACCTCTCTAGTTCAACTCTCTAAATTCAACTCGGTAAAATTGAAGGTCGCCGGCACGCGGCAAATGGCCTATGCAATTCTCCTTTTTCTTTTCGTTTTGTTGTTGTTGTGACCTTTGTCTTACGACTCTATCGTATAATACCCCCAGGTAGCCTGCACCAAATCCACTCTGTTCAGATCATTAGTTGGGGAAATGACATCTTTTCCTCCGCAACATTGATTATTATTTTTTTTTTTAAAGTACCAGCAACAAAAGAGCAAAGAAAAAAATGCGCCTCAGACAATTATTCATATAGGGGAAGACGGGGTAAAAAGCGCATGGGCGGGTAAGAAGCCCACCCCAATTATCTCATGAAATGAAGCAAATTTCAGTCTCATTTTGCCCATGAGACGAGCGTTAATGTCTAGCATTCGTCTCATGGGCAAATTTGACTGAAATTTACTTTATTTCATGAGATAATTGGGGTGGGCTTCTTACCCGCCCATGCGCTTTTTACCCCGTCTTCCCCTACACGTTGTGAACAGGTTGCACGAGTGTTTCTTGGTCTTATTATCTTACCTACTGGCTACAGTGAAAGGACGAACCTCTGTTTGCCCCTAAGCTCATTCTAAAGATTGTTTAAACAAAATCAATCTGATTGTGTATGGACCAGTGGTATAAAGATAAATGTCATTTTTGTATGTGATTATTCGGTCTGAAAGTAATAGAGAACGTGGTCAGAGAGTTATAAACGTATTCCTATAGGCTACCTGAAACGACTCCAATGATATTCTCATGCTTGTGCTTATTTATCCACTTTTGAGAGAGAGAGAGAGAGAGAGAGAGAGAGAGAGAGAGAGAGAGAGAGAGAGAGAGAGAGAGAGAGAGGGAGGGAGGGAGGGGGGTCAGACAGAGACAGAGAGAGAGAGAGAGAGAGAGAGAGAGAGAGAGAGAGGGAGACAGAGACAGAGAGAGAGAGAGAGAGAGAGAGAGAGAGAGAGAGAGAGAGAGAGAGAGAGAGTCACAGACAGACATAATTACACAATACGATGTTCTGGTCATTCTCTCATCATGACCTTCTACAGTAGGCCTACATAATCAAGTCATCCATTGTGTGTTTGTGTAAAAAAAATAAAAAAAAATATGAAGAAAAACCTTTTTCTTTTTCCCTTCTCCCCCCTTCCCCAATAACTAAAGCAACAGCAATGTCTCATTATGGCCTTTGACCGAGAGGACGTAAAGCATTAACCCTTTCACCGCCAAAGTCGCATTTTAGCACCACAGTGATTTTACACCTATGTCACTAAACGGCATCAACTTGAGGTCTATTATCCAAAGACCCTATTGTCTTAGTTTTGGGAAGTAAGGATAGACCTTATTTTGTATACGTCACAGAAGAATCCCCAATACTGCAGATGGATGTTGTTCTCTACCCAGGTAAATTTGATGGCAATTTTGGCTGAAATATGGCTGGCGGTGAAAGGGTTAATGTCGTGTGCTCGTCCTTCGATCATAATGTATTCAGGATTCGTGTGGCTTAGAAACTACACTGAGCAAGAAGTGGTTACAACCTCTCTGCTGTTACCGATGAATGAGAGGAACTTTAGCACTGTTCCATGGTTCAAAACCGGACTTTGGTCACGGCCAATCTATTGGAATGAGGCATTATCTTGTTATTCCCTCTTCTCTTGTCCCGTTTCTTACCGGAATAGTATTAAGCTTTATGTGCTCTCCCCGTGGGGATACCGGGGGGTCTTTCGTAAAAATAGTTCCCCCACCTTCTGGAAATGCTGTGCTTGTAACTTTCTTTAATCTGCCACTCTCTTTGACTCTGTTTTTCCCCCTTGCTTTCTATCATCTACTTACTTATTGGCCCCATTCTCCTGTCTTTTTTTCAATAAAAAAAATCTTCGAAATAATGTTTCTCCTTTGAGCTCCTCCGAAATCGGAATGTGTCGGCTGTACGCAGCGGGGAGACCAGTGAAAGCTGAAAACCGGACGCATACGTACCTTACCCATTATGGCCATATGGCCTGGTAATGCAGAAGAAGAAGATTATGTGCTGAGCTCATGCTGGCTGGTAGGTTCCTTGGGTCCGAGGATCAGTGTGTGTGTGTGTGTGTGTGTGTGTGTGTGTGTGTGTGTGTGTGTGTGTGTGTGTGTGTGTGTGTGTGTGTGTGTGTGTGTGTGTGTGTGTGTGTGTGTGTGTGTGTGTGTGTGTGTGTGTGTGTGTGGGTGTGTGTGTGTGTGTGTGTGTGTGTGTGTGTGTGTGTGTGTGTGTGTGTGTGTGTGTGTGTGTGTGTGTGTGTGTGTGTTTGCGCGCATACGTGTGTGTGTGTTTGCGCGCATACGTGTGTGTGTTTGTGCGCATACGTGTGTGTGTGTGTGTTTGCGCGCATACGTGTGTGTAGCTTAATTGTACATTTTCTCCGTCTTGTTGTTGTTGTTGTTTGCCTTAAATATCTTATGTCTCCCTCTTTTTATTTTTACATGACTAACTGATGCCTATTGATTTGCTCTTCTGTCCTGACGCGATGTCTTTGCCAGCCTTCCCTCTTCTTCTCCCTCTCCCTTCTGTCCATTCATCCGTTCCTTGCCCACAGTACATAGCGAACCCTTTCATCATGTCCAACAGTCTGTCGGTGAATCTTTCCCACGATCGATACAACCTGGGGGTGGGTTGGGGTGGGGGTGGAGAACGACTGGAAAACAACCTCATCAGCGCAGGTCTTTGACCCACCCACAATTTTGTGTCCGTCCGTCTTCTCCACCATCACCGCTCATCCCCTTCGTGTAGGTTTTGGTTTTTGCTTCCCAAACTCTTAGGCCGTGTACACACATAAGCGGATATTCCATGCGGAAACCCGTGCGCAATCCATGAATAAGTGAAACGAAGAAGGGAAAAGATTTGCGCACGTGTCCGAATTTCCCCTATTAGCGTAAACTTTTATCCTTCTTTCTTCCACTTATTTAGGGTTTTCCGCACGGAACTTACGCGTCTAATGTGAACCCGGCCTTATTCTCTTACCATTATGAACACAATTGGAGACTAATACGCGTGCCAGACACCTGTTGGTGCATAGTGGCGTTAAGCTGGAAATCCACATCCACGTTTTCCTGACAGCACCTTTCCTGTCCTTTTTTGTCGTTGTTGTC
>CM065702.1:14914451-14919451 GCA_017654935.2 Phymorhynchus buccinoides | reverse complement strand
GTTTTTTCCATGTACCCCCAAGGGGCTTTTTTGGGAAATAAAAACCTTGAACCTTGAACCGTATGTGTCCTAAGGACCGGGAGGACGTTAAACGTAATATTCGTTCGTTTGTTCGTTCGAGCACGCGTCTACCGTCCATAAGGGTCTCTCTGACCGACTGGACGCTAATCTCATCATCACCGAGCGCGCTCCGCATTTGAGTCACAGCTGGCGAGAGAGACGGTTCGCCCTTCTTTGCTCCCTGTTGTGCGAGCCACCGCGAGGCAGAGCTTTTTCTGGCGAGAAAGACCCGATCCCTGGGATCGGTTGTTATCCCTTTAAGGGGCAGGTTAGAGGTTGTTGTTGTTGTTGTTGGCTTACCCTGACTAAAAGACTCCAGGGATCATCCCAACAGCCGAAGCACCCGAACGCTATGGTATCAGTGCATCAGCTAGGGATGAGAACACGACGCGGTGTGACCGTTTTTGATTACCCCGCCACGTAGGCACCCCGACACTCCGTCTTCAGGGGATTTTGGAGACTGGTTGTGTTATGCTAGGAGATTGTCATGGCTAAAGACAATCCCCGCATAACACCATGCATAGCATAACAGCATTTTGATGTAGCCTTGGTGTTCTAGCCTATGGCAATTGGTCTGACCCAGCCTTAAGCCAAGGCGAAGGTTAGGGGTTAAGATTAGTATTTGGGTGAGGGTTATGGATGGGGTTAGGGTTAGGAAAAACAAAGAGACGTAAAGATATAAGACGATGACACCTAGAGACAAACACGAAATTGGGGACACATACGGACAGGGACACAAACAGACGAAATTGGGGACACAAACAGACGAAATTGGGGACACATGCGGACAGGGACACAAACAGACGAAATTGGGGACACAAACAGACGAAATTGGGGACACATGCGGACAGGGACACAAACAGACGAAATTGGGGACACATGCGGACAGGGACACAAACAGACGAAATTGGGGACACAAACAGACGAAATTGGGGACACATGCGGACAGGGACACAAACAGACGAAATTGGGGACACATGCGGACAGGGACACAAACAGACGAAATTGGGGACACAAACAGACGAAATTGGGGACACATGCGGACAGGGACAAAACAGACGGAATTGGGAACACATACGGACAGGGACACAAACAGAAGAATTGGGGACACATACGGACAGGGACACAATGCTTCGTAACCGGTTTTGGCTTACTGAAACTGATACTGTTACTGTTTGTGTTAGCATCTCTGACAATGGATGCAGAGATTCTCTTTAAAGGTGGACCCTGACGGATGAGTTTTTTTTGCAAGAAACACGTCGTGATCACCAGAAAGACAGCCTTTTGAAGGATCAGAACACTCACTTTGCTCTGGTTTCCTAGAAATTGACCGTCAAAACGTCGATTCTTCCTTGGCGGAGATGCCGGAGAGAGAAGCCATTTTGGATGGGGTGGGTGGAGGCCACTCATTGTGGTTGAAGCTTTTTCTTCTTTGTAGTTCAGTAAAAAAAAAAGGAGCTATTTCCTTTGTTGTGAGCGAAACTCCTTTTTGGTAAACTGTATAAAATGTTAAAAATAAAATAAAATGGCTTGTATTGTGGAAATGTCGTGTAAACGATTTGGTATAAACTCAGGCGGCCATTAGAAAAGAGAAGGCACCCTTTCACTGAAATAATTTGACTTCTAGCACCTCCGCCAAGGAGGAATCGCTGATTTGATTTCTAGGAAACCAGAGCAAAGTGAGTGTTGCGATCTCTGTACAGGGTGTTTTCCTGGTGATATCGACGTGTTTGTTGCAAAAACGCATCCGTCAGGGTGCCCCTTTAAACGGTATGACTGTAATGCAGTTGTTGTTGTCGTTGTCTTTGTTGCTGTTGTTTTTGTGGTGCAGTTCAAAATTGAGAGAGAGAGAGAGAGAGAGAGAGAGAGAGAGAGAGAGAGAGAGAGAGAGAGAGAGAGAGAGAGAGAGAGAGAGAGAGAGAGACAGACAGAGACAGACAGACAGAGAGAGAGAGAGAGAGAGAGAGAGAGAGAGAGAGAGAGAGAGAGAGAGAGAGAGAGAGAGAGAGAGATGGGTTGAAAGAACGACAGAGAGAGAGAAAGAGAAGGGAGGAAAAGAGAGTCAGTGATGGAGAGAGATGTGGGAGAGGGAGGAAGAGAGAGGGGAGGAGAGAGAAGAGAGAGAGATTGAGAGAGAGCGAGCAATTTTCTTTTCACTGCTTTAATGCTTTGTAACAGTGTGAGACTTGAATCTGTTTTTTCCCCTGCAAAACGCCTCGAGTTGAAGTTTGTATATATGCATAATTATGTAAATGTATATATGCGCACGTGCGTGGATGCGCCCATGGTAATATAGGCATGCGCGTATGTGTGTTTTTCCGTGTGCGAGTGCGCTGGTCAATTTTGCAGACACTGACAACCGGCTCGTGTCAACTCATTATGAAAAGCATAATGAGCATAATAAGCAAATGCTGACACATGGCAGCTGCGCTGTCAGAGCTAACCTTAGTATAGCATCTGTGTGACCTATAAATTATACAATGTTCCTGTCACGGTTGAAGGTAGGGTTGGTTATTGGTTTTTTTCTCTTGTTCAAAATCGAATAGGGCTATAATTATAAGAAGTGGAAGGTGGGTTTTTTCTTTTCTCCACTCAAAGGGCGTGCACGTGTATGATCGCTCGCTTGTGTGTGTGTGTGTGTGTGTGTGTGTGTGTGTGTGCGTGCGTGCGTGCGTGCGTGTGCGTGTGCGTGTGCGTGTGTGTGTGTGCGTGCGTGTGCGTGCGCGTGCGTGCGTGCGTGCGTGCGTGCGCACGCGCGTGTGTGCGTGTGTGTGTTTGTGCGTGAATGTTTACGCATGTATGTTTGCGCGTGCGTGGGTGCATGCGCGTGTGTATATGTATATGTGCGTATCTGTATCTGTGCGCGCGCATGTACAGATTCTGTTCAATTTCTACGTAAATATTATTGTTTAGATAACACCTATCATCAACTGGTTATGGCACGCACATATATAGATAGCCTAATTAAGGGAACTTTTAATTAAAAAAATTTTTTCTTCTAAGTCAATGGATCTCGATCACAGAGATAGGCTACTGTCATAGACATAATTATGTGACCTATACATTCGTGTCAAAACTGTAGGTTAGACACCACCACCCTCATGTTTACGACTCTCGATCTCAAAGTATGGTTCTTTCAGTTTCATGACAATAACCCTAGGCTGATCCTAACCCTATCCTTTTTTGGAGAATGGCAGAATAATGTTGCTACTCGGCGAAAATTTCCCATGCGAAAATATGAAAGGGGGGGGGGTCTAAACTATAACTCAACTTAGCCACATTTATCAGGTATTAGATACACTGACGCACAACGATTATTAAGTCCCTTTGTTTTTTTCTGGGTAGCTGTGACCCACATACACATGTCCCCAACTTCAAATTGAGGCTGCTCTTTAAAATGATGTTTCGGTTTGAATTTAGGGGGCATTTGTATGGGAGTAAGACCTGGTCAAAACAAGATTTATTTCCAGCTATAGGAAGAAAAACCCGTGAAACCCGTGAGTTTGACACGTGATCTGGTGGATCTTTAAAGACACCCCCCCCCCCCCCCCCCCCCCCCCACGTCACATGTTACATTCCCTCTTATGCTTGGAAGATTTCTTAAAGACCCGCCAGATCACGTGTCAGAATCACGGGTTTCACGTGTTTTCACTCTTATAGCTGGTAAGAAATCTTGCTTTGACCGGGTTTGACTCCCATTCAAAGCGAAACATCATTTTAAAGAGCAGCCTCAATTTGAAGTTGGGGACATTTGTATGTGGGTCACAGCTACCCAGAAAAAAAACCAAGGGACTTAATCATGGTGCGTCAGTGTGTCTTTAAGATTTCTTACCAGCTATAAGAGGGAAAGCGCATGAAAACCATGATTTTGAAACGTGACGTGGTGGGTCTTTAACTCCATCAGTATACAGTAACTTCTTTTTACTCCTGTATTTAAAATTGTTTTTTAACATTCATACTCCACCAGTATTCAGCGTCATGGTCTTTTTTATTGATTTATTTTTGTTGAGGGGAGAGGGAGGGCGCATCTCCATTTTTTGACACTGGCTCGGTAGCCAGCTAGAATCAATTGGTTATGGTTACACCAAAAAGCATGAATATACAAAGAGCTCGCACTCCGCAGCTGACTGAAGCCGGTTTTAATTTTTTTTTACTCCCACCCTTTCACCTACACTACCGCTGGGGCTCATTGTAAACTCACTCACTGCCTACAACAACACTAACAATTCCCACCTTCCAGGTGAGAAGCGAGAAAGCTGGCTTCATTCTGTGCAAGGTTTGTAGGCTGCGAAGTAATTACTCTCTTTGTAACAATTAGGCTTTTTGGTTACACTCTGTGCCGGAAGATATAGAGACAAACGTTTGGACATAGGGGAAGACGGGGTAAAAAGCGCATGGGCGGGTAAGAAGCCCACCCCAATTATCTCATGAAATAAAGAAAATTTCAGTCAAATTTGCCTATGAGACGAGTGTTAATGTTTATCATTCGTCTCATGGGCAAAATGTGACTGAAATTTGCTTCATTTCATGAGATAATTGGGGTGGGCTTCTTACCCGCCCATGCGCTTTTTACCCCGTCTTCCCCTAGTCTTGGGGAAAAAAGTGCAGCTGTGCATTATTTTGTGATGTATAAATCATAGGTTTTTTTGTCCTTTCACACGTACCTGTTCCAGGTCGGATGACGTTAACCGGACTTTCATCATCCTTTCACAGAAGTATAGGCTACAGTATGACCCCCCCCCCCCCCTCCTCCTCCTCCGTACCCTCTTTGTTTTTGCAGTTCAAAATCGATCAGAAAGTGTATAATAACGTGAATAGATTCTACGTAGGTTTTTGTTGTTGTATTTCTACACACGATTCGTATCCTCCTGTCTTGCCTCCCCCCCCCCCCCCCCCCCCCCCCCCCTTCCCCCCCCTTCCCCCCCCCTTCCCCCCCCCCC
>CM065702.1:14909451-14911951 GCA_017654935.2 Phymorhynchus buccinoides | reverse complement strand
ACGTCTGAAATATGTCTGGTTGGGGTGTTTTTTCCGTTTAGAATGAACATACACTGTGCTGATCTTCCTATATTGGAGTCGTGTTTCTGATTGGTGTATTGTTTTTTTTTTTTGTTTTTCCATGTACCCCCAAGGAGCTTTTTTTTTAGAAATAAAAACCTTGAACCTTGGTAGAGAGGCATTAGACTAGTACGTACATATGGTTGGTGTATTTTCTATTTCGAATGTGCTCTTTGACATGATGAGCATTATTAGGATATCTCAGCCTCTTTGATCGAAGGGCATTAACTATAAGCTCCAACCCCGTTTTAGTGTGAGTAGCGTTCAGCAGTTTCCAGGACTAATGAAAAATGATTAACGGTCCAATAATTTCAAATGACCTGGGTCGCAATCTAGAAAGCTGGTTAAAAAGGATAGAAAATGAAGACATTGGGCATAAACATTTAAAAAGAATTCTGTGTGAAGAGCCCTTCTTAAAGATCAAGTATGTGAGAGTAAGCATCTGAGTCCTTAAAAAGAACAGCCCATAAAGTGAATAAAAGTATCCCTTCATAAACCAAAAAGAAAGCCCTTCGAGCAGCCACCCGGTTAAGTGGATCACATCCTATCACCTGGAGTGATCGGCTCAAGATGGATGACGACGATTGGGCAACAAGAAACCACCACCACCACCGCCACCACTGTCACGACCAATCAGATTACCCTACTCATTTCCATCACCATGATGATGACGACAAGTCACATGACATGGAGAACGAAAGCGATTGGATGGAACAGGGGGAGGAAGAAGAGGAGGAGGCTAGGGAGAGGACCAAAGAGGCGTGGCCTAAAGATGACGGGCAGACGATGAAGGCGGAGCTTGTGCGGGAAGGAGCATGGCTCGAAGATGATGGACTAGCGATGAAAGCAGAGGAGCTAGTGCTGGGTGGAGGGAATGGCGTAGGGGTGTGGCTTGATGATGACGGACAAGCGATGAAGGCGGACCTTTTGCGGGAAGGGGCGTGGCTCGAAGAAGACGACGGACAAGCGATGAAGGCGGGGCTTTTGCGGGAAGGGGCGTGGCTCGAAGACGATGGCGGACAGGCGGTGAAGGCGGAGCTTGGTCAGGGGGGCGGGGCAGAGGAGGACGTGTACGTGCAGCTGGCCCAGAAGGAGCAGGACCTGATGCTGGCGGCGGAGCTGGGCAAGGCCCTGCTGGAGAAGAACCAGGAGCTGGAGGAGCAGGTGGCACGCATGACCGAGGACTTCAGCCAGAAACTGGAGGTGAGAGGGAGAAAGGGGGACAGAGAGAGAGGGGGGAGGGAGGGATGGAGAGAGAGAGGGTGGAGGGAGGGAGGGATGGAGAGAGAGGGGGGTGTGTGTGGCAGAGAGAGAAAGAATGAGAGAGGGAGAGATTCTGGATTCGGTTGGTTTAATGCACCAGGCCATGATGCCCATGTCAAGGGGATGGGTTTACAAAGGAGATGGAGAGAGGGAGCGAGGGAAGGGAGAGGGGGAGGGAGGAGAGAGAGAGAGAGAGGGAGAGAGAAAGAGGGGGAGAGAGAGAGAGAGAGAGAGAGAGAGAGAGAGAGAGGGGGGGGGAAGAGAGAGATGAAGAGAGAGAGAGAGAGAGGGTAGGGTGGTAGGGGGTAGGGTTCCTGATTTTGTCCTGTCTTAAGGGGTAAGCTCACTCCCTGTTTACAATTTTAAGTTATATTTTCAATCATCCCCAGTGCCAAATTTGAAAGGGTCAAGACGAAACTAACATAAGAAACTACACCCCATTTACCGCACTCGCGCTTATAACTTATAATATAAGACACACCCTTGAAAACTTTTAAGAGCCATGTTGATCAAAGGAATATGAATGAAGTGTATGAAACGATTGTATTGGATTCTGTGAAAAGGGGTTACCTATGAGCAATGAGTTTTCAATTGATTAGGGCTTTCTGCTCGATGTTGTAGAATTTTATATTCAGGCTAGCGATTCTAGCGTGTGGCAGTAGTCTAGATAGACATTGCAGACAAACGAAACACGAGCAAGGTCGTCAGCTAACTGAAAGGTAACGACTGTGTTAATGCACGAATCACCATTTTAATGCATCATCTAACCCCCTACTTGAGATTTTAAAGGGTAAATATCACCATGGTTGGAGATTCTATGGCGTGATTTGAGAGATCTAGTGCGTAAATACGCACAATCTCTCAGTTTTCAGAAACCCCGGCGAGGGAGAGATGGGGTGGGGGGTGGGTGGTGGGTGGGGTAGGTATCGTCAGGGAAGAACCAGAAGTGAGGGAAATGGTGTCCCGCCTTACTGAAGAACAGCCATTGGTGCTACTGCTATATAGGGCAGTGAGGCAGTCATGTGTAGATCTATTTTCTCTTTACTCAAATACCTTCTACTATCATCATTCGAATGCTATGGTATTGTGGTATTACTTTTATAGACTCGTCTCTATGACATTCTGATTGCTTTCACATTACACGGAGAGCGCGTTGCCGCTAGAGCAGCGCCACGCT
>CM065702.1:14901951-14904451 GCA_017654935.2 Phymorhynchus buccinoides | reverse complement strand
GTGTACGTTTAACATTTTAATGAGGTCGGAGGTGGAGAGAGTTATGATTAAGCCTGCATAGATATCCTGTTACTTACTTTAATACATACACACCCCCACAGGCACATGCACATGCACTCACCACACCAACATCACAACACAATATAATTTTGTCTGAATCACTTTTAGTGGAAGGACGTTAAATTGAGTAACACACACACACACACACACACACACACACACACACACACACACACACACACACACACTCACACACACACACACACACACACACACAGACACACAGAGAGAGAGAGAGAGAGAGAGAGAGGGAGCGAGAGAGAGAGAGGAGAGAGAGAGAGAGGGAGAGAGAGAGAGAGAGAGAGAGAGAGAGAGAGAGAGAGAGAGAGAGAGAGAGCTCAATAAGTCTTAAGCCTGAGGCCATGAAACTGCGACGATGAGGAGAGGCTGCCAATGAGAATATTGTTTGCTCGCACGCACCAGTCCCCTCCCCTAAACACACACGCAAACACCCAGCACGTGCGCGCGCGTACACACATACACGCACACAGTTAGGGCCTACGCACGTATGGCTCGTTATCTTGATGATTTTGAACTCTTTTTAAAAAATATGAAATATTTATGAGACAGTTGTTAAAGTGAGAGTAATGACAAAAATGATAAATAAAAAAAGAATTACCTTGATGGAGGAGTTCACACGCTCTGCAAGTGTTTACTAATTCGTTCATTTAATGATTTTAGCTGCACTAACTATTGCCTCATAACCGTCCTCGCACATGTGAATGACAATCTGTTTAATGTCCTCCGGTCTGGAACAGACACATGTGGGACACTAGTAGATATAAAGATGGTGGGAACGATCCTGGAGGCAGTTTACATCTGTGGCGGTACCATAGCCGATGAGGTTTAACCGAGGCGTGGCTATCGCTACACTTATCTATATTGTTAAAAACTCGGGACTTTACTGGTGTTGCACTGCCTCCGGGCATTGCAGCCAGTATTGTTCCCACCATCTTTGTATTTACAAATGTCCCATATGTGTCTATGACCGAGAGGACGTAAAACATAATTTTCACCTTTCCTGGAGGCAGTGCCCGGAGGCAGTGTAACACTAGGAAAGTCCCGAATATGTAACAATACAGATGTGTAACGCACATGTGATGATTGATCGCGTTTATCAGTGGACAAAACCCACCCACGGTACCCGCTATCTTGATGAAAACGGGAATCGAATGCCAAGATAAAGGGGATTTGTGGACTAATATAATCAGTCGTAGGCCCTTTCCTCTAATGGAGTTTGTCACTGGTTGACATTAGTAACTGGTAGAAACATGCATGGTTGTCTACAGTATTGGAATACAGTGGAGCCTCCCTTATAAGACCTCCCATTATAAGACTCCCTCCCATATAAGACCTACTTCTCTGAGACATTGCCCTTCGTTGTAAGTCTTAAAATTACCTCCATTATAAGACCACTCCCTCATGTTGGATGATTTTTGAAGGTCTTATGAAAGAGAGGTTCCACTGTATCATGGTCCCCGTGGGGATACCGGGGGTCTTTCGTAAAAATAGTTCCCCACCTTCTGGAAGTTCTGGGCTTGTAACTTCCTCTAATCTGCCACTCTCTTTGACTCTGCCTTTTCCCTTTGCTTTCTATCATCTACTATCTTTCTGACTTATTGGCCCATTCTCCTGCCTTTAAAAAACCCAAAGTCTTCCAAATAATGTTTCTCCCTTGAGCTCCTCCGAAATCGGAATGTGTCGGCTGTACGTAGCGGGGGAGACCAGTGAAAACTGAAAACCGGACACATGCGTACCTTACCCATTATGGCCATATGGCCTGGGAACGCTCAAGAAAAAGAAGAAGAAGAAGGAGTATCATGGTACAGCTTAAGGTCTCAACACAAGCGAACATTTTTCACTCTTTCCCCATGGCAACACAGTGATAGCCACTCATTAAGATTACTCGCATATCACTGTGTTGTCATGGGGAAAGTGTGAAAAATGATCACGTTTATTGATTCCTATTTTGTGGAGGACGATAGCCTATGATTCTGTATAATAAAAAAAGGGTGGGTGGGGGCATTTGCACTGACTTTAGCGTGGCGCTTCAGTCAAAGGGAGTGGTTGGCCTTTGGGGACCTTCCCAACACAAGCTGTTCTCTTCTTCTTTTTCTTCTTCTGCGTTCTCAGGCCATATGGCCATAATGGGTAAGGTACATATGTGCCCGGTTTTCAGTTTTCTCTCGTCTCCCCGCTGCGTCCAGCCGACACATTCCGATTTCGGAGGAGCTCAAAGGAGAAAAATTAATTGGAAGATGTTTTTGGACAAAAGGCAGGGGGATGGTCCAGTAAGTCAGATAGATAGTAGATGATAGAAAGCAAAGGGAAAAGGCAGAGTCAAAGAGAGTGGCAGATTAGAGGAAGTATGTAAAGCACAGGACTTCCAGAAGGTGGGGTAACTATTTAATATCCCTTTGGTTGAAAGAGCTAGGATGTA
>CM065702.1:14894451-14899451 GCA_017654935.2 Phymorhynchus buccinoides | reverse complement strand
GAATGTTGTTTTTTGTTATCTGTTGATGAATAATTGATTGTAAAGCGCTTTGGGCTCATCTGAGGTAAAGCGCTATATAAATGTACTGTTATTATTATTATTATTATTATTATTATTATTAAAAGAAATAAAATAAAATCAAACACACACAAAGAACATAATTATGTGCAATTATGAGACCTTTATGAGTGGCTATCACTGTGTTGCCATGGGGAAAGAGTGGAAAATGTTCACGTGTACAGAGACGTCTATGTGTGGCTATCACCGTGTTGCCATGGGGAAAGAGTGGACAATGTTCACGTGTACAGAGACGTCTATGAGTGGCTATCACTGTGTTTGCATGGGGAAAGAGTGGAAATGTTAACGTGTACATAGACCTTTATGAGTGTCTATCACTGTGTTGCCATGAGGGAAACGTGGAAAAATGTTAACGTGTACAGAGACCTTTATGAGTGTCTATCATTGTGTTGTCATGGGGAAAGAGTGGAAAATGTTCACGTGTACAGAGACCTTTATGAGTGCCTATCACTGTGTTTGCATGGGGAAAGAGTGGAAAATGTTCACATGTACAGAGACCTTTATGAGTGCCTATCATTGTGTTGTCATGGGGAAAGAGTGGAAAATGTTCACGTGTACAGAGACCTTTATGAGTGCCTATCACTGTGTTACCATGGGGACCTTTAAGCCTATCACTGTGTTACCATGGGGAAAGAGTGAAAATATTAACGTGTACAGAGACCTTTATGAGTGCCTATCACTGTGTTACCATGGGGAAAGAGTGGAAAATATTAACGTGTACAGAGACCTTTATGAGTGCCTATCACTGTGTTGCTACGGGGAAAGAGTGGAAAATATTCACGTGTACAGAGACCTTTATGAGTGCCTATCACTGTGTTGACACGGGGGGAAAGTGGAAAATGTTCACGTGTATTGAGACCATTACCGTCTTGCATGCATCCACGTTGCTAGTTATGCAATTAACTCGCACAAGAGAACTGATGTCACTCAGTCAATGAAAGATTCATGAACCTTGAAAGGCCTTCATTTCTCAGAAGAAGCCACTTAGCGCCATTTTCGTAAAAAATAGCGCCTATAGATTCCCTCCAAACTATTAATGAAATGAATAAGGGGAAGGAACTTCTCGTAATTAACTCCCTTTCAGCAAAGTTATTTACGGCGCCAGTAAACATCTTTCATGTGGTTGTCTATTTTGTTCAAATTTATAGCTTAAATCAGTGTATTTCCGTTAATTTAATGCATTTAGTTATATGTAGATGATCGCTTTTAGTTCTCTCGAAACCTTACTTGGCAGAAAAGGTTACAAAGAACAGAACATACTGGGCACTATTTTCACCTAGGTATGCTTATATAATAATAATAATGAAATTTTATACAGCGCCCATCCATATTCATGCATGTTGAATGTCCTTGTCTCTGTTATTCTGGCTCCCGAATGTAATTTCTCCGTGAGAGATAATAAAGTGATTCTGATTTTATTTTATTTTATTTGAAACGACAGGGTTTTAAGGACAATCTTCAATGATCCTCCCACATATGTCCCATAATAAAGTGATTCTGATTTTATTTGATTTGAAACGGCTGAGTTTTAAGGACACTCTTCAATGAACCTCCCACATATGTCCCATAATAAAATGATTCTGATTTGATTTGATATGAAAAGGCAGAGGTTTAAGGACAATCTTCTATGAACCACCCACATAAATTATGTCCCATAATAAAGTGATTCTGATCTGATTTGATTTGAAACGACAGTGTTTTAAGGCCAATCTTCAACGAACTCCCACATATGTCCCATAATAAAGTGATTCTGATTTGATTTGATTTGATTTGATTTGAAACGGCAGGGTTTTAAGGACAATCTTCAACGAACGTCCTACATAATATGTCCCATAATAAAGTGATGCTGATTTGAAACGGCAGGGGTTAAGGACAGTCTTTAATGAACCACCCACGCAATAATGATGATGTCCCTGCCCCCACCCCCCATTTGATTTGATTTGAAACGACAGGGTTTTAAGGGCAATCTTCAACTTTATCTACACAATATGTCCCATAATAAAGTGATTCTAATTTGAAACGGCAGGGGTTAAGGACAGTCTTTAGTGAACCACCCACGTAATAATGATGATGTCCCTGCCCCCACCCCTGTTTCCAGGTGTTGGAGCAGGAGCGGCACTCGCTGCAGTCTCAGCTGACCCAGCGGCAGGCGGAGTACGAGAACACCCTCCGGGACCTGCAGGAGGACGTCAGCAGCCTGCAGCAGCAGCTGCGGCACCAGGACAGCCAGACGGAGCGACGCCGCGTGCAGGACGTGCGACGCCTGCAGCAGCAGAACGAGCAGCTCAGCGAGCAGCTTAGACAGGTGGGGGTTGACAGTGTACGTAGGAGAGCGTGTACGGACGCATATATATTAACAAAAAATGCATGTATGCACACACTTGCTGGACGTGCGACGCCTGTAGTAGCAGAACGAGCAGCTCAGCGAGCAGCTTAGACAGGTGGGGGTTGACAGTATACGTAGGAGAGCGTGTACGGACGCATATATATAACGCCGAGCTGTGTGTGTGTGTGTGTGTTTGTTCGGGATAAACCCATATTTAGCGTGGTTTTATCGCCGCCAAACTTTCGCAGTATCCGGATGGATGATCCCGGGGTAACATAGGGTACATTACATTTTGCAACACGCTCCGTAATTAGCGTAATTAGAAAGCGAGTCGACCAGCTTAGTGGTTCTACCCACTGCTTTTTACAACTATAAGGCAAAATTTTCAACGGACAGCAGCAAGATACAATAACCTAATGGTTAGCCCATGGGCGGGTAAGAAGCCCATGCCAATTTTATCTCATGAAATGAAGCAAATTTCAGTCACATTTGCCCATGAGACGAGTGTTAATCTTTAAATAACCCATTGATTTATTATTGATGTCATTGCAAAAACTAAGAACTTGTATTAAAAAAATCTGCAAATAATATAAAATGAGGATTATGCTTTTTATATACCTGCAGTCTTTTTGTGATACAAGTTATTATTTTTTGCAATAAGTTCAATAATACGTCAATGGACTATCTAAAGATAGTCCGTTTTGACTCCAAGCCATCTTAAATAAAAATTGTATCGCGTATCTGGCGTACCATAGTCTGGGGAGTAGCGATAACAACATAGTGTACAAGAGAGTTTACATAAAAGGGCTTTAGTGTAAACATCTAGTAGCACCGTCACAGTAAGTTTTAGGAACACTGTATATGAGAGGCTATGCTTAATTAGACGTTAAACCAACCAGAGAGAGAGAGAGAGAGAGAGAGAGGAGAGAGAGAGAGAGAGAGAGAGAGAGAGAGAGAGAGAGGAGAGAGAGAGAGAGAGAGAGAGGAGAGAGAGAGAGAGAGGAGAGAGAGAGGAGAGAGAGAGAGAGAGAGAGAGAGAGAGAGAGAGAGAGAGAGAGAGAGAGAGAGAGAGAGAGTCCCAGTAAGCTTACATGCAGTTTATGTCGTTACTCAAAATGGCTTTTCATCATTGGTTGACATTAGTCAGTGTAAGGGGCCAACAGTAAAACTGATGAGAGCTGTGCAAAAGATGGTTTTCTACAGCAATAGGGCATTTGCCGCGACCTTGTATTTCACTGAGTTGAATTTAGAGAGCTGTGTTACAAAGGTCAACGCAACTCCGGCAGAACGAGTGCGGGCAAGTTAGTAGTGTTGTGTAGAGTTCGAACTCTCGTGGCAAATGCCCTATTGAAAATCATGGTACAGTTAAGTCTTTTGTGGAAGACTAGGGGAAGACGGGGTAAAAAGCGCATGGGCGGGTAAGAAGCCCACCCCAATTATCTCATGAAATGAAGCAAATTTCAGTCTCATTTTGTCCATGAGACGAGCGTTAATGTCTAGCATTCGTCTCATGGGCAAATTTGACTGAAATTTTCTTTATTTCATGAGATAATTGGGGTGGGCTTCTTACCCGCCCATGCGCTTTTTACCCCGTCTTCCCCTATGACTCTCAAGTCTCAAACGAGGGTCCCTTTGTACTGGCTCTGGTGCTGCAGCCCAAAAAAGGGATTGGCTGGACTTTGGGGACCTTCCCTTCTATGTCCCAAAATCCCTTTGGCCGAGAGAGTGGGGATGCACCCTGGGCAAGGCATCTCCACTATAAACAAATTCTAGCCCAGCCCGCCAGACTAGCATCTGCTCCCTCTGCAATCTGGCAGTCATGGTCGGACACGACTGACTGGCATACAACAACACGTAGAGTGGCGCAGTGGTAGCGCGTTCGCCTCGTGTCAAGTAAGCCCGAGTTCGAACCTGGGTCCTCTCACTTTGCACTAGGCCTTACGGTCTGAACGTGGAGTCTTTCGGGTGAGACGATAAACCGAGGTCCCGTGTGCCCATGCACTTGGCATACGTTAAACCCAGTGGCAACGAAACAGTTGTCATTATTTAGGTCAAAATTTACCCACCCACCACTCTCTTTCCTTCCTAATCAGTCACACAAAAATCGCATGCAAAAAATAAAAATAAATTGGGTGCCGCGCCTCTGGCTGCGACGCACTCTCCAGGTGGGAGCAACCCGAATTTCACAGAGACGCCTCCGTGACTATGAAGTACCTAATACTACTGAATATCCGAAGTATCAGGCTTGAACAGTCCTATTAGAGGCCTCTTATGGCTTAGAGTCAAAACGGATTATCTTTAGATAGTCCATTGATGTATTATGGAACTTATTGCAAAAACTAATAATAACTTGTATAAAAAAAAAGACTGCAGAAATATAAAAAGCATAACCCCCTTTTATATTATTTGTAGTCTTTTTAAAACAAGTTATTAGTTTTTTGCAATAAGTTCAATAATACGCCATTGGACTATCTAAAGATAGTCCGTTTTGACTCCAAGCCATCGTATAATATACTCTCTCAATATTTCAAACGCGGACTTTTTCTTGCCCGATCATTATTATTATTACTGCTTAGCATCATGTGGTCTTATTTCT
>CM065702.1:14881951-14884451 GCA_017654935.2 Phymorhynchus buccinoides | reverse complement strand
GAGGAGGTAAGAGACTGGAAAGATGCCTCAGTGTGTGTGTCTGTGTGTGTGTGTGTCTGTCGGTCTGTCTGTCTGTCTGTGTTGTGTGTGTGTGTGTGTGAGTTGTGGAGAAGCCTTGCCTCGCCCAAGGGACATCTCCACTCTCTACTGGGCCAAGAGGACTTTAGGACAGTTGGCGTTTGGGTGGGGGTGGGTGGGGGGGGGGGGGGGGGTCCTCAAAGGACAACTGAAAACTGGTTCCTAATTAGCTGAATGTTTCTTCTTCTTCTTCTTCTTTTTCTTCTTCGATCTCTCAGACAGTTTCCTGTCAATTATGAACGCAGTTGCGTCGTGCTGCCGTTATTCGCCTAACTAAGAAATAGTTAGGCCCAGCATGTCCGACTTCGGATGGAGGAAATCTTTTTGAAAGCGTTTCTTAAAAAAAAGGAAGGCAGGAGAATGGACCGGTAAGGCAGAAAGATAGTAGATGACAGTAAGCAAAGGGAAAAGGCAGAGTCAAAGAGAGTGACAGATTAGAGGAAATTACAAGCACAGAACTTCCAGAAGGTGGGGGAACTATTTGTACGGAAGACCCCCCGGTATCCCCACGGGGGGGGGGCAACTAAAAACTGGTGCCAGTTCTATAACAACGGAACTACTTTACAATGTGAACGAGCCCTGTGTGTTGGTCTCTCTGGCCGTGTGTGTGTGTGTGTGTGTGTGTGTGTGTGTGTGTGTGTGTGTATGTGTGTGTGTGCGTGTGCGTGTGCGTGTGCGCGCGTACGTGTGTGACAGAAATGTGTTCCACATCATAGCGCCTAAACCACTGAACCAATCTGAACAAAACTTGGCAGAATTGTTCCTTAGGGTACCTAGACGCCGCACGTGACATTTTAAAGGGCCAATAGCAGAGTGAGAGTCGAGCTCAGAGGGCTCCGAAAACAGGTGCTCATAGGTTCAAAACTGTTAGCGTTAGACCACCATAACCATATATATATTTGTGATCAGCAACATTGGGGGAATGCAGTGGAAGACCGAAGAGGGAGGGGGATGGTGGTGGTGGGGGGGGGGATGAAACTCACCATCTTGGTTCATGGCGGGTTTCTTTTCCAGTCGCAGTCTTTATATTCTATTTAGCAAATTTTAGCATATTTGTAATTGTTTAATAAAAGGATGAACATTAACTTTAAAGACGATACAAACGGAGTATTATGTGTGAATTTCTGTTTATAAGAGGCTTTGCCTAACTAGACGTTAAACCAACCAGAAAGAGATGTGTGAATGAAAATCTGTTAGACGTCCTCCGGTCTAGAACAGACACATATGGGACATTATTAGATATAAAGATGGTGGGTACGATCCTGGAGGCAATGCCCGGAGGCAGTGCAACACCAGGAAAGTCCCGATTTTTTTCTTAGCAATACAGATGCTTATAGAGTTGGTTTATGTGCTCATGGGGGGGGGGGGAGGGGGGAGGTATATTATGTGTGTGGGTGTTGCTTGAACTGGGACTACTTTTATATGGCGTTGCCATGTTTTTTGTGTGTGCTACAGATGCTGTGTGGTGGGGAGCATCCGTCCATGGACCCCTCCTGCAGGGAAGACGACGAGGACAAGGAGAACACTGCCACGGGTGGGGTGTCTGCTGCTTACCTGGTGAGTGACTAAGGCCGTGTACACACATAAGCGGATATTCCATGCGGAACCCCGCGCGCAATCCATGAACAAGTAAAATAAAGAAGGGAAAAGATTTGCGCACGTGACTGAATTTCCCCTATATGCGTAAGCTTTTATCCTTCTTTCTTCCACTTATTTAGGGTTTTCCGTACGGAACTTCCACGTCCAATGTGAACCCGGCCTTATTGTTGTTGTCGTTGTCATACCCTGGCTTAAAGACGCCAGGGATCACCCCAATTAGAGTACCTTTCTTATTAATGTACTCTATGTTCATAGTAGACGCTAAGTTCCATACGGAAAACCCTAAATAAGTGGAAGAAAGAAGGATAAAAGTTTACGCATATAGGGGAAATTCGGACACGTGCGCAAATCTTTTCCCTTCTTTGTTTCACTTATTTATGGATTGCGCACGGATTTCCGCATGGAATATCCGCTTATGTGTGTACACGGACTAAGTGAAACAAAGTAGGGAAAAGATTTGTGGGACATTACCAGTAATAGATATAAAGATGGTGGGACGATCCTGGAGTTACTGCAACACCAGGCAAGTCCCGAGCTTTTAAGCGATAGAGATCGTTCGTGCGAGGAAGCATTTTCAGCCAACTGAGGCGCCTTTGTATACTTTGTCTCCAGTCTTCCGACGATGACGACGAAGGGGACATGACGCTGGTCGCCAAAAACAACGTGGCAACGGCCATAGCGCGCGCCTCCTCCTCGGAATCTCGACGTGACGTCAGTGTAGAGATGACGTGCGACTCTGGCCATGACGTCAGAGGGGTGGTAGAGGAGGAGGAGGAGGAGGGGGACACATTGAATCGACAGTCTCAGCATCACCTCAACGAAA
>CM065702.1:14804451-14874451 GCA_017654935.2 Phymorhynchus buccinoides | reverse complement strand
TTTGTTTGTGGTCCACGAGGATTATAGTACAGAAGGTCCCCGTGACGTCATGTGTTACCATGGTGATTTGAGGCGCACTTCTCACAAAGTGTACAAAGAATACATGGGAGGGGGGTGTCTGTGCTGTGTTCATAGTGAAATATTTTGCTTTGTTTAGTTTTTGGGAAATGTGTTCAAGCGACAATCAAACGGACATAATAAATGTGAGGATAGCTTAGGCATATTTTTTTTTCTTGTCGTAGGCTAGAAATGCAATTCTTCCATGTTCAAATCCACTGGAATTTGTGTGTGTGTGTGCAAAAGTGTATGTCGTATAGCAAGCAAAAGGTATGCTAGCAGCTCTAGGAACTCTTTATGGATGGGTGCAACTTTTCCTGGTGTACAAGAATTTCCTGTTTTTGAATTTTACCAGAAAAGGAAGTTCCTTTTTCTAATTTGTCAAACAAGATCTGTGTGTGTCTACTGTATTTTTCAAACACTTTAAAATAAGCATTAATATATCTTGTGGGGAAAAGTAAGCTAAAATAGCCTGCCTTCATAAATCAATTTTTGCTTCAGCTGCAGGGGGGACATTACCCCTGGACCCCGGCCTTTCAGTTCGTTTCATGTTGTGTAGTTGCACCCATGTTTATGGTTGGATGGGGTCTTCTGGGGTCTAGCAGCTTGATTCGTGATCTGTATGTATGGGGCGTGTTCTGCGATTGGGATCTTAGACAGAATAGAAGAGAAAGGAAGCAACCAGAAACAGTCTATTTGTTAACAAACACAAAGAAGAAAACAGCATCAAGTTGTTCTTCCTTTGTTGATAGTTCGGACAGTTTCCTGTCATATGAGCGGCAAATGCGTCATGCTGCCGTTATGCGCTTAACTAAGAAATAGTTAGGCCCCAGCATGTCCATCTTCGGCTGGAGACATGCTTTACTTTCTAGAACAAAGGCTGGAGAATGGACCAGTTAAGGCAGAAAGATAGTAGATGACAGTAAGCAAAGGGAAGAGGCAGAGTCAAAGAGAGTGACAGATTAGAGTTACAAGCACAGAACCTCCAGAAGGTGGAGGAACGTTTTGTACGAAAGATGCCCCGGTATCCCCACGGGGAGGGGGAGGGGGGGGGGGGTATCAAGTTGTGAAACCTAGCAGCTTTTGAAGAAACAGCTCTTGTCCACGTTTGCTTTAACCCTTTCACCGCTAATGTCGCATGTATATGCACCACAATGGTTTAACCCTTTCACCGCCAATGTCGCATGTATATGCACCACAATGGTTTAACCCTTTCACCGCTAATGTCGCATGTATGCACCACAATGGTTTAACACCCATGTCACTAAAAGGCATCAAATCAGGGCCTGTTATCCGAAGACCCTATTTTCTTACTTTTGGGAGGTAAGGATAGGCCTAATGTTAGACATGTCACAGAGGAATTCCCAATATTGCAGAAATTGTTTTTCTCCTCCCAGTAAGTTTAATGGTATATTTTGGCTAAAAAAAATGTCTGGCGGCGAAAGGGCTAATGTATATCAGTGTTGTCTATACGAGGATGGTTAAATATGATGCTTAAAAAAAAAAAATCCATGTTAACAGTTTGGCTTACATTGAAAGCTAATTTTTTTTTTCAAACTTTTTTTTTAATGTTCAAACACAAGTTTGGTTTACATTTTAACATACATCCATTCATTCTTTTTTTATAACATGAGCAATAAATAGATTATCCAGTGAATAACTCATTCAATACAGATACAGAAATAGAATGAACAACACAACGAACTTCTCCCAAAAAAAGAAAGAAAAAAAAAGAAGAGGCATGGATTGTTATCCAGACTGTTATTAGGATCACAATTTTTAATTTATTTTATTCTAATGAGTGCTCATATATTTACCAAAGCATTAGCTCAAAGCTATTCTTTTTAATTTTTGTGAATTTGAATGAAAGAAACTTCTCCAAAAGTCCATTATTGATCCATCTGTTAACACAATTGTTTTATTCTATTGTTTTTTTAAAACTTCGACTTCCATATTATTTCATCTGGCTGCGACGCGCTCTCCAGGTAGGAGCAACCCGAATTTCACAGAGACGCCTCTGTGACTATAAAGTACCTAATACCTAAATTTAAGATTTTCGTCAAGTAATCTCACAAGCAGTTGTAAGTCTTGTCACAATCCTTTGTTGACCGAAGTAGTAAAGAATAGCTAAGTTACAATATTTAATTCTGAGCATTAACAAAAAAATTAATTGTGTTTCTAAAGTCAGAAGTCTAGAAAATCAATCAAAGTCTCACTAATAATTTAGGGGAAAGAGTATCTGTACAGTATATATATACTGGTCTCCAAAAGTTAAGGGCCGGCTTCTGTTTTCAGTAGCTTGATATCTATTTATTGTACACTAAGACAACAATGAAGAAAATGGCCAAACTTAGGCTACTCAATAACTTTCCTTCCTGTTGCACGTGCCTGAACCAGTTTTGCAGACATTGCAGTACAGCAACAGCGTTTTGAGGTACGCTTAAAATGTGGCAAATTCACGAGAATTTCACGAAAGTTTGGTCTCTTTTCGTTGAAGAATCAGGGCTGATGCAGGTTTCTTGCCTATTGCACGTGCAAGGCATGACTGTAGTGAACACTGCTGAGCAAAAGTTAGACACGAATGTGTATTTAAGGGCGGCAACCAGAGCTCTCAATAAGCATGCCTCCAAGACAGAAGAGAGAAGATCGTTCTTCCGGCCCTTAAATTTTGGAGACCAGTATATAAGTAATTTTGCTCTAGCAGAACTTAACTCGCTCTAAAAACCCGTAACAACGATACTTGGCCCTAAGTATATTGAACTAGAAAACCTCTATATGAAATAGTGAGGCTAAGAGAGAGGATATAGTGAAATGAATAAGGGGAAGGAACTACTCGTAATTAACTCCCTTTTACCAAAGTCATTTATGGCACCTATTCGCCTAGCAAAGTGAAAGTAGAATGAACTTGGGTCTGTATTGTTGTGGCAACTACTTTCACTTTGCTAGGCGAATAGGTGCCATAAATAACTTTGGTAAAAGGGAGTTAATTACGAGAAGTTCCTTCCCCTTATTCATTTAACTAGAAAACCTCTAATTAGGTCTAAATATTACATAGTTTTGATATCTTGTTTGTATAATAATAATAATAGTAATAATAATATAATAATAATAATGAGGAACATTTATATAGCGCCCATCCTACTATGAAGGCTACAGGGCGCTTTACACAGAATTGAAATGGAATTTTTTTTCAAAAAACATGAAACAAAAATCCAATAACATGAGCAGACAAAACAATACCGGTCAGACTTCGTTTGGCCGGTAAAAATGCGCATAACAATCAGCAGCAACAACTGCTGTGACTACTACTACTACTACTACTACTACTGCTGCTGCTGCTGCTGCTGCTGCTACTACTACTACTACTACTACTACTACTACTACTACTACTACTACTACTACTACTACTACTACTACTACTACTACCTTCTTATGGCGCATACTGTCGACACAGCTGATGTTGCTTTTTTGTAGCATTAAATTATTATTCAATCTTTCATTTTATCTACACTTAGAATATCACTTTCCAGCTGATGTTACTTTTTGTAGCATTAAAATATTCAATCTTTCATTTGATCTGCACTTAGAATAATTATTGCTTTCCAGCTGATGATACTTTTTGTAGCATATTATTCAATCTTTCATTTGATCTGCACTTAGAATATCACTTTCCAGCTGCTGCTACTTTTTGTAGCATTAAATTATTCAATCTTTCATTTGATCTGCACTTAGAATATCACTTTCCAGCTGCTGCTACTTTTTGTAGCATTAAATTATTCAATCTTTCATTTGATCTGCACTTAGAATATCACTTTCCAGCTGCTGCTACTTTTTGTAGCATTAAATTATTCAATCTTTCATTGTATCTGCACTTAGAATATCACTTCCCAGCTGCTGCTACTTTTTGTAGCATTAAATTATTCAATCTTTCATTGTATCTGCACTTAGAATATCACTTCCCAGCTGCTGCTACTTTTTGTAGCATTAAATTATTATTCAATCTTTCGTTTTATCTGCATTTAGAATATCACTTTTTAGCTGATGCTACTTTTTGTAGCATTAAATTATTCAATCTTTCATTTTATCCGCACTTAAGAGGATATTACTTCCAGCTGATGCTACTTTTTAATTGCATTAAATAATTATGTATTCAATCTTTCATTTTATCCACACTTAAGAAAATATCACTTCCAGCTGATGCTACATTTTTGTAGCATTAAATTATTCCATCTTTCATTTTATTTGCACTTAGAATATCAGTTCTGGCCTACAATACCTATAAGTTGTATATCAATATTGTTGAAAACCTGATAAAAATGTCTCATATGTGCCCTTAGGGGTCGAGAGGACGTAAAACACTAAGTATCATCAGACCTGATAAAACTAAGGAAAACTCACTCGGTTTGTGTGTGTGTGTGTGTTTAGTTCAAACAAAAGTAAAACTGTAGATACGAGGAAAGAAAACTGAAATTAATATATCATATGAAATATCAAGCACTAGCAAGGTAATCGTGAGTGGTGCACTTTGTTTCAGAGTTCCGATATGCTCAAAACCATGTACAGCTTGTGGTTAAAACATTGACAACCAATTATTCTTTTACAGCCCAAAAATCCACTTTGTTGATAATACTATAGCAAAAAAAAAAAAAAAAAAAAAAAAAAAAAAAAAAAAAAAAAAAAAATAAATGAATCTGATTAAGAAAATTGCTTGTGAAAGATGTGGTGAAAAATTGTAACTTTAAAGGAAAAAAACCGACAACAGAAATTATGCTATAACCTGAAATTAGGATCACTAGAATTTCCATGCTTTCGTGTTGGTTTTTAAATATGGTTTTTTTAATTACAACTGAAGCTACTGTTTTATCCTATTGTAATTCGATCTTATGAACTTCATGTCTCTACATTAATTAACTCTGACCCTAGAAAGAAAATGGAAACCAACAGAAGAAACAAAAATCAGAAAACGAAGGTGAAATGTTTGTGCAGGAAATGCGAATATAGTTACGAGGTGTATTCCTGAAGTTTTGAGACTGTTTTGGGGGGAGAAGCACTTTCAACTGTCCTAGATTATTGTAACTTTAGTATTTCATTACTACACACGCAATGAACTCACATGCCGAATTTTGTTTTCATAGCTTGAAGTAGACGGCTGTTACAGCACTTAAGCACACCGCACTGCACACCGCCTCGTACATGTAATAAAGTTGCTGAATGACTTTGAATTGTTGGGAATTTCAACATTGGATGATGATTAAAAAAAAGAAGTTTTGTTTTGGAAGCTTTTGTGAAGTTGATGGCTACAATGCAATTCTGTTCTTGTGGGTAAAGGTCTGTGTACACATTAACATTATTCACAAGCGACCTGAACAATAACTTCCTCTAATCTGTAGCTGCGAATTGGGATTCGGAATGAGCGGCGTGGGAGCAACGCCACTGTACGGCCCAGAAAATGGGACAGCAACCTCCCCCCCAAAAAACACAGATTCACAAAATATTAATTTCCCCCCATGGCAACACAGTGAGTTGTAAGTCGTATTATGCGTGGCCTAACACTGTGTTGCCACGGGGAAATAGAGATGTTTTGTGAATATTGTTAACGTGTACACAGACCTTTAAATCACCAGGCACGGTAATCATGAGTTCGTCTTAAGCAATTAACACGGGTAGTAACATGTAGATTAGTATTAGGTATTGTTATTATGGGGTATTAGGTACTTTATAGTCACAGAGTGTCTCTGGGAAATTCGGGATGCTCCCACCTGGAGAGCGCGTTGCAGCCAGAGGCGTGCACCCAATTTTTTTTTTTTGCATGTGATTTTTGTATGACTGATGAGGAAGGAAAGGGGTGGGGGGTAAATTTTGACCAAATGACAACTTTTTCGTTGCCATTGGGTTTAGCGTGTGCTAAGTGCATGGGCACACGGGACCTCGGTTTATCGTCTCATCCGAAAGACTCCACGTTCAGACCGTAAGGCCTAGTGCAAAGTGAGAGGAAAAATCCCCTGTACCCAGGTTCGAACTCGGGTTTATTTGACACGAGGCGAACGCGTTACCTCTGTGCCACTCTACACCATATATAAACAGCCAATCGTATGGACTGTTTATGCTCATTTACATGTTACTACCCGTATTAACTGTTAAAGATGCACTCTTGATTATCGTATCAGATATATGCATTGTGTAATGTTCTCTCTAATACAGTTTGTGTAAATTGTTTAACCCTTTCACCGCCAAAGTCGCATTTTAGCATCACAGTGATTTAACACCTATGTCACTAAAAGGCATTAAATAGGGGTCTATTATTCAAAGACCTGATTGTCTTAGTTTTGGGAAGTAAGGATAGACCTTATTTCATTATGTCAGAAGAATTCCCAATACTGCAGATGGATTTTGTTCTCTACCTGGGCAGGTAAATGTAATGTCAGTTTTTGGCTGAAATATGGCTGGCGGTAAAAGGATTAAACTGTTTTTGAATTGTTGCTGGAACCTTCCAGTGAAAATTTCAGTCTTTTAGATTCCACATGTGTCAAAGTAATTGACACAACTTTTTGAAAACAGACCTTTGAGACGTTGTTTACCTGTCGGTGGTTTCGTGGAATCAGTCTGTTGTTTGTGGTGTTCACTCCCAAAAGGAGGGGAAACAAGTCTCGTGAACAGTTCTTGACCGTTTTGATTTAAAGCAATATAAAAGTCAAATCAAAATGACAGTTTCACATTACAAAAAAAAGTCTTCCAACGATCTAAACCATTTTTTCGTCATTTTCCATTTTTATCTACAGATTTCACTCAGCATGAATTTATTACAAAGACGTTTGCCGTCTACCGTGTAAAAATAAAGGGTGCCCACCGGTTCGCATAATGCGTTTCGCATAATCCTTTGATCAGAGCCGCGGGCGCAAGTCGAGTGTCTCTTCCAAAAAAACCTGGCAGTTCGCATAAACGGGTTTGCCATTTCGCATATTATGCACTCTTGCAGGTTCTAATGCACTCTACGTGACTTTCTGTTACTTTCTTACTATACTAACCCCCTAACCCTATCCCTATCCCTATCCCTAACCCTATCCCTAACCTTATCCCTAACCTATCCCTAACCCTATCCCTAACTTTCTGAGTTTTATGCGAAATGCCATGTCCACAAAGCTTTGTATGCGAAGCGGCAGTATGTGAATCGGCTTTATGCGAAGCGGCAGTATGCGAAACGGCAATATGCGAACCGGGGCGCACCGAAAATAAAAGTTCATCGAATGTCATTTTTTCTTGTAAGGGTCTCTGACCGATTGGACGCTAATCTCATCACCATCCATTTGATCTTTTCTTACAGCTGTAAAATCATTTGAAAGTTGTTATCGTTCTAAATTGTGTCTCCAAATAAGTCCCCCCCCCCCCCCCCCCCCCCCTCTGTTTGCTTGTTGAAAAACAGGGCCGTCAAAAACATGATATCAGGATTATTTTGGACAGAAAATGTAGAGTTGAAGCTACAAGGATGAAATAATGACAGCGATGTCGGGCAGTTTCTTCTTCTTCTTCTACTTCATCATCGATCGCTCAGACAGTTCCCTGTCAATTATGAGCGCAGATGCGCCATGCTGCCGTTATGCGCCTAACTAAGAAATGGTTAGGCCCAGTATGTCCGTCTCTGGCTGGAGAAAGTCTTGGTGAGAATTTCTTGGGGAACTTGAAGAAAAAAGGGCAGGAGAATGGACCAGTTAGTGAGAAAGATAGTAGATGTCAGTAAGCAAAGGGAAAAGGCAAGAGTCAAAGAGAGTGAATGATTAGAGGATAGTTACAAGCAGAGAACTTCCAGAAGGTGGGGGAACTATTTGTACGAAAGATCTCCCCGGTATCCCCATGCACGTGGGAGCACAGGATGCTAATGCAGAGTGTTTGGTTGTAACTTGTTGCAGAATGAACTTGTTTGTGTTTTTGCATTCATAAGTGTGTCAGTGGTTGTGCACATGCACGTAGTAGTTTTTTGTGTGTGACGAAAAAAAATGGAAGCTAGTAAATGGATTCAGAGGGAAGAAGGCAAAAGGGAGGAAGGAGAAACAATGTATGAGTACCAATTGTTGTTGTTGTTGACATACCCTGGCTAAAAGACTCCAGGGATCATCCCAACAGCCGAAGCACTTGAAGACTATGGTACAAATGCATCAGCTAGCTGCTATAGGGATGAGAACATTACGTATGTGACCGATTTTTTTTAATTACCCTGCCACGTGGGCAGCCACACTTCGTCTTCGGGGGAGAGTACCAGTGACTCAAAGGAGTCACAGATTACAAGAACGCATTTGAGTTTCTGTCCACACTAACTTGGGCGGGTATTATAATTATATATATATATATCATGGACATATCAACCTATGACATATCATTTGCCACACATTCTAACTTGACATTTCACATTGCTGCTAAAAGAAATTTACATTTATTTGAAATGTTGTTTTTCTTGTTGTTGTCAATGTTGTACAATAACTTTGGTCTTTTTGTTGTTAAAAAAACCTGTGGTCTTCAAGTTCAAGCATTTTTTTTAACAATCGTTGGATCGTGAAATTGCGAATGTATCCGTAGGCCTTGTGTTTTTGGACCCAGGTACTGTTATCATGAGTGCGTCTTAAATAGTTAGCACGGGTAGTAACATGTAAATTAGATTGCCTGTTCATTCTAATTCACATGTTACTACTTACTACCAGTGTTAGCTGTTTAAAACGCACCCATGATAACGGTACCAGGTGTTTGTCTGTTGCACGTTTCAGAGAATGTGATTGTTGTTGTCATTCCCTGGCTTAAAGACTCCAGGGATCACCCCAACAGCCGAAGCACTTGAACACTATGGTACAAATGCACCATCTAGGGATGAGAACATTACGCGTGTGATCGTGGATTAACCCCCCCCCCCCCCCCCCCCCCCCCACGTGGACAGCCACACTCCGACTTCGGAGGATTTTGGACTGAAGATGTTAAGCTAGGAGCTTGTCATGGCTAAAGACAACCCCCGCATAACTATGCAGAACATAACAACATTTGGATGTAGCCTTGGTGTTCTAGCTTATGTTAATTGGTCTGACACAGCCTTATGCCAAGGCGAGTTTCAGAGAATAAAGAATTGTTTTGATGGTTCAGAGCCCATATGTTTGTTTGTTGGAACAAATAATTAATTCAGAAGTAATAAGATTGGTTCCTACTTAGATTAGAGTCTGTTAGCAGCTTTTTGACGCTTCCCACTTCACGGAGAAACAGCTTCAGATAATTTACAATCACGAATCCCGAATCCCGTAGTCTGGATGACCGTAGATTTTACAACCAGTCTCTTCCACTCTTCCCGGTTCTCGGCTTTCCAGCTTAGTTTGTCTTTTAGCTCCAGGCCCGTCCATTCGCGGACGTTGTCTCCCATCTCTTCTTCTGTCTGCCTCTTCTTCTTCCTCCCTGGACCGTGCCCTGTAGGATTGTCTTTGCAAGGCCTGATGAACGGGTGACATGTTGTCTTCCCATCTCTTCTTCTGTCTGCCTCTTCTTCTTCCTCCTTGGACCGTTCCCCTTAGGATTGTCTTGGCAAGGCCTGATGAACGGGTAACATGTCCATACCATTTCAACTTGCGTCTTTTGACTAGGGTCACTAGATCAACATATGGTCGAATTGCATTTACAGTTCGTTTTTTGACTTCTTCATTGGTGATGTGATCTTTGTAGGAGATGCTGAGGATTTTTCGACAGCATCTCATCTCTACTGCTCTGATTCTTCTTTCAATGTCTGCTGTCAAGGTCCAGGATTCCCGTGCATATACAAATATTGACATGATCAGTGAGCGCATCAGTCTGATCTTTGAGCCGACAGCGATGGTCTTGTCTTTCCAGTTGGGTTTGAGCAGTTAAAAGAATAAAACCCTTTGATTTGTTCACTCTTTTAATGTCTGTGTTCTATGCCATGTTTGTATCCCGTTTCTTTTTCCCAAATTGAATACTATTCCCTTCAAACTTACATTTTTCAAGTTTTTGTGCTAGGTCTATTATTTTTGTCTTTCCAGGAGACATTGCCTCTTGTTGTTAATAAATTGGTGGCTCTGACAGATTTTTTGGAAGATTAGCAAATAATATATCAATTGTCTAACTATGGAACAAAGGGGTGGGTGGGGTGGATACACCCTATTTTATGGGCACAATGCATGGCCTTGAATTTTTTGTCACTATTTTTGTGGGGGGAAGGAATACCCCGTTAAAAGAGTTCCTGGCTATCATGTTCTTTACGCACCCCCCTTTCAAATTTTCCCATTGCCGGAACATTTTCACCCAGAAACAACGTTCTGTCATTCTCGGGAAAAGGGATAAGGTTAGGACCAGCCTGGGATTATTTTCATAAAAGTGAAAGAAGCAGGCTTTGAGATTGAGGGTCGTGAACATGAGGGGTGGGGGTGGGGTGTGTGTCGAAAATACAGCTTGGCCGAGTTCCCTTGCCTTTTGTTTTAGATTTCAATGTTGCTTAATGCCAAAAGTGCTGGTGACTGTTCTCAGCTTTGCCCCAGCCTAACCGGTGTGTTTTGTATTACAAATGGTGAATGTCTTTCTCTACACTGCTTCTGTGTGTCTGCTTCTTCTTGCCATGCTTCCTAAAGCACTTTCACATGGGTGGTTCTGATTTTGGAACATCTCTGTCTGTCTGTCTGTCTCTCTCTGTCTGTCTGTCTGTGTGTGTGAAGTCAAGTCAAGTCAAAGTCTAGTCAAGTCAATATTTTATTTCCAGAATGAACACTGAATAAGCAAATAATATACGTGTGTGTGTGTGTGCGTGTGCGTGTGCGTGCGTGTGCGTGCGTGTGTGTGTATGTGTGTGTGTGTGTGTGTGTGTGTGTGTTGTTATTGATAACTATGTGTATCTGTTGTGCATGTTCTGATGTGTTACTTCAACTTTGTGTTCTAGTCATGATAGGGGCTGTTGGCCTAAGTGACAGTCATTCAAATATTTCCGAGTTCCGAGTGTCTCACTCTCTCTCTGTATTATAACCATCCTTCTATGTTTAAATTTGTGCTATTACTTTTTTGTACAAACAAATGTTTTGTTAGAAAAGTGGCTGTTTTTATCGTTTAAGCTTTGAAGGTTAGGCAAGATTTACGTAGTGTTTTGTAATGTCAAATTAATAATGTAATGTCAATTTGTTGTTGTCACACTCACTCCATTGTATGGGCATGGCCTAGCAATTCATTAAAATGTTCCTGGCTCCTGATCCTCTCTCTCTCTCCTCTCTCTCTCTCCCTCACTCTCTCCCTCCTCTCTCCCCCCTCTCCCCCCCCCCTCTCTCTCTCTCTCTCTCTCAAACCTGTCCAGCCTGATGCCATTGCTCTGCTCTCTGTATTGCGGTCTGAAGTGATAGTTTTGAAATGATGAGATCTGCCCAGAAAACGCGCGTGGACGATAATACAACAATTGAAAGAATTGACATTGTCCTTTTTGAAATACGGACTCGTCTCGTATACTGTGAATCTGTGTCTAATTGTAAGTTGCTATTAATGAATATCAAATAGGCCTACGTTTGTATTTTACTATTTTGAATTGTTGAATGCATTTTTTTTGGGGTGTGTGGGTGTGTGTGGGGTGGGGGGTGGGGGTGGGGGGTGGGGGGTCGGTTAGTGTTTTAATGAGCAATGGAATCATGAAAGAACTTGAACATTAATTTTGTTACTTACGCTCCCTACCCCACCCCACCCCCATCCCACCCACCCCAACTACCCTTTCTCTTTCTCTCAGTCTTATTTCCCCTCTTTTTGTGTGTGTGCCGCCTCAACCTTATTTTTCTCACCCGCATCACCCCCCACCCCCCCTTTCCCTCCTCCATCCGACTGCTTAGAAACACATTTCTTCCTTTCAGTGAGTACAGTGAAACCTCCCTTATAAGACCTTCAAAAATCATCCAAAATGAGGTCTTATAAGGGATGGTGTCTTATAGGGGAGGTAAGTTTAATACTTACAAGTACAAGGAAGGGCTTTGTCTCAGAGAAGTAGGTCCTTTGATGGGAGGGAGTCTTTCAATGGGAAGTCTTATAAGGGAGGTTCCACTGTATTTTTGGGGGGTTTCAACAAACGGAGAAGCGAAAGCTGGTTAATGTTTTCAGGGTAATCTGTTTCGGTGTTAGTTCAGTTGTGGGCTACAGTATCACTGTTGCCGCGATAGCGTTTGAACGATGGGACCTATGATAAATTGGTCACTGCAACTAGTAGGGTTACTAACGCCCTTGGTGGCAAGAGTTAAGCCCTTGTTGGTCAGTATCCAAAAGGGCATTCACTCTTGCAAAAAGCAGCCATTAAGTGGTCTCAAATAGGGTTATTGGTGAGAGTTATTCCCTTGTTTGGTCAGTACTCAAGCACCCTCCCCCACCCACCAAGGCGCAAGGGCATTCATTCTTGCAAAAGGTGGTCGTTGCTGTGGCCAATAGGGACCCTCAAAATTTGCATGCGGATAGGTAATTAGGATATCTAGGCCAAGTTCGAAGATGAAGGTTTATTGGTCAAAGGTCAAGGTCACTGGGGTCGAAAGTGCTGCCGCGCCGCTGGTTAATCCTAGTGTTGTCACGCTCTAGTTAGTTCATATTTCTGGAACTTTTTCTTTCTTTCTTTCTTAAATTTCTCCTTTCCTTCCTTCATTTCCAAAGGGTTTATTTCCTGTTTGTCTTCTGTTTCTTTCTATGTATTTTTAGCGTGGTGACAGCCCTGACATGGCCTTAGTTGTTGGCGGGGCTATATTTTTTCTATATTTCGTTCTTATACGTGCAAAGCGTTTTTCAGTCACTGTATATTACGTAGGCCCCTATTTTGTCTTACCATGGTTCGACCTAAGTGTATTATGGTAAACGAAAGTAGGCTTACAATTTTGTTCCCAAGTTGCATGGTACTCTTAAAGACACACTGACGCACCACGATTAAGTCCCTTGTTTTTTTTTTCTGGGTAGCTGTGACCCACATACACATGTCCCCAACTTCAAATTGAGGCTGTTCTTTAAACTGATGTTTTGGTTTGAATTTGGGGGCATTTGTATGGGAGTGAGACCTGGTCAAAACAAGATTTATGTCCAGCTATAAGAGGGAAAACCCGTGAAACCCGTGATTTTGACACGTGATCTGGTGGATCTTTAAAGACCCACCACGTCACGTGTCAAAATCATGGTTTTCACGTGAAACCCGTGATTTTGACACGTGATCTGGTGGATCTTTAAAGATCCCGCACGTCACGTGTCAAAATCACGGTTTTCATGTGTTTCCCTCTTATAGCAAGTAAAGAATCTTAGAAAATCTTCCTAGCATAAGAAGGAATGTGACACGTGACGTGGTGGTCCTTTAAGGCCTTGTCCTACGATGCTTCCTCTCGCATGATGCACCTGGTAGCTCTGTCACGCTGTGAGAACGGGTGAACACTCTTGCGAAAGAGCGAGTGATCGCATCGTCTTCTTCTTCTTCCAATATAGTTGACAAAGTCAGTTCTGACCATTATTTCAACTGAAAAGGGCGAAGAGGTCGAAAGAGAGAGAAAACAAAGAAAAGAAGAAAAAACAAAAACAAAGAGAGAGAGAGAGAGAGAGAGAGAGAGAGAGAGAGAGAGAGAGAGAGAGAGAGAGAGAGAGAGAGAGAGAGCTTTGGTAGGTAGACGGCCAGACAACCGGCCAGACTGGGACCGTTCAGCGGAACCCAGCCGTGATGCCGGCCCAACAACTGCCTACCCTTGGGTCTGGAGCTTTTTAGTGCTCTGCCAACAGCCTCCATCGTCGGACTTAGCCTTTCAATTTTGTTTTTACTTAGAGTGGAATGCCATAATGCTGGAAGAAAGAAACTGCATGTATAGGCTACAGACTGTGTATTATTTATGGTTATTGTGACTTTTGATGTTGTTGTCTATGATGATGTACATTAATGTTGTATAATTGTTTGGCTTTGTGATGTAAACTTTGCTTGCCAAGGCTAACACCCCCCCTACCCCCAGCTCTCTATGACTGAATAAAATCATTTTGATTTCATTCATTTTGAAAAAAGACGATGTGTGTTTTGAATTTTTTAATCTTTTCTCTTTCACTCTCTGCATGTTGATGTCTGTAGTACACGAGTGTGCGTGAGTGTGTGTGTGTGTGTGTGTGTGTGTGTGTGTGTGTGTGTGTGTGTGTGTGTGTGTGTGTGTGTGTGTGTGTGTGTGTGTACTCTCTCTCACTCTCTCTCTCTCTCTCTCTCTCTCTCTCTCTCTCTCTCTCTCTCTCTCTCTCTCTCTCTCTCTCTCTCTCTCTCTCTCTCTCTCTCTCTCTGCACTGACGTGCGTGCGCGCGCTCTCTCTCTCCCTCTCTGTCACAGTGTGTCCAGTCAAGTCAAGTCAAGTCAAAATGATCTTTATCGAGGGTTAAAGAATAAGCTGACAAGTATGTGGTGTGTGTGTGTGTGTCACAGCGTGTGTGTGTGCGCGCGCGCGTGCATGTGTCTCTCTGTGTGTGTGTCGGTGTGCGCACGTGCTCTCTAAGAGATAATAAAGTTGTTTGAGTTCGAGTGTGCATGTGTCAGTGTGTGTCTGTGCACAAGTGTCTGTGTACATGTGTCAGTCTGTCAGTTTCTCTGCATTTGTGTGTGTGTGTGTGTGTGTGTGTGTGTGTGTGTGTGTGTGTGTGTGTGTGTGTGTGTGTGTGTGTGTGTGTGACAAATGCATACAAATGCATACAAATACGAACCATACATGCAGACACTTACATGCACACACACGTGAGCGCGCGCGCACGCACACACACACACACATACACGTGACACACACACACACACCACACAGTCACTAACAGATACACACATGCACACACATACACACACACCCCACACACTGAGACACGAGACACGTGCAGAGAGCACTCAGAATGATGATAGTGGTGTTATTGTTATGTAAAGGAAGAGAGAAGCAGACGGACAGACATGTAGACAGACAGACAGATACATATAGCCAGGCATAGAGAGATGTCAAGAAAGAAAGAAGCCGCAAGATTATCGAAACTGCTCACTGAATCACTATTAACAACAGATTTTGCAAAGTTTGCAGCTGTGGACTGCTTCATCGACGACCTTCCCCGCCAGTTCAAAGTTCATTCTTTGCACCTTGACCCAGAAGAGAGTGAAAGAGAAAGGAAAAACCAGACACTCAAAAACCTAACATTCTGAGTTTGAGTGTATTACTATTTATCCCGATGTGATTGTTGTTTTGTGTGTGTGTGTTTTTCCTTCTTCTGTGGCCTCCAAGGCTTGACATCATTCTTGAATGTTGAAATTCTTTTGATGAAGTGCCTGAATCCACCCCTAGTACTGGAAAGTTAAAATTCTTCTTCTGTTTTCTCTTCCCAACCACCATCATCAATTGAATTTGACGGTTCTGGGGACTTCGGTCAGGCAAAAACTGTAGATAAAAACATAGCCGCCCGGATGATCGGCGTTGATATGGAAGGGAATTTGGGGAGGAAGTAAGGGAATGGGAAGTGATGGGCACAGGATGTTAGTGTGTGTGTGGAGGGAGTGTTTGGGGTGTGGGTATAGGAGGGCATGGGTAGGGTGAAGGGGGGAATGGGGGGGGGGGGGGGGTAGGCGTTGTTTCTTAGATCCGGGATTTGAAGCCCTCCACTGAGGCTGATGTTACTGCCTCAGGGGGGGAGGGAGTTCCAATCTCTGATGGTTAAAATGGCAAAAAGTTAAAATCGCTGTGCAGAGAAGAAGGAAATTTAGGTTTTACGTCCACTTGGCTGCCAAACAGCACATATGGGATGAACCATCAACCAACCATCATTCAAAGCTCTGAGCAGATCCTGGAGGTATTGCAACACCAGGTCTGATAAGTGCAGAGAAGAAGGAGCAATTATAATATATGGGGATGTGGTGAGATCTCTAGAGTTATTGTTCTTTGCGTTGCCCAAGAATTTCTCCATAGTTACTGTTCTTTGTGTTTCCATAGAGTGCTAAGATATTAGGGGCTCGTCGTCAGATCCTATAGACTTGGGTTTACATGTGACAGAAACTAAGAAAGCAAAACCCCATTTAGCTTACACATTTAGACTGTAACTTTTAAAGTGTAAGCCAAGTGGGGGTTTTCGCAGAAAGCAACAAAACCAAGATTTTCCCAAGAGTTTTTATGATTCCAGTCAGGCCTCTCTGGTTCTGGCTATTGTGTTTAAGTCCTTAATCATACATGTATATCTGTATTGTTAAAAATTCAGGACTTTACTGGTGTTGCACTGCCTCCGGGCATTGCCTCCAGGATCGTTCCCACCATCTTTATATCTACTAATGTCCCATATGTGTCTGTTCCAGACTGGAGGACGTTAAACAGATTTTCATTAATCTGGCTATCCAAGGGGATAAATAACTCTAAGGACACAGCCCTACAGGAGCACCTGGACAACCTTTTGGCTTGTCTCACAATGCTCAAAGTCTCCTACCGCCTCACAGATGCTAACACCAGCATCCAAGACAATCTACACAAATGCTGACCCCAGCATCACTGACAAGAAATCTTCGACTCGGATTCCGTCCGAACGTTCCAGCAACAAACGGTGCATCGTCACGTGTCAGGGGTGCGCTACGTGTTCCGGAATCATCTACGACGACGGCTGCCACATCAAGAACTCCTGTCCCATCACCATCTATTTCATCGTCTCCATCTCACCGGGAAGACCCAGTCTTCAGGAATATTGCCCTTAAGAGGCAACGCCTAATAGGACGTTAAGCTCGCCATCATTGCATTACAGATCTATCTAATCTTTCACAGTTGCACAGGCTCTAAACTAGTCCATTGTGATAGGTTGCTAGCTGGCCCTTTGTTTAGTTTCACTTCAGCGACCCTACATGTTAATAATTGCCGATAAACGGCAGTTGGCCAGTACTGGAAGAAGACGAACATGTAGGTCGCAGACTTGAAGTTGATGAGTTCTGCCAGAAATAATAATAAAATAATGGTTACGCAAACTTTCTGACTGAAGCTCAAATCATGCTGTGGTTCATTGTGGCAACGGCGGGAATGGCGGCCATACTTTCCTATTTTTTGCTGGGCTTACTCAAACCAGCTGACAAGGAATCGTCGTGGTCTAATTCGTCGCTGGATGCCTTCATAGGTTAGTATGAATGTGGGGGAGAGGAGGTGCAGGGTGGGTGGGTGGGGACAGGGGGGAGGAAGAGAGGGAGGAATGGGGGGGGGGTGATGAAGGGGATGTGTGGAGAAAATATGATGGAAAGTGTGACAGAAAAGAGGAGTGGTGTAAAGAGATGGGGGAAAAAGGGAGGTTCCACTGTACTATCAATCTCTGCTTTGCGCTGTCTTGAGCAGACCCGTGCCAGCCCACGCCCAAGGGAGGCGACAGCCGTCGCCGGCAGTCCAGTTACACTGACAGAGGGCGACAGATCCTGGTGATGTTTGCCACAGAGTACGGCTTCAGCGAGGAGTTGGCAACCAGCTTGCTAGACAGGTAACTGCTAGTGCTAAGAACTGCTGTGTTTAAAGGGGCACCCTGACGGATGAGCTTTTGTAAGAAACACGTCGAGATCTCCAGGAAAACACTCTTTACAGAGATCGCAACACTCACTTTGGTCTGGTTTTCTAGAAATCAAACCATCAAATCGGCGATTCCTCTTTGGCGGAGGTGCTGGAAGTCAAATTATTTCACTGAAAGAGAAGGCGTGTGCCGTCTCTTTTCTAATGGCTGCCTGAGTTTAGACCAAATCGTTTGCATGAAATTTTCGCAATACAAGCATTTTTATTTATTTATAATTTTTTTATGCAGTTTATCTAAAGGAGTTTCGCCCACAACAAAGATGGCTCCATTTTTTTGTTGCTGCACTACAAAAAAAGAAAAAGCTTAATCCACAATGGGTTTGGCCTCCACCCACCCCATCCAAAATGGCTACTCTCCCCGGCATCTCCGCCAAGGAGGAATCACCGTTTCGACGGCTTGATTTCTAGGAAACCAGAGCAAAATGAGTGTTCCGATCCTTGAAAAGGCTGTCTTTCAAGTCATCTTGACGTGTTTCTTGCAAAAACTAATCCGTCAGGATCCACCTTTAAGGGCGCACACACAAAGGGCGCACACACATTAAGGGCGCACACACAGACGCTTAAAATCCGTAAATAAGTAAAAGAAAGAAAGAAAAAATAAGCATGCGTTTCCGCACGACCTTAGATTGAGAGTGGTGTGTTAAGATATGGTGTCAATTTTTGTATGTATAGGCTTCATGCTTTCCTGTGTTGAACATCATTCACAACTTCTTTGTTGCGTTTGACTGCATGCATGCGTTGCATGTTTTGAGTACACATCGTTTAATAAGACCTCCCTTATAAGACCTTAAAAAATCCTCCAAAATGAGGTCTACGAATTAGGGTTTTACGCCCTCTGCGGCCTTTCGGCCTTGTGGGGCATTGCCCAAAATGAGGTCTTATAAGGGAGGGGTCTTATAAGGGAGGTAATTTTAATACTTACAAAGAAGGACAATGTCTCAGAAAAGTATGTCTTATATGGGAGGGAGTCTTATAATGGGAGGTCTTATAAGGGAGGTTCCATTATACTATGTTGAACGAGTTTGTACGAATTGTTCTGCCGTGCATTTCAGGCTCTGCAAGCTATCGGAGAAGAGCGAAGCTCTCTGGCAGCCCCGAATGTTGAACTCCAAACATCATCAGCATGTGCAGTGGGAGAGAGAGTCCGTCTGCTTCTTCCTGGTGTCCACGTGTGGCGATGGTAACTGTCAAATTGATCTGGGTTTGGGGTTTGTTTCTACGTGCTTTTGACTTCTCACATGGGTGGTAGCTTGCTGGAGGTTTGCAATGTAGGACAAATAGAGTAAAGGCATGCCGGGTATTTACCGTATTTTTCTGACTATAAGGCGATACTTTTTTTCCCCCAGACTGAGACCCCTGCGCCTTATAATATGACAAATAATATAGTAAGAAAATATAGTAACAAAATCTGAAATTTGTGTAAAATTTGTTCGAAAATTACGGTGACTATGAATAACATCAACAGATTCTTTCGAGCGCTTTGAAGAAATGTTTTTTGTACACAGTTCGCTTTCACTTTTCTCTGTTTCTCGAGCACAGTTACATGTAAACACCACTACAAACACACATAGAGTGATTAACCCTTCCCTGCCTGGCGGTGTGATGTCACTGATGTCATAACTTTTGATGTCATAGTCCTGGAATGCTGGGCTTTGGTTTAAGCAAGTCAGGAAAGATGTTACTCTAGACTGTTTTCTCAGATTGAGTCTAACATGTCTCTTTTAAATTTCATAATAAGAAAATCAATAATTTCCAAATTATTCTCTGGCAGTGAAGGGGTTAAAAAACATGTTTTGTATACAGTGCACTTTCACTTTTCCCTGTTTCTCAAGCACAGTTGTGTAAACGCCACTACAAACACACATGCAGCGATTAACTCATTCAAGTCGTACCAGCCATATATGTCCGGAATTAATAGATAGCTGTCAATTTGATGCATTTGCTTCAAGGGAAGTAAATCTGTGTGCACACCATACCTTGGTCACTTCTAAACTCGCTTCGCTCCCTTAGACCACAATTTTGCCTCTGACTTTGCTTTTGTGGTGTTTTGTTGTGATGAAACTAATCGGTGTAGAGAGTTTTTCTATATAAAGTCTATATATAAAAAGGTCTGATCTACCACTTCCGTATGTCTAAACCTGAAGTAAAAACCCTGCTTTCATTTCTCCATTTTGTTCATGTATGTTTTGTTTGTGTGTATGGCTGGAGTGATTTGTGAGTTTTTTTTTTAATAATTCAAAATCGTTTTGCCTCTTGGGGGAGCCTAAACAGCTGCACTCTCATCTGTACCGCCTCAAGATATCCCACACAAACGAATGCCCATGTGGGACGGGTATCCAAGACCCCGAACACGTTCTGCAGTACTGTCCGAACTATGCCGGCCCCAGATGGACTGTATGGCCAGTTTCAACAGACATGCAGACGAAGCTGTGGGGAACAGAAAACGACCTTCAACAAACCGCCCATTTCATCAAAACCATCAACATTCGGGTTTGATCAACCGGCCATCAGCATTTTTGGAATGCAGGAGAAGAAGAAGAAGAATTTTTGATGATTTATAATTCTATGTACCTTTTGCCCACTTGTACTTTTACCCCTTTTTTTTTAACACAATTCATAATCATTGCTTACCCTGTGCTCACCCCTGATTTATGGTTGGTGTTATCAATTATATTGGTGACAGTTATGATAGAGATGGAGTTACTATTGTAGTCATAATTTGTATTATAACTATTATGTCACTGTGCGTGTAGGTATGTGTGTGTGTCTTTGTTTTGTCTTCATGAAATTTGTAAAATGGAAAAAAAAATTCAATCAAATTTTAAAAACAAATCGTTGCGATGCGAATGAGTTAACCCTTTCATCGCCACTGTCGCCTCTTGACACCACAATGATTTAGCACCCATGTCACTAAAAGGCATCAAATGAGGGTCTGGTATCCAGTGACCTTATGCTCTTCATTTTGGGAGGTAAGGATAGTCCCTATTTTATGCATGTCACTGAGGTATCCCCAATACACCTCAATGGTGTAGAGTGGCACAGTGGTATCGCGCTCGCTTCGTGTCAAGTAAACCCGAGTTCGAACCTGGGTACAGGGGATTGTTTCCTCTCATTCTGCACTAGGCCTTAACGGTCTGAACGTGGAGTCTTTCGGATGAGACGATAAACCGAGGTCCCGTGTGCCCATGCACTTAGCATACGTTAAACCCAGTGGCAACGAAAAAGTTGTCATTTGGTCAAAAATTTACCCCCCCCTTCCCTCATCAGTGACAAAAATCGCATGCAAATTTAGTTATTTTTTTAAAAATTGGGTGGCGCGCCTCTGGCAGTGACGCGCTCTCCAGGTGGGAGCAACCCGAATTTCACAGAGACGCCTCTGTGACTATAAAGTACCTAATACCTAATACCCATACTGCAGACGAAATGTTTTCTCTACCTATGAAATTATTAATGGAACGTTTTGGTTGAGGAATGGCTGGTGGTGAAAGGGTTAATGGTCTGGCTGTTGCAGGGGTGTTTCCCTCAGATGGGCGGCCCTTCATGACCTTCCTGGAGACCAGAGGCCCCAGCCTGCACCACCTGCGCGTCTCCCTGCTGGCTCTGGGGGACTCCAGCTACCCCCACTTCTGTCGGGCGGGGCTGCAGTTGGCTGATAGGTCAGAAAAACTTTTGTTTTTGTTTTTTTTGTTTTTTGTATTCAACAATTTTTTTTTTCCTTTTCTTCATTCATTCCACAATTCCTGCTTTTACTCACTCTTCCATCCCACTCTTTCATCTTTTTGTTTGTTTTGGTGTTGCTATGAATACAGTGGAACCTCCCTTATAAGACCTTCAAAAATCATCCAAAATGAGGTCTTTTAAGGGAGGGGTCTTATAAGGGAGGTAATTTCAATACTTACAAGGAAGGGCAATGTCTCAGAGAAGTAGGTCTTATGTGGGAGGAAGTCTTATAATGGGAGGTCTTATAAGGGAGGTAATTTTAATACTTACAAGGAAGGGCAATGTCTTAGAGAAGTAGGTCTTATGTGGGAGGAAGTCTTATAATGGGAGGTCTTATAAGGGAGGTAATTTTAATACTTACAAGGAAGGGCAATGTCTTAGAGAAGTAGGTCTTATGTGGGAGGAAGTCTTATAATGGGAGGTCTTATAAGGGAGGTAATTTTAATACTTACAAGGAAGGGCAATGTCTTAGAGAAGTAGGTCTTATATGGGAGGGAGTCTTATAATGGGAGGTCTTATAAGGGAGGTTCCACTGTAGTGTGATTGCGATCCTCATCTTTCGGTGTGAATACTTGAAAAGCTGCAAAGCTTTATACAAATGACGGTTTATAAACTTGCCCCACGCAGACTTGCCCAGCTGGGAGCGCAGGCCGTGGTGGGGACCACGCGGGTGGATGGGGAGGACTGGGCGGCCATCGAGGGCTGGATGGAGGAGGCGGTGGGATGGGTCGGCAGGCAACGGGCCGAGGAGATCTGCCCTGACCTCCGCCACGATTACCTCCCTTTGGACGAGCTGGAGGAGGAGAATAGCGGAGCGGAAATGGAGCACAGTCGACACAGGCCCTTCCTGGCTACATTGAAGGTAGGGTTCCGGCTGAGATGCAGATTAACATACCCCACCCCCACTCAGTGTCTTTGTTCTTTTCGGGTTTTTTCTTGCCTTTGTATTCTACTATATTAGCAGATGTATATTTTTTGAACTCGTTCGCATCGCAACGATTTTGAATTATTTAAAAAAAGTCACAAATCCCTCCAGCCATACACACAAACAAAAGCAGAAATGAAAGAATATTACGGGGTTTTACTTCAGGTTTAGACATAGGGAAGTGGTAGATCAGACCTTTTTATATATAGACTTTATATAGAAAAACTCTTTACACCGATTGGTTTCCCCACAACAAAAGCAAAGTCAGAGGCAACATTGTGGTCTAAGGGAGTGAAGCGAGTTTAGAAGTGACCAAGGTATGGTGTGCACAGATTGAACGTGGAGTCTTTTGGATGAGATGATAAACCGAGGTCCTGTGTGCCCATATACTTAGCACACGTTACACCCAGTGGCAACAAAAAAGTTGTCATTTGGTCAAAGTTTACCACCACCACACACTCTTTCATTCCTCATCAGTCACACAAAAATCGCATGCCGCCTCTGGCTGTGACACACTCTCCAGGTTGGAGCAACCCGAATTTCACAGAGACGCCTCTGTGACTATAAAATACCTAAAAAGTTTAAATGGATGAACATTAACATTTAATATAGAAAATGGTAGAGGTCTAAGAGGTAGAGGTTTAAGTGCTCAATCTGCAGTAAAAAAGGCAAGACTGAAAGAAAAGAAAAACGGAAAGAACCGAGAAATTGAGAGGGGGGTGATAATCTGCATCTTTGCCTGTTAATCTTAGAAGAGCTAGAGTTAACCCCTTCACTGCCTGCCCCTTGTCTACTATGGGGTGCATGATGTCATTGATGATGTCACAACTTTTGATGTTATAGCCCTGGAATGATGATGGTTTTGGGTTTAGACAAGTCAGGAAAGATATATCTCTAGACCAGTTTGTTGGATTGAGTCTACCACGTCTCTTTTATTTTTTTTCGTAATAAGAAATTTTTTAATTTCTTAGATTTCCTCTGGCAGTGAAGGGGTTAACGATTTGTCTGGCAACTGTGAAATACTTGACTTTTTGCGCCCTCATGATATTTGGGGGTACTAACAAATATGACGATGTTCGGGGAAACTAAAAAGTGACAATATTTTGGGTACCTTACTTAAGACTAAGGTGGTTTTAGCCCTTACACTGCCCCATCACGGATATTTCCGTCAACTTCCGGTAACCTATAAACTGCCCCGTCACGGAAATATCCGTCATAGGGTTGTTCTAAGAGTTTCTCTTTTTCTATCCATACGCTTTACGCAGTATGTTCGAATGCATGTGAGAGTGTTCTCAAAGGATAGTATGTTCAATCCCCGTTCAGAAAAGCATAGGTTATATGCATTTTTATTCAGAAAGTTTTGCGATAGACTTAACAACCTAAAACGGCTTGGCAAATAGTTGCCCCGGAACCGGAACCGGGCTCGGCAGTGAAGGGGTTAAAGAAAATAGAATGCAAAAATGATATAGAGCAAAATGTGGCCAGACCTAACACCACTGAGGGAAAAGCTGCACGGAAACCTGACTGATCTCCAGGCGACTACTGCTGTTGGCATCTCCATCTGATGTGATCGACGAAGAAGAAGAAGATATGGAGCGAAGGGTAGAAAGGGTTGAAAAGAGAGAGTTTACTTTGTACTGGGAAGTTGATATTATGACATACCATGATCCAGAGCTTCAGATTGGTTTCAACCTGGGTACTATGACCCCTGATTGCAGAAAGTGATGGGTCAATTTCCAAAATAATGGGCCAATAATGTGTATTGTTACTGTAGTATTACACCTAACATTTATTGCAGACTTTATGGGTCAGGTTACCCCTTGCTGCACAAAATGAGGGGTCAAATCACTATCAATGCGGGTCAACGACCCGAGCCCACTGACAATCTCAAGCTCTGATTACCATCTTCCTTTTTTTTAACCCTTTCGCCGCCAATGCACCACAATGATTTAATACCCATGTCACTAAAAGGCATCAAACCAGGGTCTGTAATCCAAAGACCGTATTTTCTTAATTTTGGGAGGTAAGGATAGGCCTTACTTTGTGCATGTCACAGAGGAATCCCCAATATTGAAGATGATTATTTGTTCTCTACCAGGTAAGAATAATGGAATGGTTTTGCTGAGAACTGGATGGTGGTGAAAGGGTTAAAAGAGATTCGCAGGAACGTGCATCATGTGTGAGAAAAAGAACTGAGCGGATTGTGATATGTGTCAGTCTTGACTCTCCTAGATCTGTCGGCAGCATTTGATACAATAGATCACACCATTCTTCTATCCCGGCTGGAACGTGTTTTTGGAATCCATTCTACAGTTCTACAGTGGTTCTCCTCATATCTAACAAATCGCTTTCAGACTGTCTTGATCAACAACTGCAGTTCAGATCCGAAGTTAATTTCTTGTGGTGTACCTCAGGGATCTGTATTGGGGCCAGTTCTCTTTGTCCTGTACACTGCTCCTCTCTCTGATGTTTTTGCTAGTCACTCTGTTATTGACCATTCCTTTGCTGATGATACCCAGCTTCAAAAATCGGCGGAACCTACCCAACTTGACAGCGCTATTCAGTCTATGGAATCCTGCCTTCATGATGTCAAATCCTGGATGACATGCAACAAATTAAAACTTAATGATGACAAAACGGAAGCTCTGATTGTTTCCTCTCAGCGTATGTCTGCAACGATATCTCTTCCAGAAACTCTTACAGTTGGCAATGCTTGTGTTCAGTTTTCTAAGTCAGCAAAGAATCTCGGAGTTACCCTCGATTCAAATCTTACAATGCATAAACAGGTTATTAATCTCATACGTTCCATCAATTATGAGCTCAGACGAATCAGTGCTGTTCGACACTTTCTGTCTGTTGCAGCCACGAAAACTCTTATTTCTGCCTTTATTCTTTCCCGCATTGACTATTGCAACTCTCTTCTCTGTGGCTGTCCTAAGTATCTCCTGCAACGTGTTCAAAAACTGCAAAACAGTGCAGCACGCCTCACTCTCAAGATTCCACGTTCTGATCATATAACACCTCATCTTCGTAACTTGCACTGGCTTCCAGTAGAGGCTAGAATCAAGTATAAAATAGCTTGCCTTTGTTTCGGTGCTGTTCACTCCTCTGGTCCCGTCTATCTCTCCGAACTAGTAACTGTCTACTTACCTGCTCGCTCCCTACGTTCTTCCTCTGACTGCTGCACACTCAAGGTTCCTCGGGTCCACACGAAATCGTTTGGTGAACGATCTTTCTACTATTTAGCACCTCACTTATGGAATTCCCTCCCACAACATGTCCGCTCATCTGACTCTATCTCCGCCTTTCGCTCTGCCCTTAAAACTCACTTGTTTCGGACATATTATGATTGATTAGTGTTTGTGTGTGAGGTGTGTGTGTGGGTGGGGGGGGGGGGGGGGGGGGGGGGGTCCGGTTTGATTGCAGAAATCTTGTAAAAAATGTATTTACAATTATTTTATTATTCGTATTTTGTATGTAGAATGTCTACGTCTTGTAAACTTTAAATGCTTGTAAATGAGGTAGAAGGGTATTTTTGTTTTTGCAAAATTTGTCTATTATAATTAGTCATGTAATTGGTATGTCGATGGCAGTATGATTTTATTTCAAGTTGCAGTATTGTATTCAAACTTGATTGGGAATGTGAATGTGGTCTCTATGTTTCTTCTTAGAATGTTCATGTTGTAACTATTTTACTTGTATAATTAATTGTGTGCGAGCGTGCGTGTGCGCATGCATGTGTGTGTGTATGTGTTGTGTGTGTGTGTGTGTGTGTGTGTGTGTGTGTGTGTGTGTGAGTAAGGAAGTAAGAGAACGTTGTGTGTAAGCATCGTGCTTATTTTACTTTCTAATGATTAATTATTTGTTTGCCTTTAATGTTCTTGTTATCAATGTAAAGCGCACTGAGCTCATGTGAGAAAGAGCGCTATATAAATTCCCATTATTATTATTATTATGTGTGTTGCAGTGTGTGTGGTGTGTGTGTGTGTGGTGTGTGTGGTGTGTGTGTGTGTGTGTGTGAGTGTGTGTGTGTGTGTGTGTGTGTGTGTGTGTGTGTGTGTGTGTGTGTGTGTGTGTGTGTGTGTGTGTGTGAGTGTTTGTTTTAGAGCAAAGAGTTACATGTACCATATTTTACGAGACTATTAGCCCCCACCCCCACCACCCCCCACCCTCAATTTTACACAAAATTTAGATTTTGTTTTTTTAGTTTATTACTGTATTATTCATCACATTATTGTTGTTGTTGTACCCTGGCTTAAAGACTCCAGGGATCATCCCAACAGCCAAAGCACTTGAACACTATGGTACAAATGCATCAGCTAGCGATAGGGATGAGAACATTACATGTGTGACCGTTTTAAAGACTCCAGGGATCATCCCAACAGCCAAAGCACTCGAACACTATGGTACAAATGCATCAGCTAGCGATAGGGATGAGAACATTACATGTGTGACCGTTTGTGATTACCCTGACACATGGGCATCCACACTCCGTCTTCAGGGGAAGTCACATTATAAGGCACATATCTCAGTCTAGGAAAAAAAATATCGCCTTATAGTCCGTAAAATACTGTATTTTTGTAAAAGAAATCTGCAGGAACCTGCATCTTGAGTGAGAAAAAGAATTGAACTGATATGTGTGTTGGGTTGTGTATGTGTGTATCTGTGAGTCTGTGTGTGTGTGTGTGTGTGTGTGTGTGTGAGAATGTCAAGTCAAGTCAAGTACACTTTATTATCTCAACAGAGAAATTACATTCAGGTGCAACATCAAATCATTTAAAAAACATATCACAAAACAATGGCAGAAAGCACGATAACATTAACATACATGGGATTAAATTAGGAACATGTGTGTGCGTGTTGCATGTTACAGAGCAAAGAGTTACTGACGGTTGTAGAGGATCCCTTCACGGATAGAGAGACCATACACTGTGAGGTTGATTTGACGGGTAGCGGTATCACCTGGACCCCAGGTACACGTGTGTGTGTGTGTGTATTATTAGGTATTAGGTACTTTATAGTCACAGAGGCATCTCTGTGAAATTCAGGTTGCTTCAACCTGGAGAGCGCTTCACAGCCAGAGGCGCGCCACCCATTTTATTTTTTTTTTTGTGTGACTGATGAGGAAGGAAAGGGGGGAGGGAATTTGGACCAAATGACAACTTTTTCATTGCCACTTGGTTTAATGTGTGCTAAGTGCATGGGCACACGGGACCTCGGTTTATCATCTCATCCGAAAGACTCCACTTTCAGACCGTAAGGCCTAGTGCAAAGTGAGATGAAAAATCCCCTGTACCCAGGTTCAAACTCGGGTTTACTTGACACGAGGCGAACGTGTTACTACTGTGCCACTCTACACTACGAGTGTGTGAGTGAGTGAGAGAGAAAGCATACATTATGAGATTGATTTGACGGGCAGCTGTATTACTTGGGCCCCAGGTACACATGTGTGTGTGTGTTTTTGCGTGTGTCAAGTCAAGTCAAAATGATCTTTAATGAGGATGAAAGAATAAGCTAGCACAGCTTTTTTACATCTCGCCCTCAATGCGTGTGTGTGTGTGTATGTGCGTGTATGTATGCATGTGTGTGTGTATGTGCGTGTATGTATGCATGTGTGTGTGAGCGAAACTCAGTAGCAGCATGAGGGGATTGAGCGTAATGAGAGTCACTTACTTCTTCTTCTTCGGTGATGGTGGCCAGCTTCTTTCTTTTTATAGAAGTAAACGCACACACGTTAGGGGGTGACCAAAGAAAAAGAAGCAGAAGAGAGAGAGAGGGGAGAAAAAAAGAAAAAAAAAGCAAAGACAAAAATCAGCTATCACACATAGTCTACTTGAATTTACTTGGGTTGCATCACTTGTTAAACTTATGTTTTTATGACACTCGCATACAATTCAAATGAAGGAAGGTGCTGTGTATTAAGCTCTGATCTTATGCGTGTCGCAATTTTCAGGGGACTCTTTAGGGCTGTATGCAGAGAACAACCCTGCCTCAGTCAACGAAATTTTGGCAATTCTCGCCTTGAACGGTCAAGAGGTGTTTCCTGAGGTCAAGCCTGCCTTCCGTGGCCAAGGTCGGTGAAGACAGACAGACAGACAGAGCGATAGAAAGATTTAGAGAGATAGGTAGAGATGTGTGCCTATGACCAGTTTGTTGGATTCAGTCTACCACGTCTCTTTTATTATTTTTCGTAATAAGAAAATTTATAATTTCTTAGATTTCCTCTTGCATTGAAGGGGTTAACGATTAACGATTATTATTAGATATAACAATAATAATAATTATTATTATTATTATTATTATTAGGTACTTTATAGTCACAAAGGCGTCTCTTTGAAATTCGGGTTGCTTCCACAGCCAGAGGCGCGCCACCCAATTTATTTTTTTTTGCATGTGATTTTTGTGTGACTGATGAGGAAGGAAAGGGGTGGTGGGTGGGTAAATTTCACCAAATGACAACTTTTTCGTTGCCACTGGGTTTAACGTGTGCTAAGTGCATAGGCACATGGGACCTCGGTTTATCGTCTCATCCGAAAGACTCCACGTTCAGACCGTAAGGCCTAGTGCAGAGTGAGAGGAAAAATCCCCTGTACCCAGGTTCGAACTCGGGTTACTTGACACGAGGCAAATGCGTTACCTCTGTGCCACTCTACGCCATATTGAAGCACATGGATGCAACCGTGCCTTGGATACGAGGCGGGGCCTGTTTTTCCAAATTTTGACACCCCCCAAAAAAATTGATTCAAAGTTCAAGGGAAAAAAGTGTTGAATTCTCACTTTACAACCTGGAATAAGCTTCAAATTGAGTATGATTTTGCTTTTTCTTCAGCTTCAGGAGGGGGGGGGGGGGGTTGCCCCCTGACCCCCCAGCCCTGTACCCTACCAGGGCCCTGGGTGTCCCCTGGACCCCTGCCTTGCCTGTTTTTTGATTTTCTCCAGTTGCATCCATGTAAACATAGGGGGTGTCTAAAGTGCAAGATTACCTGTTGTTTGTTTTTTAACTCTGCAGGGCCGATATCGGTCAGAGAGGCGTTGCGGTGGTGCTATGACATCAAGAAGGCCACGCCCGGCACGCTGTCGGTGTTACACGAACGTATCACTATCAGCTCCGCGTCACTTCGCTCCAAGCTCTCTCACCTTCTGTCGTCCAAGGTAGCGCGGGTCATTTATAATAACACACATATTTTGTTTTGATATATATGTACTTGGAGAGAAATTTGTTGTCACAGTGAACAGACTACGAAAGACATAGAAACATCAGTCATTTTGTCTTTACCAGGACATATCTTATTTAAATAACATAATATCTAGAACTTCATTTACTCTCATAATCATAACATAAACAACAGACGTTTAGACAGAGTGTTTGATTTTATTTCATTTATTTCTTTTTTCCTTTTCTTTTGCTCAATTATCATATATGAATGATGTATTATTGTACTTACACAGTCTGTCATTCACCAAATATTTTTCATGAAATATTTCAGGAGCACGCTGTAAGCGCTAGCTTGTTGATGCTCTCTTTTGCTTTCTGTTATAATATGTGTTGTTTGGAAATATTAAAGATTTGTTTAAACCAGACGTTGATTGTACGTATAGAAGTTAGAACTTCACATATAGCTATGGCATCCTATTGTGTGATTCAGTAATTGTAAAGTGCTTAGAGATCATTCTCAGACCCAAAGATGAGAGGTATGTACAGCAGCACATGACCATGGAGGGTGCATTCTCCAACCAGGGTGTTCCTGTGCCATGTCATATGCAGCGTCGTACACTTTTCTGGGTGGAACGTCATTCATTGTCCTAGTGTATCACTGTTGAGGCGGCTGCATATGATAAGCGCGCATTTTTCTATTGTCGATAAACTCGCATCGACTTTTTCCGGCTCATATGAGCGCATGCATGTAGTCCGAAATGAACGCATCCCCTCTGTCGTAATTGAGCGCATCGCTTCTGTCCTAAATGAGCGCATTCAGTTTTTATCATCGAGCGCAATGTTTTGTCCAATAAGCGCGCATCTTTGGAACCTAAGAAAGATCGAGGATGTCAAAAAGAGCGCGTTGTAAAATGTGATGTGAAACCCTAAACCTATCCCTAACCCTATCCCTAACCCGCATGTTGATCGGTTTTGAAAGAAAGCTGGCGAATTCAAAATCACACTTTTAACAAGACACTGTTAACAAGACCTGACCAAAAACGTGCGGTGCGTGCATATCAGCGGCCTACATGCGCTCTTATCGGCAGAAGGGATGCGCTCTTATGAGCATGCAAATGTGCGCTTATGAGCGATGCACGCTTATTGCCTGCGCCGGTTGAGGCGGATTTGTGTCCGATAATATTTTGAAAAAAAAGAACGGACAGCAAAAAATCTTCTCTCTCTCTCTCTTTCTCTCCATATTTTCCATCCCTGGCCACCACTCTGTAATGCCCAGGGAGACTTGCTATCTGATGGTAAGTTGAATCATCTTGTCTAACTGGATATAAAGAGCGTGTGAGTGGTGGCCTATTTTTATTTTTTTCAGTTGCGGAAAGACATAAAAACTATAAAAAGGTTTAGCTTTAATAGAAATTAGTAATAATTTATCGAGACTTGGCTTTTTTTCTTCTTTCATTTTTTTAGTTCTATATCGCGTCATTTACTGAATGACTGGTGAAATTTCAGATAAACAGTTGTTGTCATTTAAAGTATATTGAATGATAACGTTCATTGCTAGAAAATATGTACTTGTCATGTTAACTCCTTGACTGCCTTAAACATATCACGTACTGACTTGATGGCATCACTGACGACGTCATCAGATGAATAGGGTTAACTCTGATATTCTGGTTTTTGCTCTTGCACAAGTCAAGAGAGTTATATCCCCAGACCATTTTGCCAGATTGGCTCTATCAGTTGTCTTTTTCATGTCATGATTTGTACAATTAATTTTTCTTTAATTTTCTCTGGCAGTCGAGGGGTTAAGACAACTTTTCTTGGGTGTATAAAAAAGGTAACTTTAGTTTGGGCTGTGTATCTTGTGTCCACACACAGGAAGTTCAGGACATTTGTCCCATTGATAATGCTGAGCCAGGACACGTTGTCCCATTAAAGGTCCCTGTGCATCCCTGGATAAGGATAGGCTTGGTTTGATACATGTCATAGGGAGATTCACAGTATTGCAGATGCCAACTTTTCTTCACCCAGGTAGGCTTGATAGATAATTTGGGCTAAAAAATGGCTGGAACGAGCGGCGTGGGAGCAACACCACTGTACAGCCCAGAAGATGGGACAGCAAAAAAAAAAAAAGAAAAAAAGGCTGGCGTTAAACATTTCACATGTTATACCAAACGGCCTCTCAGCATCGCATTAGTAGCGGCTGACCATAATTTTTTGCATTTCACAAGAGATCAGACCTTGGGGGTAGACTATTTAATACTCACAAAGTTGATGAATTGTGTAGTTAAAAACACTTAGAAATGAAATCAGAAATATTTCGCTTTCCTTTTTGGAGGTCAGTAGGGTATAGTTCACTGCTCTTTCACTTTTCAGATATCACGACTTTCATGTTTTCAGGAGGAGTGCAGAGCCTACCTGGATGGACGGCGGTTAGGGCAGGTGTTGTGCGACTGGTGCGGCCGTCGACTGCCTCAGCCTCCATTGGTGGACGTTGTCCACTCCCTGCTCAGATCGCTGCGCCCTCTACAGCCGCGATACTACTCCATCTCCTCCTCCCCTTTGCTGGTCAGTCGTATTGCTGGATGGATGCCTCATGCCTCCATACGGGGAGCTGGACGTCCCCGCCCCCTCCACGAGTCTCTCCCCGTGGGGATACCGGGGGGCTTTGGTATAAGTAGTCAGGGTGGGTGGATGGATGCCTCGTGCCTCCATACGTGGAGCTGGACGTCCCCGCCCCCTCCACGAGTCTCTCCCCGTGGGGATACCGGGGGGCTTTTGGTATAAGTAGTCAGGGTGGGTGGATGGATGCCTCGTGCCTCCATACGTGGAGAGCTGGAGTCCCCGCCCCCTCCACGAGTCCTCTCCCCGTGGGGATACCGGGGGGGCTTTGGTATAAGTAGTCAGGCATGGTAATCTTCAGAGAATTCTCTGAATTCAGAGAAAAGTGAATGTAGAAAACCAAATATCAGATGGAGTTTTATATATTTTGTCCTGAAAAGAAATTGCCCCTTGATCACCATAAAGGGCTCTTTACCCAATGAGACCACCATGAAGCAATGTCTCCTGACACCCCCCAAATATTTTCAGATAAAAATGCTTTTCCTCCGGTCCACTACCATGCCTAGTATCCCCACCTTCTGGAAGTTCTGTGCTTGTAACTTACTCTAATCTGTCACTCTCTTTGACTCTGCCTTTCCCCTTTGCTTTCTGTCGTCTACTATCTTTCTGACTTATTATTGTCTCATTCTCCTGCCTTTTTTATGAATTTTTTTTTCAAAATAATGTTCTCTTATTAGCTCCTCTAAAATTGGAATGTCAGCTGAATGCTGACACTTGGCACTGATTCAATTTTTGGCATTACTAACAATCAATCTTCATTGTCCCCAACAAGAGTTAACTTCCTTATTGTCACTGCTGTTTTTAGTCCCAGAGCCGAAGGTTCGGGGAGCTATTGTTTCTGTCTGATCCGTCCATGCTTCCGGCGTGCCTCCGTCCGTCCGTCTGTCCGGCTATTCGTCCGTTTTTCTCAAAAACTATTCAGTCTATCATCATCAAATTTGGTATACTAGTTTGCTAAGATGCAAGCTATCCACTGATGTATTGAGTTTTACATTAAGGTCAAGGTCGCGCCAGTTACGGGGTTCAAACCCCCAAACACATAATCGCTAATATCTCGCGAATTTTGCATGTATTTCAATGCAGTTTTTTTCACAACATTTCTTGATGAATGGTCTATAACACAGTTGTCATGAATTTTTATATTTTTTTTATATTGTAGGGATAATTCTTGCTTTAGAACAGTATAATCAAGGCCTAACAATTTTAGAATCTGGACCCTGTCTTGATCACCTATGCCTATTTTGATCCAATTTTGTCCACAAAATGTCTTGAAGAAGGCTATGATTGGAAGTGTCATTGCTTCAACAGGTTGTTAATTACCGCACTTTTCAGACTATTAATGACTTAGCACCACGAAAGTGGTGTCAAACTGACCATTCTGAAAAAATTATACATTACATTTGAAAACTTCCGACAATTCTCTTTCTAATGATACAAGAGCCATTCTTATATCTTTTTCCATTCTAGAGTTATGAGCACTTAAAGTTAGTAGGGTGAGCGTCAGCCATTTTGAGAAAAAACCAGTCTAAACTCTAGCCTAGCTGAAGAAAATGCATTGGCCTACTCATTTTTAAACACTTATAAGACTATTTAGAGACCATGTTAAAGATTATGCTTTATAAATATGAAAGATAAGATGTTAGAGAACATAAAATTACCCATATCTCAAAATTGACAAAAAATGAGATTTTTGACTTTGCAAGCCTATTGTGAGAAACTAGCCCAGCGACTTAATGTCCCTTTCATGGTGCTGAGTCACTTAAGGTGATACTTTTTTTTTCCAGACTGAGATCCTTGCGCCTTGTAATGTGACTAATGATATACAGTGTAGTAAGAAAATATAGTAACAAAATCTGAAAAATACGGTACACAGGTTTGTAGTTGTAGTAAAGATATTAGCAGAAACCAGGCCTTGCAGTGAAACTTGCAGGAAATAGCTTTTTGTGTTAATATACATATTTTCTTTTTCACAACACAAATGTTTTCCTTTCTCACTGACTGTTTCGTCCACCCCTGTAGACTTCCTCGGAGTGAATGAGGTGAGAACGTCTCACTCGCTGCTCTGAAAGGTAAACTTTTGTGTTGTGAAAAAGAAAATATGTATATTAATTGGAGTTACCAACACGATGAACTTTTTCAAGGAGCTTTTGCGTTCTGTGGCAGGACGACAATGGGCTGTCGGCGACGGTGGTCAAGTAACAACTGGCATGGACTCTGAAGTGACCCACACTTGTCATAATGACAGTTGGTTTGTTTTATCCTGTGTGGCAGGATGACAATGTGCTGTCGCTGACGGTGGTCAAGTAACAACATTTGTCAGAATGACAGATTGGTTTGTTTTATCCTGTGGCAGGATGACAGTGTGCTGTCGCCGACGGTGGTCAAGTAACAACTGACATGGACACTGAAGTGACCGACACTTGTCAGAATGACAGATTGGTTTGTTTTTTAATCCTGTGGCAGGATGACAGCATGCTGTCACTGATGGTGGTCAATTCACCACTGACATGGACACTGAAGTGACCGACACTTGTCAGAATGACAGTTTGTTTGTTTTATCCTGTGTGGCAGGATGACAGTGTGCTGTCGCTTACGGCGGTCAATTCACCACTGACATGGACACTGAAGTGACCGACACTTGTCAGAATGACAGTTGGTTTGTTTTATCCTGTGTGGCAGGATGACAGTGTGCTGTCGCTGACGGCAGTCAATTCACCACTGACATGGACACTGAAGTGACCGACACTTGTCAGAATGACAGATTGGTTTGTTTTTTATCCTGTGGCAGGACGACAGTGTGCTGTCGCTGATCAAGTAACAACATTTGTCAGAATGACAGATTGGTTTGTTTTATCATTGGTTTGTTTTATCATGTGTCAGGACGACAGTGTGCTGTCGCTGACGGTGATCAAGTAACAACATTTGTCAGAATGGTTTGTTTTATCATGTGTCAGGACGACAGTGTGCTGTCGCTGACGGTGATCAAGTAACAACATTTGTCAGAATGACAGATTGGTTTGTTTTGTCCTGTGGCAGGACGACAGTGTGCTGTCGCTGACGGTGGCAGTGGTTCGCTACGTGGACGGGGGGAGGGAGGGGGGAGGGGTGGCCACCACCTACCTCCAGGATCGGCTGCGGGCAGGGCAGACGCTGCCCGTCTTCCTCAGCCCCAACCCGGATTTCCGCCTGCCCCCCTCTCCTTCCCCCACCCCCGTTGTGCTGATTGGGGCCGGCACTGGCATAGCTCCCTTCAGGGCTTTTATTCAGAACAGAGGTACAGTGAAACCTCCCTATGAAGACCTTCTCATTCCAGTCGTTCCGGCCATATATATGTCCGGAAATTAATAGAGAACTGTCAATTTGATGCATTTGCTTCAAGGGAAGTAAATCTGTGTCCACACAATACCTTGGTCACCTTCTAAACTCGCTTCGCTCCTTTTAGACCACCATTTTGCCTCTGACTTTGCTTTTGTAGTGGTTCGTTGTGTGGGGAAACCAATCGGTGTAGAGAGTTTTTATAATATAAAGTCTATATATTAAAAAAGTCCCCTTCTTTTGCCCGTTAATTGGGGACCAGGGGGAATCCACCTGTACTTTACACTTGTCGTGTCGTTGTCTGTTTGTTGTTTCTTTTTCCAGAGTTAATTGGGGACCAGGGGGAAATCCACCTGTACTTTACACTTGTCGTGTCGTTGTCTGTTTGTTGTTTCTTTTTCCAGAGTTAATTGGGGACCAGGGGGAAATCCACCTGTACTTTACACTTGTCGTGTCGTTGTCTGTTTGTTGTATCTTTTTCCAGAGTTAATTGGGGACCAGGGGGAAATCCACCTGTACTTTACACTTGTCGTGTCGTTGTCTGTTTGTTGTTTCTTTTTCCAGAGTTAATTGGGGACCAGGGGGAAATCCACCTGTACTTTACACTTGTCGTGTCGTTGTCTGTTTGTTGTATCTTTTTCCCAGAGTTAAATGGGGACCAGGGGGAAATCCACCTGTACTTTACACTTGTCGTGTAGTTGTCTGTTGTTTCTTTTTCCAGAGTTAATTGGGGACCAGGCGGAAATCCACCTGTACTTTACACTTGTCGTGTCATTGTCTGTTTGTTGTATCTTTTTCCAGAGTTAATTGGGGACCAGGGGGAGATCCACCTGTACTTTACACTTGTCGTGTCATTGTCTGTTTGTTGTATCTTTTTCCAGAGTTAATTGGGGACCAGGGGGAGATCCACCTGTACTTTACACTTGTCGTGTCGTTGTCTGTTTGTTGTATTTTTTCCCAGAGTTAATTGGGGACCAGGGGGAGATCCACCTGTACTTTGGATGTCGTCATCCCGACAAGGATTTTTTGTATCGCCAGCAAATAGGTAGGAAGCTTGATTTACAGTGTTATTGTTATGTTTTTAATGTATACTTCTAATCATTATCATAATTGCATGGGTGCTACTCTTTCAGTTTTACGCTGATTTCAGTATTTTTCATTTTTACCTGAAACTGAACTTCAGGTTTTTTTTTATTCATCCAAAAATTGTTTTCACCACAAGCCATTTGGGGCGTTTTGAAATTGGTTGTTCTATCTTGGAAGTTTACAAAGGCAATGTAATAATTTTACAAGACTTATCAGACTCCAACTGTCTCTATCATTTTAACTGTCTGTGATCATCTGTCTCATTATACATGTATCTCTCTTAAGTTGCCCCCCCTGAATCGTCCGATGGGGCTCTGCCCCTGTACCCTGCTGGGGCCATGGGTCCCTGGACCCCTGCCTTTCAGTTTTTTTTCATTTTGGGGAGTTGCACCCATGTAACTGATTTTTTTCTGAAGAAAATTTGAAGATCAATACCAACGTCTTTTTTCTTTAAAATAACATAAAAAAAAGAATGATAACCTGTCATAGAATTAGTGGACTAACATTTTTCAATGTCCAACCCGTGTTGAAAGTTTGATTATTATTCAATGTACCTATATTTATTACGGTATTTAAGCTCAGCAATGTAGTATATGTGTGTATACGTGTCTGTGTGTGAGACGCGTGCGCGTGTGTGTGTGAATATGTGCATGCGTATGTGTATGTGTTGTGTTATTTTTGTCATGTGGTTTGTATTATTTTTGTTAATTATGTTTATGTTCTGTATTTGAAAATGTAAAAAAAAAGGTTCAATAAAAAAAAAAGAAGGGGAAAAAAGAAAAAAAGAAAGAAAAAAAGACTAGCTATCAATTTGATTCATACTAGACAGTAGGATTTCTCACTGCTCTTAACTCCTGTGGGTATTTTACGTGCATAAAGCGCACAGGTCAGACTTGCTTTAAGTCCCCATCTGAAGGACTCGACGTTCAGTTCGATTTTCCCATCGGACTAGAAAGAAAGGGCGAGGCCAGGATTCGAACCCAGGTTTTCCCTTGCGTTGAATAGGCAGGCGAATGCCTTAACCACTCTGCCACCTTTCTACCTGGAAAGAACCACTGGAAAATGTCTTTTAACGACAAGTTTGTGCTCAGGTGAAACTTCTCTAGTTCTGCCACATGAAAATAGAAACCCTTTTGTCAGGAGTGGTTCTTTCTCCGATGTTTCCAAGTCCTCTGACAATGAGCTGTTCTGGTGACCCGACAGGAGAAAACGCTTGCGGCTTATTTGACTTTTCTTGGTCAAATAGGGTTACCCCCCCCCCCCCCGGGTTAATCCCAGGGTTAATCCCCCCTCCCTCCAGTGGGGATGCCCCTTGGGCAAGGTATATCCTTTGTAGACAGATTCTGGCCCAGCCTGACAGCATCTGCCTTCTCTGCTATGAAGCGATGGATCGTTATTAAACACTGATACGTCCCCCGTGGGGATACCGGGGTGTGGGTGGGGGTTGTCTTTCGTACAAATAGTTCCCCCACCTTCTGGCAGTTCTGTGCTTGTAACTTCCTCTAATATTTCACTCTCTTTGACTCTGCCTTTCCCTTTGCTTATCTACTGTCTTGCCTTACTGGTCCGTTTCTTCTGCCTTTGTTCTAGAATATCTTTTCAAAGAATTTCACCAGCCGAAAATGGACATGCTAGGCCTATTTCTTAGTTAGGCGCATAACAGCAGCATGACGCATCTGCGCTCATAATTGGACAGAGAAGTCCGAGCGATCGACGAAGAAAATAGGCTTAATTTATTTTTGCCACTTGCGCGCACGCTGGAGAGAGGGGTTTATCGTCGCTAAGAAACTGTCTTCAAATGGAATGCCACCTGGTGTCAAGGACTAAGGGCCATAACTCTTCCTAAGCTGCCCATACTTTTTCTCATGTTGTTGTTGTTGTTGCAGAGCGTTGGGAAGCCAGTGGAGTGGTGCGTTGTCGCCCGGCCTTTTCCCGCCATCATGGGCGCACCTACGTTCAGGATCTGTTGGAGGAGGACGCTGCTTTGGTGTGGTCACTGATAGATCAGGTCAGCTGTACCGTGCTTGGTGTGGTCACTGATAGATCAGGTCAGTTGTACCATGCTTGGTGTGGTCACTGATAGATCAGGTCAGTTGTACCGTACTTGGTGTGGTCACTGATAGATCAGGTCAGTTGTACAGTGCTTGGTGTGGTCACTGATAGATCAGGTCAGTTGTACCATGCTTGGTGTGGTCACTGATAGATCAGGTCAGCTGTACAGTACTTGGTGTGGTCACTGATAGATCAGGTCAGTTGTACCGTGCTTGGTGTGGTCACTGATAGATCAGGTCAGCTGTACCGTGCTTGGTGTGGTCACTGATAGATCAGGTCAGTTGTACCATGCTTGGTGTGGTCACTGATAGATCAGGTCAGCTGTACAGTACTTGGTGTGGTCACTGATAGATCAGGTCAGTTGTACCGTGCTTGGTGTGGTCACTGATAGATCAGGTCAGCTGTACAGTACTTGGTGTGGTCACTGATAGATCAGGTCAGCTGTACCGTGCTTGGTGTGGTCACTGATAGATCAGGTCAGTTGTACCATGCTTGGTGTGGTCACTGATAGATCAGGTCAGCTGTACAGTACTTGGTGTGGTCACTGATAGATCAGGTCAGTTGTACCGTACTTGGTGTGGTCACTGATAGATCAGGTCAGCTGTACCGTACTTGGTGTGGTCACTGGTAGATCAGGTCAGCTGTACCGTACTTGGTGTGGTCACTGGTAGATCAGGTCAGCTGTACCGTACTTGGTGTGGTCACTGGTAGATCAGGTCAGCTGTACCGTACTTGGTGTGGTCACTGGTAGATCAGGTCAGCTGTACCGTACTTGGTGTGGTCACTGGTAGATCAGGTCAGCTGTACCGTACTTGGTGTGGTCACTGATAGATCAGGTCAGTTGTACCGTAGCTTGGTGTGGTCACTGTCACTGGTAGATCAGGTCAGCTGTACCATACTTGGTGTGGTCACTGATAGATCAGGTCAGCTGTACCGTACTTGGTGTGGTCACTGATAGATCAGGTCAGCTGTACCGTACTTGGTGTGGTCACTGATAGATCAGGTCAGCTGTACCGTACTTGGTGTGGTCACTGATAGATCAGGTCAGCTGTACCGTACTTGGTGTGGTCACTGATAGATCAGGTCAGCTGTACCGTACTTGGTGTGGTCACTGGTAGATCAGGTCAGCTGTACCGTACTTGGTGTGGTCACTGGTAGATCAGGTCAGCTGTACCGTACTTGGTGTGGTCACTGGTAGATCAGGTCAGCTGTACCGTACTTGGTGTGGTCACTGGTAGATCAGGTCAGCTGTACCGTACTTGGTGTGGTCACTGGTAGATCAGGTCAGCTGTACCGTACTTGGTGTGGTCACTGGTAGATCAGGTCAGCTGTACCGTACTTGGTGTGGTCACTGGTAGATCAGGTCAGCTGTACCGTACTTGGTGTGGTCACTGATAGATCAGGTCAGCTGTACCGTACTTGGTGTGGTCACTGATAGATCAGGTCAGCTGTACCGTACTTGGTGTGGTCACTGATAGATCAGGTCAGCTGTACAGTACTTGGTGTGGTCACTGATAGATCAGGTCAGCTGTACAGTACTTGGTGTGGTCACTGATAGATCAGGTCAGCTGTACAGTACTTGGTGTGGTCACTGATAGATCAGGTCAGCTGTACAGTACTTGGTGTGGTCACTGATAGATCAGGTCAGCTGTACCGTACTTGGTGTGGTCACTGATAGATCAGGTCAGCTGTACCGTACTTGGTGTGGTCACTGATAGATCAGGTCAGTTGTACCGTGCTTGGTGTGGTCACTGATAGATCAGGTCAGCTGTACCGTACTTGGTGTGGTCACTGGTAGATCAGGTCAGCTGTACCGTACTTGGTGTGGTCACTGATAGATCAGGTCAGTTGTACCGTACTTGGTGTGGTCACTGATAGATCAGGTCAGTTGTACCGTGCTTGGTGTGGTCACTGATAGATCAGGTCAGCTGTACCGTACTTGGTGTGGTCACTGGTAGATCAGGTCAGCTGTACCGTACTTGGTGTGGTCACTGATAGATCAGGTCAGCTGTACCGTACTTGGTGTGGTCACTGATAGATCAGGTCAGCTGTACCGTACTTGGTGTGGTCACTGATAGATCAGGTCAGCTGTACCGTACTTGGTGTGGTCACTGATAGATCAGGTCAGCTGTACTGTACTTGGTGTGGTCACTGATAGATCAGGTCAGCTGTACCGTACTTGGTGTGGTCACTGATAGATCAGGTCAGTTTTTAGTACTGTGCGATAGATTTGTTATAGGATGCTGCCTTGCTTTGGTCACTAATAGATCAGGTCAGTTGTAATCACATTGTGCGACATGGGCAGAATGTTTTTAGTACTGTGCGATAATTTTTTATAGGATGCTGCCTTGCTTTGGTCACTAATAGATCAGGTCAGTTGTAATCACATTGTGCAACATGGGCAGAATGTTTTTAGTACTGTGCGATAGATTTTTTTATAGGATGCTGCCTTGCTTTGGTCACTAATAGATCAGGTCAGTTGTAATCACATTGTGCGACATGGGCAGAATATTTTTAGCACTTTTTTTATTTTATGGGACTCTGCCTTACTTTGGTCACTGATAGATCAGGTCATAATCATGATGTGCGGCATGGGCAGAATATTTTTAGCCTGTATATTATGGACTTATTTTGCTATGTTCTAGTCACAGAGACTATTGCTGTGAAATTTGGGTTGCTCCCACCTGGAGTGTGTCACCTTAACCCTTTCACCGCCAGCCATATTTCAACCAAAACATTGCCGAATTAAATTTTTACCTGGGTAGAGAACAAAATCCATCTGCAGTATTGGGGATTCTTCTGTGACATATATAAAATAAGGTCTATCCTTGCTTCCCAAAACTAAGACAATAGGGTCTTTGGATAATAGACCCCAATTGGATGCCTTTTAGTGTATGTGTTAAATCACTGGGGTGCTAAAATGCGACTTTGGCGGTGAAAAGGGTTAATTAAGTGAAGCGCCATCCATGGTTTTCCATGGGGAGAAGAGAGGGAGGGGGGGGGAGGGAAACCTAGCTATCTATGTGGTCATACCAGGCAGCGGGATTTCTCCCTGCTCTTACCGACTTATTGCCGTGGGATTTTAACGTGCGTAAAGTGCACAGGTCAGACCAGTTTTAAGTCCCCATCCAAAGGACTCTACGTTCAGTTTGGATTTTCCCGTCAAACTAGAAAGGGCAAGGCCGGGCTTTTAACCATACGGGTGTTGCTGTGCATTCTAACAGGCAGGAGCTGTGGTTTACGTCTGTGGGGACGCCGGTCGCTTCGCCCCCGATGTGGAGATGACCTTGACCTCCATCATCGAGCAGCAAGGTCAGATGTCGCCGGATGATGCCCAGAAGTATCTGACCGAGCTGCACAACACTGGACGATACCAGAAAGACGTCTGGCTGTCCTGACCTTGTTTCGTCTTCCAGAGTGGCATTTGGCCAAGGTTAGATAGGGCTATATTTAGTCATGACATTCTGTTGTATCAAAGCTTACGTGATATGCGTTTCCTTTTAAGGCCTTCGCACACTAGCATCAGGCGTCAATTGTTTCTCAGAGCAACGTCTTGACGCGTTGACGCCTGCATCACAGCACACATTGTAGCGAGGCAGTGGTGTTCTCACACACGACTCTTGTCGCTTTGCCTCTTGTCGCGCCAACTTCCTTATTTGGAAAGCAAGGAGAGATTACTCTAGCGTCAGACGCTTTATTTCGGGTTCGAGCAAGTCTGCCATTTATTTTTCTTCAATCAGAGTTATGGTCCTTCCGTCCGTTGTGATTGGCTAGTTTCACGATCTCTGCGATCTTGAGCATCAAAATTAGAGCCGGTTCTATTCTCGAGCAACAAAAAATCGCGCAGCTACGCATAAAAAATCCTGCCGCGCCGCGAATCTCTCACACACAAGCGGCACATCAAACTGCGCCTTGCAGCAAAAAATCGCCGCGATCTCGAGATCTTGACGCTAGTGTGCGAAGCCCTTTAACTTTCCCCAGGCATCAGAATTGTCAGAGGATCACCTTTAACTTTCCCCAGGCATCAGAATTGTCAGAGGATCAGAGGATTAAGAATTTCTGACAGAGGATTGGCTTCTACTGTCAGAGATTTTGCCTTTTTATTGAGCATCATCCTGTGTGTTAAAAAGCATTTTAAAGCGATTTATCGCTGTATTAAGCCTTTTTGGTGATGTTGGGAACTGATTTCAGTGTTGTCCTTTTTCAGTCTAGGGCCTTGATGGCCCTTTTATGGCGGTTTTCAGAGGATTGGACTTCAGACTATTCTGATGCCTGTTTCCCCGACGACTGTTAAACGTTTTCATATTTGTTGACTGTGGGTTGTACAGACACCCATACATAGAGGAATTCATAGTACACAACCTTATTCAGTGACAGTGGGTGGTTGGAACACCCATACTCTATGTAGTGGAATGTTGTTACAAAGCCTTATTCAGTGACAGTGGGTGGTTGGAACACCCATACTCTATGTAGTGGAATGTTTGTTACAAAGCCTTATTCAGTGACAGTGGGTGGTTGGAACACCCATACTCTATGTAGTGGAATGTTTGTTACAAAGCCTTATTCAGTGACAGTGGGTGGCTGGAACACCCATACTCTATGTAGTGGAATGTTTGTTACAAAGCCTTATTCAGTGACAGTAGTGACAGTGGGTGGTTGGAACACCCATATTCTATGTAGTGGAATGTTTGTTACAAAGCCTTATTCAGTGACAGTGGGTGGCTGGAACACCCATACTCTATGTAGTGGAATGTTTGTTACAAAGCCTTATTCAGTGACAGTAGTGACAGTGGGTGGTTGGAACACCCATATTCTATGTAGTGGAATGTTATTACAAAGCCTTATTCAGTGACAGTGGGTGGTTGGAACACCCATATTCTATGTAGTGGAATGTTTGTTACAAAGCCTTATTCAGTGACAGTGGGTGGTTGGAACACCCATATTCTATGTAGTGGAATGTTTGTTACAAAATCTAATTTGGTGAGTGTGGGTGGTTGAAGAACATTATACTCTCGATCTTTGTGAAGAAATTCATGTTAGAATCCTTATTCAAGGACATTGGGAGAATGAAACATCCACACAAGTCGACAGATAGGGATAAGTTGTTTTTTCCTTCTGTAAAAGTATGGGTGTCTTAAACACCCACAGTCAACAAATAAGGGTGCATCAACTTTAGTGTTTATTTATTTGTTTACTTTATGTTTCTTTACAGTTGTGTTTGGTTTATATGATGCACAATGAATTAATTAATAGCTATTGAAAATGTTAGGTAAACATCTTTATCAGGTTAAAGATTACTGACAATTTAACGTCAGTCTGGGTGTTTTTTGACCCAGAGTCGTCGGGGGAAAGTTAAGTATATGTGATAATTAAGGTTTCCTTCAAATTGCAGTTATACAGTTGTCTTTTAACGTGGAAAAGATTCTCTATCCAATTTTGTTTCTTGACATCGTTATTGTGTCATGCTCTCTCCCTCCCCCCCCCCCATAAGTTATGTGCAATAGAATTTTTAGCTCGCAAAGCTGAGCTTATATTATCATGATTGATGTGTGTGTGTGTGTGGGGTGGTGTCAATCACCAGTACATGTGTAAAAAACTGTAACAACACATGCACTCTTCCTAGTAAAAACTTTAACATTGTAATTTTTTTTCCAGAATCAACAAAAAATAGCACAGGCAAACTTTGCACGATGATACAAAATACCATCATTATATTTTCAGTGACTCCATCTGTGCAAAACGTATCAAGAATGGTATGGTAGTAAATCAGTTATTCATTTTTGAAGTGAGGGTTGAAAGAGTACATGTGTACTTTTCAGAGTGCAGAAGGCACAAAACATTAGTGAGCTAAAGATCGCTGTCCACCCCCCACCCTCTGTCTCTACTTGATCGAGCTGTTTGCAGCGCTTTCGACCTTGTTAATACTTACCACCCACCCCCCCCCTGTATGCCATTTCCTCCCCCCCCCCCCCTCTCTTTCTCTCTCTAACCTTTCTCATATCGTTTTACACCTATATTGTTTAGGAATTTGTGAGCTCGTACGATTTCCCCCCCCCCCCCCCGAAATTGTGAGTGCCTAAAAGGCGTGCGCATGGAAAAGGTGAGGTGGGTGGGTGTGGGGGCGTTTGTCCATGCCTTGATTTTTTCTCTGAATTAATTAATTTTATATACTTCATGTTGTTTGGGTGAATGCCAGAACTGGCCATCTGTGCTCTTTATTCCTTTTGAGATAGACCGTTCTGGCAGGCACCCCTCGTAATAATGTTTTTTTTCTTGATTGTTTTCTCTCGTAATATTTGTAAAGCGCTCTGAGGATGATTTTTTTTATCATCGAAGAGCGCTATAGAAGCTTTATTTATTTATTATTATTATTATTACTTAAAGTGAATCATGAATACGAGTTGAAAATCAGAAAATATATATATTTTTTAAATTTTAACTATGGTTTTGCTGCATTTGATCAATACCAGTTTTTGCTGTGTGTGAAAATGAGTTGATTTGCTGCATGTGATCAAAATGAATTTGAATCAATGAGGTATCATCATTTGTTGATTTAAAAAAAAAAAGGACTGTGATATGTTTGTACATGTGTCTGTTTGTTGTCAATAACTAAGATTTAATGGTATAATTTAATGAGACATTAACCCTTTCACCGCCAATGTCGCATTTATTCACCACAATGGTTTAACACCCATGTCACTAAAAGGCATCAAATCATGGCCTGTTATTTCAAGATCTTAATTTCGGGAGATAAGGATATCTAATGTTATACATGTCACAGAGGAATTCATAATATTGCAGATTTTTTTCTCTCTACCCCGTTAAGTTTATTGGTATTTTTTGGCTGAAATATGGCTGGCAGCGAAAGGGTTAATATTATCCTTGATATTTATGATCAATGAATCGTCTCTCTTTTATTGACTTTACATTGTTTGTTGTTTTAAGTATTTTTTTACGAAACTGTTTAATCCATAACGTTGTGTGAGATGTACTGTGAAAGAATATTTTCCAGTTTAGTCGACATATTTTATGCTCAGGAAAGTGAATTCATTTGAAAAGTGCTCCTATGCTTACTTGTCTATATCATGGTGCTTCTACAGATTATTTTCTTGGGTACAAGTATTATTTGTATGGGGTACAAGTATTATTTGTATGGGGTACAAGTATTATTTGTATGGGGTACAAGTATTATTTGTATGGGGTACAAGTATTATTTGTATGGGGTACAAGTATTATTTGTATGGGGTACAAGTATTATTTGTATGGGGTACAAGTATTTGTATGGGGTACAAGTATTATTTGTATGGGGTACAAGTATTATTTGTATGGGGTACAAGTATTATTTGTATGGGGTACAAGTATTATTTGTATGGGGTACAAGTATTTGTATGGGGTACAAGTATTTGTATGGGGTACAAGTATTATTTGTATGGGGTACAAGTATTATTTGTATGGGGTACAAGTATTATTTGTATGGGGTACAAGTATTATTTGTATGGGGTACAAGTATTATTTGTATGGGGTACAAGTATTATTTGTATGGGGTACAAGTATTTGTATGGGGTACAAGTATTATTTGTATGGGGTACAAGTATTATTTGTATGGGGTACAAGTATTATTTGTATGGGGTACAAGTATTTGTATGGGGTACAAGTATTTGTATGGGGTACAAGTATTATTTGTATGGGGTACAAGTATTATTTGTATGGGGTACAAGTATTATTTGTATGGGGTACAAGTATTTGTATGGGGTACAAGTATTATTTGTATGGGGTACAAGTATTTGTATGGGGTACAAGTATTATTTGTATGGGGTACAAGTATTTGTATGGGGTACAAGTATTTGTATGGGGTACAAGTATTATTTGTATGGGGTACAAGTATTATTTGTATGGGGTACAAGTATTATTTGTATGGGGTACAAGTATTATTTGTATGGGGTACAAGTATTATTTGTATGGGGTACAAGTATTATTTGTATGGGGTACAAGTATTATTTGTATGGGGTACTGTGTGGTTTATGTTGTTACTTATTGAATAGATTGTTGAAAGTGTGTGCAATAAAAAAGATATAATTGCAACTTATAAATGATTCATTCATTTTTGTTCAGCTTAAATATCAGCGCAATAGTCTATATTATTTACCAAGGATAAAGAAAAGTAATATTTAATAAAAAAAATAAATAAACAAAACTGTCAAAGAGAGAGAGTGAGAAGTGACATACAAATGTCAAAATTGAAAGATTTTTTTTTATACAGAGAAAGAAGGGGGGGGGGGGGGGGGGGGGGGGGATTTGATCTCAAGGCTATTCCCCATAGAAAAGGGGGGGGGGGGGGGGGGAGGAGCGAGAGAGAGACAATGAAAAAACACAACACCACAACAATAACACAACAATGGACCAAAAATTTATACAAAAGATTGGGCCATATATTTTTTTTATAATTTTCATGTAAACTGACCAAAAAAAAAGTACATGATTTTTCGGTTTTGAACAATCTTACCTGAAATAAACTTTGAAAAACCAAACACAACTATGTCTTTCATTGCGTGTAAAGTGTGAGAATGTTTGTCAGGGGATGGAGTGGGGTAGGGAATTTAACTTTGTTTTCTGAATCTTTTGAAAGCATGTGGATGATGTGGGTCGTAGAAAACCCATCATTTTCACACAGATTATCTCCTGATAATCGGGTTCTTTTCCATAGCAATGGTTTTTATTCATATGTGGCTCATCCCCCCCCCCCCCCTCCCCCATTGGTAAGGTCCAGGGCTCCCATGGACTCCCCATTTAGGGGTCTATGAAGTACTAAAATTCTAAAGGACCCTCTAAATGAATGTGCAGGGGGTCCCAGGGATGCACTAGAAAAATTCTTTTTAGCATTCGCAATGCCACTGGGACCCTCCATCTCGCCTCTAGGACCCTCTATACTGTAAATGAAGGAGTCCCTGGGACCCCTTGTTTTGCGGGACAATTGGGAGCCCTGAAGGTCTCATTACAGTGGGGTCAAATGGAGTCCATAGACCTTTTGAATCTTCCAACACTTGTTTCAAAAGCAGACCTGTTTACCCCCTACACAAGTCTTGAGTAGTCTGGATAGCTGACATGAGTAGTTTTGGTGCGAAATATGTAGTCCTATTCATTAAAACTATTAAACACTGTTCACTGAAAATGAGTAGCAATCAAGAATTAAAGAGCATTATCATCAATTTTGAAGAGTAGTAGAGGTCCAAATTGAGTAGAATGCTACTCGAAAAGAGTAGAGTAAACAGGTCTGCAAAAAGTTGGATACTATTTGATTTGTGAAATTCAGCGCTATCGCCAGAATGAAAGTCACAAAAACACGTCAGCAGTCACAGAAATCACCAGCCTACATCTGCCATTGACAGAGACAAATAGGGATCAGGAAGCGTAGCGTAGGCATTGCATCGCATGCCTCTCGACCTCTAGCAAGCTAGCAGGGTCAAAGTTCAGCTGCGTGGGTGATACAAGTTGACTGGCAGAAAGGGTAGGGACACGGTTTCTTCTTCTTCATCATCGACCGCTCAGTCTCCTGTCAGTTATGAGCCCAGATATGTCATGCTGCCTGCCGTTAGGCCCAGAATGTCCGCCTTCGGCTGGAGGAAATCTTTGTAAGAGTTTCTAGAACAAAGGCAGGAGAATGGACCAGTAAGGCAGAAAGATAGTAGATGACAGTAAGCTAAGGGAAAAAGACAGAGTCAAAGAGAGTGACAGATTAGAGGAAGCTACAAGTACACAATTTCCAGAAGGTGGGGGAACTATTTGTACAAAAGATTCCTCCCCCCAGTATCCCCCCAGGGGGTGGAGGTAGGAAAGTGGTTAAACGCTGCAATTTGTCCAGCTTTGCCCACAGATCTGGGCTCATTTATGCTTTAGAAAGCCTGACAGGGTATTGGGTTTGACGGTACACAAACTTACAGTTGGCAGCATAGAATCAGATTATACGCTCACTGATAATTTGTGGAACAGCCATTGTTCTTGGTCACAAGATGACCTACTCCCGCTTTGCCTGCCACTTAACCTTCTTGGCACTGCATAAAATATAATTCATATCCTGAAATACTGGCTTATAATTGAAAACTATAGACGTAAATGGGTAGTGCATGTTTGTGTGTTTTACCGCTCTTCTATGAAACATTAGACCCAGAAACCTATACATTTTTAGAAAGAAGAAAGCTTGAACTTTGCAATGAAAGCAATGAAAAAGGCATACCTTGATTCTGGTGACAGCAATAATCCAGTGAAGTAGGCAGCAAACAGACATAAAACACAGTAAAAAAAAAAAGTTTCAAAAATAAAGTCTCTCCATCACACACACAAGGCTGTTATGTGTCCAAAACTGCACTGAAAGTGTTCACATACATCCCTTACACACACCAGAAAGTAGTAATCATCTCCTGTGGTGCCTGGCAAAGCACCCAGGGCACAGTCCTACATCACATGCTGGGCACTCAAAAGATGTTCTCACACGTCTGTCGTGTCCAGCAACACAGTTCCTCCTGTGCCCCACTGGCAGCTTCCTCAGGTGATGTCCAGGTGGTGCAGGGCCAGGCTGGGGTTGGTCAGGCTGGGCAGGGGCCACTTGCATGGGAGGGTTCTGCCTGGCTGCCGCCATCTCCGCCGCCGTCCGCCGCCGTGTCGCCACCTTCACTGGGTGATGGTTTCCTACCAGGCCTTCAACAACCTCCACCATGAAGTGGTACCTAGTCAGTTTGGGTTGATCACTGGTGGTTTTGAGATAGAGGATATAGCTGTTCAGAACAGCTCTCCCCAACAGCGAAAAGGCCACCTTCAAAGTCCACTTCATGGTGCGCCGTTCAGACAAGTATTTGTACAGCCGGGCGTCGCTGAGGTCGACTCCTCCCATGGCACTGTTGTACTTTACAACAACCTTGGGCCTCTGCACCTCCTGCCCTCTCCTGTTTGTGATGCCCATGAAGCCTGCAGATGAAACCGTGCTGAGGAGCACAGGAATCTTGCCTCCATCTTTGTACACCACACACAGCAGGGGCCCCTTGCGACGCTCAGTCACTTCCTGGTTTCTCAACCGCTGGTTGATGGCAGCTCTGGGCAGACCCCTCCTGTTCTTCCTCACAGTGCCTGTGGCTGTGGTGCCTTGAGCATACAGGTCAAGGAAGAGCTCTGGTGATGAGAAGAAATTATCACATCCAAGGTGATATCCCCTGTGCAGAAAGTCGCAGTCCGTCAGCAACCGCATGACTAGGGCGTACGTGAATCCATGGGGAGGGAGAGCTTCTGCAGGATTTCTTCCCTTGTACACTTCAAATCTTGAAAGGTACCCAGTTTTACTGTCACACACACACCATAGTTTCACACCGAAGCGGGCATGATGTTTCTGGGGCATGTACATACGGAGGTGGGGGGTTTTACCCTTGTACCCCACCATGCTCTCATCGATGCTTATGTCGATGTCTGGGTTGTAGTGGTGCAGGAAGACCAGGTTGAAATGGTCAACTAGGGGCTGTACTTTGTACAATTGGTGGCGAGGGTCACCAGGAGGAGGCTGCCGAATATTGTCATTGAAATGAAGAAACTTCAGCATCAGCTGGAAGCGGTCCCGCGAAAAATGTTCGTTGAACCATGGGGTCCTTTGACTGCGGCGACTGGTATCCCAATAGGAGCTGATGGTAGGCTTTCTGATTAGGCCCATGTTCATGCAGATGCCAAGGAAGGCCCTAAGCTCTTCTGCTGTTGTTTCCCCCCTCTTGATCCATTGATGAACAACAGAATGGGGCTTGCGGCGCAGGTAGTCTTCGTTGGCGTCAATCCACTGCTGGCTGTAGGTGTTGGTCTCGTTGACGATTCTATTCACCAAGCCAGGAGTGAAAAACAGGTTCACATAATCAATGGGTCTGGCATCTGGAGGTGGAGCATGCTTGGGGCCAGGGACAGCAGTAAAATCAATGGGTGGAGGACCAGGATCCACCCCAATGATGGGCATCCAAATGCCGTGAACGTCGGGGACAGCATGTGCAGGACCAGCACCCCCAGCACCATCATCATCAACACCCTCATCACTGGATCCTGGAATTATAGTAAAACAAACAAACCTGTTGTAAGTATTGAATTGTCATATAAACTGCATCATAAAATGTCAAATTTAGTGCAATAACCTTTTATGTCACTATCACAGCACTAACTCCTCCCCCCATGCATAAGAAAAATAAATAAAAATAAAAATAAAAATGTGGGGAAAGAAATAAGGGGAGGGGGGAATCCTTTCATGTTTGCTCTACAATGCAGATTGGCAATACATGTGAAGTAAACAATTCCAGTCATGAAAAGCAATTTTACATGCGGTTTCAAAACAATGACACGCCCACTCGACAGCCTTCAAAAATATCCTGAATTCTATGCAGAACCTTCAGCGTGTTGAAGTTGGCTGCGTAATTAGAAGACCGTAACTGACACAAACCAGAAGACTAATATATATAAACCACTGTTTCACTCATCAAGTTGTGTTTACAAAGAAAATAAAGTGAGAATAACAAGAAAATACCCCACCCCCCACCCACTCTAAAGCTACAAACCAAATGTAAACAAATCATCGCACCTCTCCCCACCTTCACCCCGTTCGCCACACGCACGCAGCCAGTCATGGCTAAGCCAGCATGCCGTCATACCCTTTTCACTCCATTAGCAACACAAACACGGGAATAATTACCTTCATTGTCACTGTCCGAGTCACTACCACTAATGGACTCATCGCTCGTGTCGTGTGGAAGATTTTCGTCCTCACGTTCGCTTTCGCTGTCGCTCATATTGATGGAAAAACTTTGCAAACCGGTCGATAAAATGGCGTGATTATCACAGCAGGAAGACAAAGGAAGTTTGCCTAGAGCTTTCCGGTTGGTCGGTTTCATTCGACCAGCGGATTGGTGAGCTTTTCAGCGCGATATATGAACTGACCCACGTTGAGCCACGATCGGGGCTCGTCGTGCTCAACCTGGGGAGCCCTGATCGTGGCCCGTCGTGCCAAGAGGGTTAAGGATTAGTGGGTTGACTGCATCGTATAAGGTGCTCAGATTTTGCCTGGTGGATCAGTGCATGTAGCTATGGCGCCAGGTCAATTTGAACTGTTGTGGATGTAGCCTGCAACACACACACAAAACACAACTGATATCAATGTGACACATCGCCACAAAAGGGACATTAAGTCGCTGGGCTATTTTCTTACAACAGCCTCAAAAATATTGTTTATAAAATTTGAGTTATAGGTATTTTTGTGTTCTTTTAAATCTTTTCTTTCATATTTATAAAGGATAATCTTTATTATGGTCTCTAAATACTCTTATAAGCGCTTTAAAACAAGTAGGCCAAAGCATTTTCTTCAGCTAGGCTAGATGTTAGACTGTGATTTCTTAAAATGACAGACTCACCTAATCAACTTTAAATACTCCTAACTCAAGAACGGGAAAATACACAAGAATGGTTGTTATTATCTGAAGTTTTTAACTGTACCATTTTCTCAGAATGGTCAGTTTGACACTTAATGTCCCTTTCGTGGTGATGGGTCACAAATATGGATAATACTATTTTCTACGAAAAATGATAACCATAAAATGTTTTTAAGTTTAGCAGAACTAAATCTAGCACCTCGTAACCTCCTGTCCCCTGAAGACCTGTATTTGCTACCATCTACCGAGTGTTCTGTTGATATGCACATGGCCCCCTGAGTATAAATTTCCAGTATCAGCCTTACACATGTTCACGCATCCGGGGTCATGTCATCAGCGATCTGTTAGCAAAATGTGCTCCTTTATGGCATTCAGAATGAGGACAACTAGGCCTTGCGGCCTCCTAATGTGTCTTCTGATTATATGTATTCTTTTTCATGATTGGCATGACTAGGACGCTTTTAGATGCGATAATCATATACATATTTCAATTGTTGAAGCTCGGGGTCTATCGAGGAGGTTTTTGAACTGATTACGGTTAGGTGCCAACTTGATTTCTGCTGGAAGAGAATTCCAGTATTTAGTGACTCTGTTACTAAAGAAATTCCTTCTAATGTTAGTTCTGTTGTATTGGGTTAGTAATTTCAAATCATTATTCCTAGTTTTTGAGTAGTTAGAAAGGTGTAACAAATATTTGTTAGTAATATCAGAACTGTGAATTTTTTTATAAACATTTATTAAATCACCACGTAGTCGCCGATATTTAATTTAATACTTATTGACTATGAAAGGATGGGTGGAGAACAAGTGGATATAAACCGGGGGGTGGGGGTGGGGTGGGGGTCTTTCTTGCAAATAGTTCCCCCCACCTTCTGGAAGTTCTGTGCTTGTAACTTCCTCTAACCTGACACTCTCTTTGACTGTCTTATCCCTTTGCTTACTGTCATCTACTACCTCCCCCCCCCCCCCCCCCCCCTTCCCGTGGGGATACTGGGGGGTCTTTTGTATAAATAGTTCCCCCACCTTCTGGAAGTTCTGTGCTTGTAACTTCCTCTAATCTGTCACTCTCTTTGACTCTGCCTTTTCTATTTGCTTACTGTCATCTACTATCTTTCTGCCTTACGGATCCATTCTCCTGCCTTTTTTGAAAAAGATTTCCTCCAGTCAAACTTCTCCAGCCGAAGACGGACATGCTGGGCCTATTTTTTGGCGCATAACGACAGCATGACGCATCTGCGCTCATAATTGACTGGAAACTGTCTGAGCGGTTGACGACAAAGAAGAAGAAGAAGATAAGGGGCAAGTTCTTTAGCTCTGACAAGTCAATACTAACCACTTTCAACAACAACAAGCTCGGTACGGTAGGTAGCCTGGTAGTTTAAATTAACGTCTTTTCACCAAAAGTGATATTAGACACACAAAAAGAACCAAAAACGTATTAATAATTAACAAAACTAATGCATAAAATACAACAATTTCTAGTAACAAGGCGTCAAAAAATCATAACAATTTGGCAATTTCAGAATTTGCTATAACAGTAGCAATATCAAAGAAGAAGGGGCTGGATAATATTTGACTGTCATTCTCATAATTCACTAATCAATATTTTTCTATAAAGCGATGTTAAAATTGGGCATTCTTTTAACAAATGATGTACTGATATAGGATTACCACAATTACAGGAAACATTATAAGAGTACATGTGTATTTAAGTGTTCCATGCTTTTAACTTTAGTTTTATAATAATCTTGGATATATAACGAGGGGGGTTCAGTAATCAACAACAACACACTTACCATGCGCACACTTTTGAGGAGGGTGGCTGTGCGGAGGGTGGAGGAGGAGGAGGGGGAGGGAGAAGAAGAGGAGTGGTGGTGCCGCTGGAGGAGGATGCGGGTGTGGGGGACGTGGGTCCACAGACGACCCAGACCAGGCTGCAGCTCCCCGCCCAGTCCCCGGGTCATGTTGTTGGTCACCTGATGCAGGACAGCACAACGCCTTCATGTTTAGCCACTGTTACTTCTACAGTCAGAGATCCGAGGGCGCCACCACGACCGTCCACCGACAGCCCCCCAGAACACACTGATCCCCATGATCCGAACGCACCAAGGCGTAGACTGGACCGAAAACCGAAACTGAGGTCACCATGAAAGCAGGGCATGTAAAGCCACAGGCAGAATTTGAGACGTTTTTTCTTTTTAATGATTTATGGAAATGAGGCGGATGACAATGATGATGGCGATGATGCTATGGAGTTCCGTATCGGTCTGAGACTGCATGATAGGGCTGTATTCTACGCTTACTTTCATAATGATATCCCGGCGATAACCAGGCCCAAGAACTACAGACACCTGCAGTGTTGGTCTTGAAATTAGAGCAACACTCTCAGAATTGCATCCGTTAAGCGGATGAAACTCGACTGTGTGGTTTCAGTCTTCCCATTGAGCCCATAGCCAGTCACTCTGGGTAGGAGTCGGTCCAGGACTGAAAAAACCCTCGCCTCTGATGGGATTCGAACCCGTGAGCTCCCAGCCAGTAGTCCGTGACGCTAACCACTACGCCATGGCGGCTGGTAAGGTGATGTATTATTAACCGGAGATGGGGGTGGGAGGCTTTTGGGACTGTGGTTGTGTATTAGTAAATGGTGGGGGATGGGGGGTGGGGGCTGGAGATGGTTAGGGCTAATTAGTCTCTTTACAAATAAAGACTAACAGGCATACTGTTTACGGTAATGCTGTTGAAGATGATCATTAACCATATTGCATTCGCATTTGTGACCCATCTCCACAAAATGAGTTGTGATGTCCCAGATGTCACATTTGAGTTATTAACAAATTGTTATTTTGCATTAAAAAAGCTTTCCAACAAACCAAAAAGTTTGTAAATCGGACTATTTGTTGCAAAGTTATGAAGATTTGAAATCGTATACTCAGGGAATCAGTGAAGTGAAAAAATGCAACCTGAAAATTTCTAAATATGTACAAAACAACCAGATGTTTCTGATATAAACACACTTTTAAGGCAGAAAGGATTGTTTTTACACTTCAATACTTATGTACATGGTAGATAAAGACCCATTGTTCAATAATAAGTCAAAATCTGAGAATTGATGATTTGACCCTCTTCCACATAAAACTGTCCCTAGGGGACAAGTGAACTAGGGACAATGCGACTAATTTTGTGGTGACGGGTCACATTTGTTACAGACAAAATTTCTTCTACTGTTCAGATACTTTCACACAGTATCAGGAAAATCTGTCTTTTGAAGCACACAGAGCGCCATACAGTTACTATCACATCACTGCAAGTGAGAAGCTTCTTCATAGTGTGTGTATAACAAGACAGAACTTAGTGCGTGATGGAAATGCCATCAGTGGGGGTCTCAGAGTGGGGGGCAAGCTACGGGCGGTTTTGGGCACCTTCAAATGAGGTAACTTCCGGCTTGGTGATTTTGGGCAGAATAAATGCAAGAGGGTTAAAATGATGATGAGTATAAGAGTAATTCACAAGGCACACTGTGCACAATGACTATAGACTTTAGTTGAAGGGCTGTGTCTACAGTGTGGTGATGATAATGATGATAATGATGACGATATTAAAAACAACTCACCACAACGGCCACACTGTATTCTACAGCTACAGACTTCAGCTGAAGGGCTAGCTGTTCCAGCAAGGCTAAACCTGACAAACACAAGCACATCACTTTGCATCTGCCCAGTTTTACATTGGATCAAACAAAAAAACTCACTTCTCAAACCTATCATCACTTTTTGAATAATAAGATTGGTGTATTTCTATCTTAGAATGTTTGGATCAGCACATACATATACCCATAGGTGCAGCTCCCCAGAATGACAACAAACTGAAAGACAGGGGTCCAGGGGTCGCCACAGGCCCCAGCAGGGGCAGAGCCCCGTTGGACGATTCAGGGGGGCAATGCAAGAGAGAGATAGCGAGACAGATAGACAGCTACAATGATGGACAGATAATTTGAGTCCGATAAGCCTTATAAAATGATTACATTGCCTTTTGAAAACAATATGGCGTCACATGCTGTTTTCAAGATAACCCGAGAGAGACTTCCAGGATAGAACAACCAAGTTCAAAACGCCCCAAATCGCTTGTGGCTTACTTTTTTTTGGAAGGAATTAAAAAAAAACTGAAGTTCAATTTCTGGTAAAATTAAAAACCTGAAATCAGTGTAAAACTGAAAGAGTAGCACCCATGATATACCCCTCCCCGGTATTTTACAGACTATAGCATAAGGCGATAGTTTTCCCCCCAAACTTAGGACCCCTGCCTAAAGCCTCATCGACACATGGGTTCCTGGTATACAAGGATTTCCTGTTTTTGAATATTACCAGAAAAGGAAGTTCTCGTTTTAAAAAATTTGTCAAACAAGATCTTTGTGCGTCTACTGTGTTTTTCAAACACTTTGAAATAAGCATTTTGTATAAATTGTGGAAAAAACAAACTAAAATACCTTCATATTTCAATTGTTTTTCAGCTGCAGCGGGACATTACCCCTAGACCCCGGCCTTTCAGTTTTTTTTCTATTTGTGTATTTCACCCATGTTGACAGGAGAGTGTCTGAGCGATGGACGACGAAGAAGAAGAAGAAGACTCACTGTCCATTTGCTGACCGCCCAGTATGGGGGCAAAGAGGGAGGCCACACAGTCCACGACCACCAGCCGCGTGCCACTGTACCTGCTGCTCCTCTGCAAGGGAAAAACACGCCATTTTGTCTCTCTTTTTTCTTTCTTTGTGACAGGCATGGGAATTGTCAAAGACAAAAGACGCTCAAAAAAGCCCCCCAATTGAAGTATTTAGTAACAAAAACGAAGTATTTAGTAACAATTTCAATTTTTTTTTTTTTTCGCGGACAATTCCCATGCCTGTGTGAGTTTTATCATTTGTCGGGTGAAAAAAATCAAAAGAAGAAAAAAGAAAAAAAACCAACCACGGGTAATAATAATAATAAAGAAAGCTTATATAGCGCACATTCCAGGCTAGCTGCTCATGGCGCTTGACAAAAAAACAAAAACATTTAACCAAATCACATCAATGCTCATGCTCGCACTCACACACACAGCATATCATTTACATGCGCATGCACACATACATACATACGTACGAACGTGCGTACATACATACATACACAAAGACACATTTATGCCTACACACACACGAGCACACGCACATGCATGGAAATATGCGCACATGCAGTTTCATATTTGATCAGTTGTCTATCGTGTGCACGTGAGGGAAGATTGATTTAAGAGGTTTGTGCTGTTTTGTGGTGTGTGTGTGTGTGTGTGTGTGTGTGTGTGTGTGTGTGTGTGTGTGTGTGTGTGTGTGTGTGTGTGTTGTGTGTGTGTGTGTGTGAGCATGAATGTGTACTTGTGTGTATTTTGGTTTTGTGGGTTGTGTGTGCACGCATGTGTGTGTGTGTGTGTTTGTGTGCGTGTCTGTCTGCGTGCGTAAGTTGTGTGTGAGGGTGTTTGTGTATGTGTGTTGGTGTATGTGGTCAGTCCATGCGGCTCAGTTGCTGTGGCTTACCGAATGGGGTATGAACGAGTTGGCGTCAATAATTGTGTGTTTATGTGTGTGTGTGTGTGTGTGTTTGTGTGTGTGTGTGTGCGTGTGTGCGTGTGTGCGTGTGCGTGTGTGTTAGAGAGAGAGAGAGAGTTGCTTTGTATATGCGCTGTTGGTGGTTGGTGTCACTCTTGAATGTTGTTTTTTGTTATCTGTTGATGAATAATTGATTGTAAAGCGCTTTGGGCTCATCTGAGGTAAAGCGCTATATAAATGTACTGTTATTATTATTATTATACATGCACAAGCACATGCCAGCGCGCGCATGCGTGCACGAACACACACACTTTCTTTCTCATGCCCTTCCTCATCCGCACACGCTTTCCTTCTAGGGTACAGTATTTTTCTGACTACAAGACAATACCTTTCTTCCCCAGATTCAGACCCATGCGCCTTATAATATGACTACCAAAATAGTAAGAAAATGCAATAACAAAATCTGAAATTTGGGTAAAATTTGGGAGGTGCGCCTTATGGTCCGAAAAATATGGTATATAATAAATAAAATATAATATGATCAGCCACCATTACTGGATTACTGGCTTGGAGGTCACCGGTTCGAATCCCATCAGAAGCGAGGTGGGTTTTTTCGGCCCAGGACTGACTCCTACCCAGCGTGAGTGGCTGTGGGCTCAATGGGAAGAATGAAACCACACAGTCGAGCTTCATCCGCTTAACGGATGTGATTCCGAGAGTGTTGTTCTAATTTCATGACCAACACTACAGGTGTCTGTAGTTCTCAGGCCTGGTAAACGCCGGGATATCATTATGAAAGGAAGTGTAGAACACAGCCCTGTCACGTTGCGCCTGTCACATAAACTGCCAAAAAAACCCAAGCAAATACACTTAACTCATTCGCATCGCAACGATTTTCAATTATTAAAAAAAACCTCACAAATCACTCCAGCCATACACAAACAAAACATACATAAACAAAAGGAGAAATTAAAGAAGATTACAGGTTTTTACATTAGGTTTAGACATAGGGAAGTGGTAGATGATTTTTTTTTATATATAAACTTTATATACAAAAAACTCTCTACACCGATTGGTTTCCCCACAACAAAAGCAAAGTCAGAGGCAAAATTGTGGTCTAAGGGAGTGAAGCGAGTTTAGAAGTGACCAAGGTATGGTGTGCACACAGATTTACTTCCCTTGAAGCAAATGCATCAAATTGACAGCTAATGATATTAATTCCGGACATATATGGCCGGAACCACTTGAATGAGTTACTGTCGTACGTAGTCTCTCTCTCACCTGCGTTCTCAAAGCAGAACTGAGATCGTCCAGAATGGACAACACGGTGTAGACGTCTGCTGCCTGTACGCAGTGTATTCTGCCCAGGGCTTCTTCCAGACGTTGACACTGAAAAGGGGAAAACATACCGAGGGTTCAAAGCACAGGGTACTACAGTGGAACCTCCCTTATAAGACCCAGACCTGTTTACCCCCTTACACACATAGATTCTGATCGCTTCTCGGCCTTTTGGCTAAGACAGTGATTCAGGAACATAAATTTTTGTTTATACCCTGGTTGGTTTGTTCAGCCCGTCGTACATGGCGAAAGCCGATACGCGACGTTAAACTGAACTTCCGTCCACCCCCTTACACAAGTCTTGAGTAGTCTGGATAGCTGAAAGGAGTAGTTTTGGTGCAAAATGTGTAGTTTTATTCATTAAACCATCAAATAATGTTCAATGAAAATGAGTAGTAATCAAGAATTAAAGAGCATTATTCAGAGTAGCAGAGGTCCAAATTGAGTAGAATACTACTCGAAAAGAGTAGAGTAATCAGGTCTGAAGACCTCCCATTATAAGACTCCCTCCCACATGACCTACTTCTCTGATACATTGCCCTTCTTTGTAAGTACTAAAATTACCTCCCTTATAAGACCCCTCCCTTATAGAACCTCATTTTGGATTATTTTTGAAGGTCTTATAAGGGAGGTTCCACTGTATTACAAAACTATAAAAGAACTGATACAGTACAAAACGATAAAAGAAAATTGATAGTGAACCTCCCTTATAAGACCTTCAAAAATCAACCAAAATGAGGTCTTATAAGGGAGGTGGTTTTAACACTTGCAAAGAAGGGCTGTCTCAGAGAAGTAGGTCTTATGTGGGAGGGAGTCTTAAAATGGGAGGTCTTATAAGGGAGGTTCCACTACAGTACCCTCTAACTGTTACCCCTCCACTGTACCCTGGGCAAGGCATCTCCACTACAAACAAATTCTAGCCCAGCCCACCGGAATAGCATCTGCCACCTTTGCTATCTGGCAGTCATGGTCGGAAAAGACCGACCGACATACACATTCTATTGTACTTCACAAAATGGGGGAAGTGATGCAACAAATTATATACATGATTTGGGGGCAGTGGGTGGATGTCTCATGCCTCCATATGGGGAGCTGGACGCCGCCGCCCATTCCACGAGTCTCTCCCCGTGGGGATACTGGGTGTGTGTGTATGCGTGTGTGTGTGTGTGTGTGGCGGGGGTCTTTCATAAAAACAGTTCCCCCAGCAATACTTTTCCCCCAGACTGAAACCTGTGCGCCTTATTTGACTAGCAATATAGTAAGACAAGAAATTATGACAATGAAATCTGAATTTTGTGTGAACTGTGCGTGGTGCGCCTTAATATAAGGTGCACATTATAGTCCCAAAAATATGGTTTTACATCAACCTCTATATCATAACTCTACCATTTACATGGGTGCTACTCCCAAAAATGAAAAATACTGAAAGGCTGGGGTTCAGGGGCCGGCCCCTATGGGGGGTTCTGGGGGGCAACGCCCCCCTGAAGCTGAAGCAAAAATGCAATTGCAGAGATCGTTTCCATAGCTCTCCTGCAATCTGGGAATGGGTGAGGAACAGATTACGATTTGACATCATAGTTCTGTTGGCAGACGACAGTTGACACTTTGTAAAGTGACTGTCTAAGTTGCTGAGACATGACAAGTCACATTACCTTTTTACAAGAAATACAAAAGATCTATGGTTAAAATCATATTTTCATGACTAAGATTTTTACTGACATTTTAGAAACACAACTATAAAGTTATAAAGCCGTTCAAATAGAAGATAATAATTAGATCATAAGTGAAATACGATGTCAGTGGATCCAAACATGACTCTCAATTGAGTTTTTCTAAGCAACATTTTTAACATATTCATACGTTTAACATCATAAATATCATTTGGTGAATTGAAATATAGTTGTAACTTACCTTTCTGTGAAGTTTGTAGCTTTCATGACACAAAATTCATGCTTATAATGTTGAATTTAATTCAAATATGTATGTGTGAATATGACTCGGACGCCATTTTTGTTGTTGTATTTTCACTTCCGGTGGTTGGAGGACCCAGATTCAAAATGCCCCCAACCACAGTTAACAGATCAACTTTTTTTGGGGGGGGGACAAAATTTTAAAAATACAGAATTTCCGTCTCAGCAGAAAACTTAATTTACGGATTTCCGTTTATACGGAAGGTAGTAGCACCCATGCATTTAAGAAACTGAGTTAACCAGTCACTACATTAGCACTATTACCTTTTGAAGTTCGTCAAGGTCTGGGGAGGAGTGGGGAAGGTAGTAGCACCCATGCATTTAAGAAACTGAGTTAACCAGTCACTACAGTAGCACTATTACCTTTTGAAGTTCGTCAAGGTCTGGGGAGGAGTGGGGAAGGTAGTAGCACCCATGCATTTAAGAAACTGAGTTAACCAGTCACTACAGTAGCACTATTACCTTTTGAAGTTCGTCAAGGTCTGGGGAGGAGTGGGGAAGGTAGTAGCACCCATGCATTTAAGAAACTGAGTTAACCAGTCACTACAGTAGCACTATTACCTTTTGAAGTTCGTCAAGGTCTGGGGAGGAGTGGGGAAGGTAGTAGCACCCATGCATTTAAGAAACTGAGTTAACCAGTCACTACAGTAGCACTATTACCTTTTGAAGTTCATCAAGGTCTGGGGAGGAGTGGGGAAGGTAGTAGCACCCATGCATTTAAGAAACTGAGTTAACCAGTCACTACAGTAGCACTATTACCTTTTGAAGTTCGTCAAGGTCTGGGGAGGAGTGGGGAAGGAAGGCGGCCGCAGCCAGAGAGGAAAAAGACGAGCAGGTGTCGATGAACAAAACGTTCTGAGCGTGTGCACCGGCAACTGCCATCATACAACGCCAACACACCTAGGGAACACAGGCAACATAGTGATGATAATACAATCACATCTCTATTATAAGATCATCAGTTAAAAAGGCCTCCTCTCATTTAAGACTGTAATTTCACCTAACGTGATAATAAAGTATTTTTGAGTTTGAGTTTGACACACACACTGGTCTGTATGGGCAAACAGAGAGACACACAAACAGGCTTGACATGCATGGACACACACACTCGCATGTACACACACACACACACAAACAGGCTTGACATGCATGGACACACACACTCGCATGTACACACACACACACAAACAGGCTTGACATGCATGGACACACACACTCGCATGTACACACACACACACACACACACACACAAACTTTCAACGTGTCATATGGTTTCTGCACAAAGGAAAGGGGGACACTTCCATTTACTTTTAAAATGTTTGTTTGTTTTCTTACCCTGGCTTAAAGACTCCAGGGATCATCCCAACAGCCGAAGCACTTGAACACTACGGCACAAATGCACCAGCTAGGGATGAGAACATTACGTGTGTGACCGTTTTTGATTACCCCGCCACATGGGCAGCCACACTCCGACTTCGGAGGAACTTTTCAAATAAATGGAAAGTTCTAACATATTTTTCGGACTATAAGGCGCGGCTTTGTATAAGGCGCACCCCCCAAATTTTATCCAAATTTCAGATTTTGCTACAGACAAACCTCTATTTTAAGACTTCCAAAATGTCCGGAAAAATTGGTCGTAAATTGGAGGGGTCGTATGACGGAGGTTTTTACTGGCAGCCGTTGAAAGAAAAAGTTCAGCATAGTTCATACTCTCTTCTTCATGCACACATACAAAATTGACATATTAAAACTGGATTTGGGTCTTTCCAACTCCATAGGATTGTGCAATCGATATTACAGTTTCACTTTGCCGACTTCTTTTAATCACCTCCACTCTCGTCCAAAGTCAGTGGTTTTCTTTTTCAAAGTCAGTGGTTTTCATGCTTTTCCTACGATCTCCGCCATCTTTTCTACAACAAGGGAACAAGGGAAGCGACTCCGCTCTAAGGCCCTTGACTGTGGTTGTTTCCCTTTGCTCGAAGTCTATGCAGACGACAGCAACGGTCGTAAAAACCAACAAAATGGCGGTCGTAAGTCGCGTTTTAGAGAGGTCGTTTACATAGTAAAATGCATCTGTGCCAACAAATCCGGTCTCAAATGAGAGGTGGCCGCTTAACAGAGGGTCGTAAAATAGGGGTTTGTCTGTATTATATTTTCTTACTATTTTATTAGTCAAATCGCAAGGAGCAGGAGTCTGAGTCTGTGAAAAAAGTATCGCCTTGGAGTCCGAAAAATATGGTATATGAAATTGCATTACCTACACTATAGATACATAGTGATATTACCTGGGTTTTACCTGAGGCAGTCTCCCCGGCAAGCTCGCTCAGCTCTCCTGCATAGAAACCTCCTTCCAAAAGCTCGTCCAAGCTGTACAATTGGTTTAAACGAATTTGTAATGAGAATCATATAGTAAAGCAGCAACATAAACAAATGAGAACGAGCACAAGCTTAAAGCTTATATACAAGGCACTCAAACACAAGTAGATAAATACAATATTGGCTGCCACATGTAATAAGAGACTGGAACAGAACATGATAATGAAAATGATATTGATAGCATACAAAATGTGCACGAACAAGCAAGCAACAACAAGAACAACAATAACATAGAAATTGAAATTGAAATTGAAATTGGGGGGGGCAAGAGGCATTTGACTCCAAAAAGTATCAAACCAAGCTGTACAATTGAAACAACTTGCAGTAATAAAATTCTCTTCCACAAAAAACCCTGAAACAGACTGCAGTGCAATGTCACTGGAGCATGCAACAAACAAACAGGCACACTACAAATGTAAAGTGACGTTATTTATTCACAAGAGACACAACAAAACATGTCTTCAGGCGAATCCTGAAGACTCTTTCTATCGGCTTTTTTAACCCTTTCGCCGCCAGCCATTTTTCAGCCAAAAAATACCATTAAACCTAACTGGGTAGAGAAAATAAAACATCTGCAATATTGCGAATTCCTCTGTGACATGTATGACATTAGGCCTATCCGTACCTCCCAAAATTAAGAAAATAGGGTCTTTGGATAACAGGTCCTGATTTGATGCCTTTCAGTGACATGGGTGTTAAACTATTGTGGTGCTAAAATGTGACATTGGCGGTGAAAGGGTTAATCCTGATTTCAGGAGCATGCCTGAACTACTTCTTGTTGTGTGTCCTGGCAACATTGAATTAAACATAAGTTAAAAAAAAATCAACATACAGTGAAACCCGTTTAGTACGAATTCCAGGGGAGAGGGCCAATTTACTCGTTGTAAGCATTGCTCGTTCAAACCATTTTATCGATTTTGGCAACCCTGACGAACCTATCAATCGGTCCTCACATCTACTGTGATGTGCGTGTTGGTAAAGTGTGAAAAAGACAGAAAAACGGAAACAACACACTTACCCAACAAAGCATGGTTGTAAGCCCAGTATCCTGTATCCATAGGGTTTTTAATGCCGATTACATACACTTTAAAACAGTTTATTAACACACGATAACATCAAAAACATAAAATCCACACACGCGCTTTAAGAGAAAGTTAAAATTTCCCGGAAGTCACAAGATCAGTGCGCAAAGAGTGAGTCCAGTGTCGTCTGCTTGCGCTGCAGACACCCAAGTTGTTATATCGGCCAATCAGAATGCCGCTTACATATCGAGGGGTCAGTCAAGATGGCGATGTTGTTGTCAGTGTGTACTCGTTCTAGCCAGGTAGTTGTGCAAGAAAGCTTGACTTTGAGATGGCGGTGTGGTTGTAAGTGCGTTCTCGTTCTAACCGCGTAGTTTTTGCATAAAAGCTTGACTTTGGGAGTCATTAAATTGTACGTTATATGCAAGTTGCTCGTTGTAGCGAGCTCGTTGTATGCAGAATTATTTAACAAGGAAAAAGAAGGCTTGTGGTCGGGAATTTTGAAACCACTCGTTAAACACGGGCTCTCGTTTAAACCGTACTCGTACTAAATGGGTTTCCCTGTATGTACAAAATTCCATATTGCTATAATCACCAAGTTTTGTCGTGTCTCTTGTGAATAAATAACGTCACTTTACACTTGTTGCATTCTCTTCCACAGATCAGTATGGCTTGTACCCACGTGTCGTCATATCCGGCCACAAGGAGCGCTCCATAGTATGGGAGACCGCCATCTTAGTCAGTAACTTTGTTTGAAAAATGCCAGATCGATGCTGTTTACACACAAATAAGGATTAAGATGGCGACACTTCCGTTGGAAGGGTCGAGATGCGCACGCAGGTGGGGGGGGGAGCCATCAATGATAACATGCTTTTAAAAATTCAGTCACATAATCAGCCCAGGGATACAAGTCCCAGAATGGTCTGAGGGTATTACTCTCGTGACTGTGTTAAGAGCAAAATCAGGGTTATTCCTATTCATGATGACATCAGGTCAGTACGTCACGTGTATACCTTGGTGGCAGTCAAGGGTAACTGACACAAAATGTACTGGCAATAATTTATTCAGTCAAAGCCAAACAATATCCTTTTCCAGTGCTCTTTAAAAAAAAAAAAAATGTTTGAGTGGTGGTGGGGGGTCACATTCCCACAAGCTGCTAAATGCTGATTTTCAATGTCATGCATCATTATTATATGTCATGCATAATTATTACATATGCATAAACTATAACTTGTGGTGTCTGCCTGTCTCTTAGTTTCTCTCTCTTGGTGACAATCCCATCCCACCCAACCCCCCAAAAAACTTAGTACATTAAAAAAAAAAAACCCACCCAAAAATCCACCAGAACACACGTGACATATCAAAAGAAGCAGTCAATAGAAATGCTTCTCTCTCAATCCTTGTACCATTCTGACTCGACAAAATAAAAAGGGAGATCTAGACCTTACCTGTCAATGCCAGTGGAGAAAATGGCCTGTGACGACATGACAGCGTCATACAGCTGTGACGCGGGCACAGGGAAGGCTGAATACTGGGCCAGCAGCACGCGTCCAATGGACACCACGTCCTGGCAACATTGAATGAAACATACGTACATAAATCGATATTTGGCTGCAGCACTAGAGCCAGTGCACAGGCCCCTTTGTTTGAGAGTCATAGACTTGGGTCCACAAGAGACTAAACTGCATCATGATTTTCCAAGAAAATAATCTTTTTACAGCTCTCATGTTACTGTTACTAGTGTTAGTGTTCGCCCTTACTAGTACAACAGGCTAGTAAAGCCAATCAATAATATTAATAATATTGAGACCGTTCAGTGGACCCCCAACATGATGCTGAATCGTGCAGGAATCACCTTTGAAGCTACTGAATGGGAGGTGGGGGGAGGGGGTGGGGTGGAGAAGCGTAGTAATAAGTAGTACTAGTAGTATGTTTATTGAGAGGCAGTTGCCCTAGACACAAAGGTGTCCAGAGTCTCTGCCTCAACAGCCTGCTAGGAGAGGTCATTCCATGCTTTGATGGTTCGGGGTAGGAAGCTGGCCTGCCGGTACTTTGTCTTGCAGAAGATGAGGGCCAGCTGTTTGATGTGGGCGCGATGCTGGCGTTCAGGTCCCGGAGTGAGTTTCTCTTTAACTTAGTTTAAGCCTCTTCATTGACACAAAATCTTTCTGCAATTTGAACAGCATTGCTAGTCTTGCTGTTTCTCAGAGATGTTGAAGGGATGGCCACTTCAGCTGATAGTTAACTCTGGTTTTGAAATAACTATTCTTGTCATCATGCACACTGAAGAAATTTAAAAAAAATAAGAATGGCATATGTATAACTATATGTCACATATTAATAATAATATTAATATGTTGCTGTCTGTGTCAGTGTGTCGACATTAGTTTAAAGGTGAACCCTGACGGATGAGTTTTTGCAAGAAACACATCGAGATCACAAGAAAGACAGCCAGGATTAGAACACTCACTTTGCTCTGGTTTCCTAGAAATCAAACCATCAAAAAAGCGATTCATCCTTGGCGGAGATGCCGAAGAGAGAAGCCATTTTGGATGGGGTGGGTGGAAGTCACTCATTCAGTCATTGTGGTTTAAGCTTCTTTTTTTGTTGTAGTGCAGTAAAAATAAAATTGGAGCTAAAACTCCTTTAGGAAAACTATTAAATTAAAAAAGAAAGAAAAAAAAGGCTTGTATTGTGAACATTTCGTGCAAACGATTTGGCTTTAAAAAAAGAGAAGGCACATGCCTTCTCTTTCACTGAAAGAAGTTGACTTCCACTAGTTCCAGCACCTCCGCAAAGGAGGAATCGCTGATTTCACTTCTGGGAAACCAGAGCAAATTGAGTGTTGCAATCTCTGTAAAGGGTGTTTTCCTGGTGACATCTGTCGCAGTCAAAAGTGTAGCTCGTGCAAATCTGCCGCTCGCTACTATGAGTCTGTATTTGCGACAACCACAAATTTCACTCTTTCTTTACTTGAAGTTGAACCATTTACCTAACCCTAACCTTAACCCTTTCACCGCCAATGTCGCATTTTAGCACCACAATGGTTTACCACCCATGTCACTAAAAGGCATCAAATCTGGGCCAGTTATCCAAAGACCCCATTTTCTTAATTTTGGGAGGTAAGGATATGCCTAATGCTATGCATGTCACAGATGAATTCGCAGCATTGCAGAAATATTTTGTTCTCTACCCCGTTAAGTTTTTAACGGTATTTTTTGGCTGAAAAATGGCTGGCGGCGAAAGGGTTAACCCCACAAAAAAGTGAAATTTGTGGTTCATCACTTCATGCAATGTCGCAAATACAGACTCTCATAGTAGCGAGCGGCAGATTTGCACGAGCTACACTTTTGACTGCGACAATCTCGACGTGGTTTTTTTCAAAAACTAATCCGTCAGGGTGCCCCTCTAAATTATTGTTTACTTTGTAGTCAATGCTACAGCTTCGTGCAATTTCCTCCTTGTCTTTTGCAAGATAATCTGTCACTGTCACAATTCTAGCTTGTCGCAACGATTCCCAAGCTTGCTCTGTCATTGCTTTACAGATGAAAGGTCGAAGAGCAGACATGACGACGATGATTTACAGCAAAGACAAGCAGTTGATGATAAAAACTCCCTAAATCTGGAAACAGACCGACCAGACTTGGATCTCCCGCTTTCCACTTCCGCTTGAAGCTAACCATGCCCACTTTAAAGATAGTCCATTTGAAAAAGTACCATTCACAGATATACCCCCCCCCCCCCCCCCCCCCCCCCCCTCTCTCTCTCTCTCTCATGAGTTAAAAGAGAATGATCTCTATTGTTATGGACCAGTGCCTGTATTCCCGTTGAGATAGCATGAGACTTAGCATCATGCTAACTTAGAAGCTCTTCCAAAAGTCCTATTAAATCCTATAGGACATTAATTTTCTTCGATCCCTCTAGTTTCTACACTTAGTCGCCAAAGTCATTTTTGACCATTATTGCAAGGGTAGAGGTAGTAAAAGCGGAGGAGATAGCTCAAGTCAGGCAAAAAGTAGGCACTGCAGTTAGTGAGTAATGAATCTCCAAGCAAAATACAGCTCTTGTCCGCTTGGCAATGCATTTATTGCGACACTGCTGTGGAAGAAGGGACAAAATTGTGTTGAATGCTACATTTGTAAGAACTGGGGCTCATCAGAAATGTGCGCATACTGTCTGGCTTGTACCCACGTGTCGTCATATCCGGCCACAAGGAGCGCCATAGTATGGGAGACCGCCATCTTAGTCAGTAACTTTGTTTGAAAAATGCCAGATCGATGCTGCGTATTTGGCTGTTCCAATTCGAAACTTATCTAAACTGTATTTATAACATCTGGATGTTTTCTTTACACATTTAGATAACATTTTCACTTTGTTTACACACAAATAAGGACTAAGATGGCGACACTTCCGTTGGAATGGTCGAGATGCGCACGCAGGTGGGGGGGGGGGGGGGGCATTCCTAAAGGCAGTTTTGACAACTTGACTGATCGAAAACAGCCAAACTTGCCGCGAATGGGTTTGCAATCCTTGTCTTCAGGGAGAAAAGGAGGTTCAGTCCAAGATAGGTAGTCGCCTAGTTACAATATGAACGTTCTTCCTAGAATGTTCATATTGTAACTATTCTACTCTTGTATAATTAATTGTGTGTGCGGTGCGCATGCATGTGTGTGTGTGTGTATGTGTGTGTGAATGTGTGTGTGTGTGTGTGTGTGTGTGTGTGTGTAAGGAAGTAAGAGAACGTTGCGTGCAAGCATCGTGCTTATTTTACTTTCTAATGATTAATTATTTGATTGCCTTTAATGTTTTTGTTATCAATGCAAAACGCACTGAGCTCATGTGAGAAAGAGCGCTATATAAATTCCCATTATTATTATTATTATTAGATTAGCTCCTGGATTTGATTCCACTCGTGAACTCGTTGACCACTCGCCTAGCGAGTCTGGAGAAAGAGGTAGGAATAAAAATGGAAGAAGAAATTGAAGAGGTTGTGGACAGGAAACTTGAAGAAATGATGGAAGAGAAGTTAGAAATTCAGTTAGAAGAGAAAAACTAATGTGATAATTGTAAATCTGAAGGAAAGTGGCAAAACAGAGTTTGAAGACAAAAACAAAGATGACTTGGTGGCTGCTGGAAAACTTTATCAGTAAATTGGTTCCACTGCAGGAAGGTGAGGTCAGTATAACCCTGTCAGGCTGGGAAGGGAGGGAGGGAACAGACCAGCTGGTGTGTGTGTGTGTGTGTGTGTGTGTGTGTGTGTGTGTGTGTGTGTGGTGTGGTGTGTGTGTGTGTGTGTGTGTGTGTGTGTGTGTGTGCGTGTGTGTGTGTGTGCGCGTGCGCTTCCGTGTGTGTGTGTGTGTGTGTCTGTGTGTTTGGTGTGTGTGTGTCTGTGTGTGAGTGCGTATGCGTGTGTGCATCATGCTTGCGCTTGTGCACGCTTGTGCATGTGCGCGCGTGAATGAGTGAGTGAGTGAGGCAGTCTGATTTGTTAGTTGTATTATATTCGATGTGAATGGTGGTTTAGTGAAGTTTAATTTGTAAGGAAATAATGTTTAACGCCCTCTTTGGCCTTTCGGCCATGTGGGGCATTGAAGTTTGACTTAAGGATATAAGAAGAGGGAGGGGGAGGAGGGGGGAGGGGAGTGATTCGGAGGATCTCAGCACACCAAGTGAGGGCAGGCCCACCGAGGGGGGGATACGCGAGACATCCTCGCGTCACCCCCAACAATGGGGCCGCCCCCTCCCGGGGGAGATCGGCTCACGGACCACTTGGGAGGGGGAGGGGGGGGGGGAGTAGACACCCGGAGGTACTCAACCTT
>CM065702.1:14796951-14799451 GCA_017654935.2 Phymorhynchus buccinoides | reverse complement strand
GCCACCTTCCTTCCTTCTTAACCACTCTGCCACCTTCCTTCCTTCTTAACCACTCTGCCACCTTCCTTCCTTCTTAACCACTCTGCCACCTTCCTTCCTTCTTAACCACTCTGCCACCTTCCTTCCTTCTTAACCACTCTGCCACCTTCCTTCCTTCTTAACCACTCTGCCACCTTCCTCCTTCCTTCTTAACCACTCTGCCACCTTCCTTCCTTCTTAACCACTCTGCCACCTTCCTTCCTTCTTAACCACTCTGCCACCTTCCTTCCTTCTTAACCACTCTGCCACCTTCCTTCCTTCTTAACCACTCTGCCACCTTCCTTCCTTCTTAACCACTCTGCCACCTTCCTTCCTTCTTAACCACTCTGCCACCTTTCCTTCCTTCTTAACCACTCTGCCACCTTCCTTCCTTCCTTCTTAACCACTCTGCCACCTTCCTTCCTTCTTAACCACTCTGCCACCTTCCTTCCTTCTTAACCACTCTGTCACCTTCCTTCCTTCTTAACCACTCTGCCACCTTCCTCCCTTCCTTCTTAACCACTCTGCCACCTTCCTTCCTTCTTAGCCACTCTGCCACCTTCCTTCCTTCCTTCCTTCCTTCTTAACCACTCTGCCACCTTCTTTTCTTCCATCTTAACCACTCTGCCACCGTCCTTCCTTTTTAACCACTCTGCCACTTTTTTCTAGACACAAAGGCAGGAGAATGGACCAGTAAAGCAGAAAGTCAAGTCAAGTCAAGTCAAAAAATCTTTATTATCTCTATCAGAGAAATTGCATTCGGGTGCAAACACAGAATTACAAAAATAGAACACAACATATTATTTAAGGGCTTAAAAACAGTCACAAGAACTAATACGTCAACCATATTGCCACAAATTTAACAATTCATATACTAGGATCGCATTGCACCAACAAACACTCAAACCATATTGCACACACAAAATGGCTTATATACCAGGTAAGAATATACATTAAATAGTAAATCATTTTAGGATTCATAAACACATTACTTTCTTTTAAGAGAAGGTACATTAAGAGCAGATTAAGTTTAAAGTTAATAAACATATATAATACTTATTAATAACATGCTAATTAAGAAGATATACATCTTAAATCATTTTGTAATTCATAAAACATTACTTTCTTTTAAAAAGAAGATACATAATACTGATTAAGAACGACCTTAAAAAAAAAAAAAAAAAAAAAAAAAAAAAAAAAATGCTGATAAAGAACAGCAGTACAGTACATAATCACACCCACCCCCAGACACTAACAACCCACACCTACTCCCCCCCCCACACACACACACCCACACACACACACATGCACGTTCACTTCCAATGGACGGACATGCTGCATTTCATCAGAGAACCATTTCACAGAATAAATCATGAATTTAAAAGCTTGATTGATCTGGGGACAAACGTTTTCTGTGCTCTAGCTTTCAGCTTCAACGTCCTGTAACGGCGACCCGATGGTAAAAGTTCATAATATCTGGCTAAAACATGGCTGTCATCATTAATTACTTTCCTGGCCTTTTGTACTGCTCTTTCATCAAATAAATCTTGTAATCCATTCTGCCTCACACCCACAATCTTACTGCACACATTCACCATATCATTCAGCACACGCTTGCTTCTTACACTCAAACTTCCATACCAACAAAGAAATGAAACAGTGAGAACTGACTCGATACAACACCGGTAATAAGAATGCAGAATGTCAGAATGAACACCGATGTTTCTCAATTTCTGTAAACAAAAAATTCTTGGCTGGCATTTCTTATGAACATAATCAACATTTTTTATCGAAAGTGAGCTTCCTGTCTAGTACTGTACCAAGATATGTATAATCATTCACCCTTTCAACAGTCTCACCGTTAAGCACAAGCATCGGGACAGGCAGTGGGTTTTTGCGAAAATCAATCAGCATTTCTTTTGTTTTTACTACATTCAAATCCAAATAGTTGTATTTACACCAAGAACAAAACTTTTCAACTTCACTAAAATAAACTGAATCTGAATTTGATAGATCTTGGATTGCAGAGTCATCAGAATATTTGACGACGGGTGTTTCATCTGTACCTGTGCAGTCGTTAGTATACAATGTGAAAAGAATAGGGGATAGAACTGTACCTTGGGGAGCACCAGTAGAAGTCGACCTTTCAGAGGAAACAACAGAATGAAAACGAACAGACTGTGTTCTGTGGAGCAGAAAATTGACGATCCAGAGAATGAGCTTGGGATCAACATCTAAACGTAACATTTTCAGAGCCAAGAGATGAGGTTGTATAGTATTGAAAGCAGAGGAGAAGTCAATGAACAAAATACGAACAAAAGAATTAGGGTTATTCAAGTGCAGAAAGGCGTTGTTCAGAAGTGTTAGAATGGCATCGTCTGTCCCCCTGCAGGGTTTGTAGGCGAACTGAAAAGAGTCAAAGTGCTGGTTAGTGAAACTAAGGAGGCGTTGGAGAACAATCTTTTCGAAACATTTCATGACT
>CM065702.1:14784451-14791951 GCA_017654935.2 Phymorhynchus buccinoides | reverse complement strand
GAGATTTCACCCTCTGAAAAAATATCTCTACCTTTATACTTGAGGCAGTTCACAGAATCTCTCTCTCTCTCTCTCTCTCTCTCTCTCTCTCTCTCTCTCTCTCTCTCTCTTCTCTCTCACACACACACACACACACACACACACACACACACACACACACACACACACACACACACACACACACACACACACACACACACACACACACACACACACACGCACGCGCACGCACGCACGCACACGCACACACACACACACACACACACACACACACACACACACACACACACACAGGGTATTTGTAAATCAATCAATTTATGGAGTCTGATATGTCAAGAAAAAACCCATCATTTTACATTGGTGATAGTTTGACAAATATTATATTGAATCGTTTTCGCCGAAAGCGAAAGATGAAAACGATTCAAATATTATTCGAAAGCACCATTTCGTTTAGGTTTTCAAGTCACTTTCATAATGTTATTACTGTTTCTATCTCTTGGATAAATATCAGCCTGAACACACACACACACACACACACACACACATATATACACGCACGCACACACACGCACACACACACACACACACACACACTTTCTCGTCACGTTTTCACTTTATTCTCTTAAAATTGTATATAGACAAGAAGTTTGTTTTGCGTTTTTGAACCTAATATAAAACAGGTTAGGTCAGAATATAAATAAAAGTAATTTAAAAAAAAGTTCATTTGGAAGACAACTCGAGTCAAAAGACTCTCATGATACACATGGTAGAACATCTATTGCAAAACATAGGCACTGGCATATTCTGGCTGGGTTAAAATGCAAGCAATTACATTATAATTTCATGCACAGAACAGAAAGACATTAGGGTATAGTTTCACTGTAGATGGACGAAGATTGGTATAATTTGATAAAGTTCTAAATAATACAAACCCATTATTTTATTTTTTAATGGGGCTTAAAATTATTTGTAATATCCATGATGAAGTAAAGTCTCTTTGATATCAGTTCACATGATAAGACACAGGAAACTTTTTAAAAACATATTTCTATTGTGTAGAGTAAGTAAACTTCGATAGCATCCATGATGTAAAATATATCACGATTTTGAAAATATTTTGAACAACACCCACAAACATGTCGAATTCAGTTGACACATTCGACAACAAATTCCAAGCAGAGGCATATTTTATAATGACGTATAACTCTTTCGAATTATAAAAAAATAAAAATGTCCAAAATGATTTACATTCAGGAAAATTAAAACAGTATTTGTGATTTTCTTTTTTAAAGGCAAATTAAACTTGATGAAAATCTACACTTCAGTATTGTAGACTTATTCAGCACAGCGATTATTGTGATGTTCACATCTCTGTGATATGTGCCTCTTTCAACGTGAACGTTGGAATGTTCAGAGATTCGCAACAAACCAAAAAAGGTAAATACAAAATCCACATGGTTTCAGGAAAAGGGTTGAAGGAATGTTCAAGCATTATCAGATTCTATGCGTGATGTAGGCCTTCAAAGCTGGTCAGGTGGTGTCCATTACAATGTCCATTTTCAGTAGTTGAAAAAAAGAGTCCAGCGTGTAGAACGTTATCAGCTGCAGATGATGATGTTTGGTGTTGTGTGGTTCAGCCGCGGGTGAGCTTGTCGACTTACGACAGGTAGGTGCGCACTGTGCCCATGACCTCCACGCCACAGGCGGGGCAGATTTCGCATTTCTCGGCGCAGGCCTCGCAGGTGACGAAGTGACCGCAGGGCAGGAAGGTGACCCCGCTAGCGGACAGGTCCACCTTCCGACACTCCCGGCACATCTTGCGTCTCACCAGCCTCTGGTTCTCCTTAGCCAGGCTCCTCACTCGTTCCCGGAGCTCCTCTTTCGCGGACTTCGCTTTGGCTTCTGCGTGCTCCTCCACCTGGCTGCTACAAGAAGGAGGAGAAGAAGAAGACGGGCAGGGATCGGATGATTTTGGAAGGTCTTCATCCCGGAACGAAGCCCCACCACACCCTCCCGAGCATGGTTCGGCATTTCCAGAAGGGGACACAACCTCTGGTGCTTCCCTCATTTCTAACGGAAGATTTCCAGAGGCTGTTGCAGGGCTGGTGGAGGGGGTGGTGGAAGGGATGGTGGAAGGGATGGTGGAAGGGATGGTGGAAGGGGTGGTGGAAGGGATGGTGATACTGGTCGACGAAGAAGACACTGCCGCTGATTGACCGGTAGAGGTTTCTGACATCCCTGTGAGAAGGTTCTGCCCGTCATCTTTGACAGTCCTGGGAGAGCTCGTTTCGACTTCAACATCCTCAACTCTTCCAGGTTCTGCTCCACCCGTGTGTGGCCCTTGAGACGCTTGCTGGTGCTGGTGGTACTTCCTGAGCAGTGCGGTCTGTCGCTGGAGATCGGTGAGCAGACCCTCGGTGACTTCGTACAGTTCCCCTGCGTTGCTGAAGCGAAGGCTGGGCTCCAGGTGCTCCATGTCGATGACCATCTGCACCAGGAGCTCTGGAAGACCCATGCACACCACGGCATCCTTGGCTGCTGCCAGGTCGGCTATGTCTGGGTGTTCTGGAAAAACACAGAGAAACGAAAGGCGGGATAAATGTTTATGATCTAATTACCAGATCTATGTTTTACGTCCTCCCGATCTTTAAAGATACATACATGGGATATTACTAATTGATAAAGTTAAAGGGGGGGGGGGGGGGGGGGGGGGGGGGGGAGGAAATTTATTTTTTGATAAAGTTAGATTTTCTAATGAATTTTGTTTAGAATTTTGTTTTGATGCCATGGCTCGACTTACGACTTGTTAAAACTAGCCAGCTAGCTTCAATATAGTTATAAAAGTTTGTGTTAAAATTTACTGAGCGTTAGTTTGCTCCCTGAGCGTTTTTCCGATTAAAATTTCCAGGATCTAATTACCAACATTGTATAGGCCTTTGACTCAAATGGCTTTTATCACTGGTTGGCATTGCCCTGTAGAAAGGGCCAATACTAAATGAGAGCTATATGATTTTATACAGTATTGGAATACCATGGTGTAGCTTAGTCTTTCGTGGAAGACTGACTCTAACTAGGGGGGTATTTGCACCGGCTCTAGTGCTGCAGCCAGTGGGATTGGTTGGCCTTTGAGGACCTTCCCCAACGCTAACTCTCGCCCTCAAATCCCTTTGGTCGAGAGAGTGGGGATGTACCATGGGCAAGGCGTCTGTCCTATAAACAAATTATAGCCCAGCCCGTTGGAACAGCAGCTGCCCCCTTTGCTATCTCCGTGTGTGTGTGTGTGTGTGTGTGTGTGTGTGTGTGTGTGTGTGTGTGTGTGTGTGTGTGTGTGTGTGTGTGTGTGTGTGTGTGTGTGTGTGTGTGTGTGTGTGTGTGTGTGTGTGTGTGTGTGTGTGTGTGTGTGTGTGTGTGTGTGTGTGTGTGTGTGTGTGTGTGTGTGTGTGTGTGTGTGTGTGTGTGTGTGTGTGTTGTGTGTGTGTGTGTGTGTGTGTGTGTGTGTGTGTGTGTGTGTGTGTGTGTGTGTGTGTGTGTGTGTGTGTGTGTTGTGTGTGTGTGTGTGTGTGTGTGTGTGTGTGTGTGTGTGTGTGTGTGTGTGTGTGTGTGTGTGTGTGTGCCGTGTGTGCGTAAAAGTTAAAACAAGTAAGCCTAATAGTTTTTCAAGAGATTTATTATGTCAATACGCCTTTCACAGATCGCTCTAATAACCTCTTAAAGAAACGAAAAACAAACAAGCAAAATACAACAAATAAACAGCGATATAAATACACATTTCTCCACCATTTTCTATATATACATCAGAGGTTACGGGGTCACGGGGGTTCAGGAGACCCCTAATTTTTCCTTACAAAAAAAGAATAAGTCTGAATAAGAAAAAGATGGACAAATCAGTGAGCTCTATGTACTTCCATGCCATATTGTCAGCCTGGTCTCCCAGGAAAGGCCTTCATTTCACTTTTGCATTCAAATTACCGTGAACTTCTGGGGGGCGGGGGGCTTTGACCCTCAGACTCTCCCCCCAACTGAGCCATTGGAACCACCCCCTTCTTGACAAACTGATCCGCCCCCGTATATTGGCTGTCGACGAACGTAAGTTCAACTTGTAAAGTCATGAATCTCCATGAAAGGGGGAAAGGGAGGGGGTATCACTTTGTTGTGGTGTCAGTTTAACAATGTTACTGTATCTTATCTTTCATGTCATCAAAGCCCGTCTTTAAAATGTCATACGGTCTGATAAAACTATGGAACTGAACGATAGGATTATCAGATTCTTATCATATTCCTATAATTTAGGGGGAGGGGGTCAATCTTTATTTTTGTTCAGAGTTTCCACAAATTCAAGTCTATAAATGTCTGGGTTCACCATTACTGAATCTTGTTGTTTCCAACAAATTCAAGTCTATAAATGTCTCTTCACCATTACTGAATATTTTCTTCTTCCAAAAATTAACTTTTAAACGTCTTCGACACTGAATATGGACAAATGTACAACAGATGACAACTCTTCCCCCCCCCCCCCCCCCCCCCCTTCAGTTTTCGAGTTAAATTATAGGCCTATGGACCGAAAATGATTATTGACAAAACTCGTTCAGCTGGGGAATGTTTTTTTAAATGTTTATAGAAATTTCAAAAATGTGTACAATCACATAATTCACATTGGCCCCGAACACGAAATAAACAAGAAAAATATAAAATATAAAATCAACACTCACCAATTGTCACTTTTTTATCCTCCTTCTCCTCCTCCTTGTTCTTCTTCTCCTCCTCCTCCTTGTTCTTCTCTTCCACACCATCAAAGACATCTTCACTCAAAGTTGAACGCTTCCCTGTGATTTCTTCTTCTTCTTCGTCGTCGTGTTCTACTTCTTGCCACGTCGACAATGACGGGAACTTCTGGACCGGTTTCTCAGAATGTGGGGCCTTGGCCCACCATGCTGATTTTTCAGCCGAACTTTCAAAGCACTTCCCCATCTCGTTCTTTCCGTCGCCCAGTTGTGGGTTCGGGTACGCATCGTGCTTGGTTAACATTGAATTTGTTGGCTTCTTCTAAATTCCTCCTCCTTTCTAGTTGACCGACTTCAAGCAGTTTACTGGTCTTCTCTGCTGTCTGCAACAAAAATGGTCGCAAGAGGTTGAGTTGTCGCCTTTAAATACAGAGGAACACCGAAAAATAGGTTTTGGGGTCACCCGTTTTCACCGCTTTTATATGCACAAATCGACCAAAATAGTAATTGGGGAATATCTTGTTCTAAAAATAGAAACTAATTTCCTCGCTTCCGTGAATCCCCCCCTCATTCTCACGGTTATGAAAGAGCGTGAAGAGGTTCTCTTTTCGTTTATTTTCTTTGAATCGAGAATTCTTATCGTTGATATGATTTGTAGATAAGAAATTGAATAACTGTAACCCGTTTGTTGAGCTAAAATCGGGACTTTGAATATCAAGTAACTATGAACAACACATTATTGACGCGTTGTCGCTACTATATTTAGTGATTCTCGAACGTTCTAGATTTCCCGAACCAACTTGATTTAGAACAAACTAAAGATATAAATAATAAGATGTTTACGTGACCGATTTTAACGGCCCTCATTGAAACTAAGCCATTGAAATATTATCGAGAAGTCAACCGTCTCTCTCTTTCTGTACACCCAACCACCCTCCCATTCCCCCTCTCCCCTCTCTCGATTTGATTGTACTGAGTCTTATGTGTATAATGGGTTAACTTATTTGTGTTTTAATGTCCATGTAAAGCGCTTTGAGCTCCCTGCAAAGGGAGTAAAGTGCTATATAAATGTTCAGTATTATTATATTATTAAGACGCACATACTTAAAGCATCATTAACACATTAGTAATCCAAAAGTTAAACCCGAATAAAAATTAAAAGAGATTAGACCTCCGCTCCGGATCCAAAGCATTTCTGCTTCTTTTTTTTAAAAGCAGTACTAGTATTGTCAAAATATGGTCAGATACAAGGTTTTAATCACCCACACACACACACCCACATACACAAAAAAGATAGAAAAAGGGACAAAAAAGAATAGAGAAAAACAACAAACCACAACCAGAAAAGTAGGGGAGGACGGGGTAAAAAGCCCATTGGCGGGTAAGAAACCCATGCCAATTATCTCATGAAATAATACAAATTTCAGCCAAACTTGCCCATGAGACGCTAACATTAGCATTCATCTAATGGGCAAATTTGTACAGGAAGACGTTTTACACCATACAATTTAGACAGAATCAATGACATTTACGAAGTTGTTTCCATTGAGTTATTAAATTTGATTAAGTCGTGACATTAGGTCCTTACACGTAAGTCATAAGTCATAAGTTGTGACTGCATTAAAACGCACTTTTTCTTCTTTTTTATCTTAAAAATAAATAAATCCAAAATTGAAAATCTTTGAAGCAAACAAGCAAATCACAACAAGAATGACAACTGCATCCACCTCCACAAAATAATTCACCACATTTCGCTAAATGAAACAATAAAATGACACACATATCAAATTAAAAAAATAATATTTTAACAATCATCAAAAATATAGAAATCTTATATTATTATCATATAATATATAAATCATATATGTTTTACAATCATAATACTTTTTAAAGTTGGCAACAACCAAAGGCAAGTCAGTTCCTGGAAGTTTTGGACAAGATTGCTGAAGAGATTTGTTTTCCAGTCTCTCCTAATCGATCATACCAGACCAACTATACAGAATGATATACTACACGCATTAAAATGTCATTGCCAAATGAAATGATCAGATTTTTGAGTTACCGTTCATTTCTTTTTTCTTTTTCTTTCCAAATCAGTATTCTAACAAATAGTAAGACAAATTCACATAATTGTGAATCAAACGTCTTTCTTCTTTTTTTTAGAGAAAGAGATACTCACTATTCGTAATAATATTTGATGTTTTAGAGGTTCTGTTTCGTCGACGCGGAGAAGTGAATGATATCCTGGAACTTAATCAATGTGTCCAAGTTAATCCAACAGACAAGGACACCATGCCGGCATACTTCCACATAGAACACTCTTGACAAAATACCAACTCAGGCTGTATTGAGTCTATTGACCGATGTCGCCTCTTTTATAACCGTTTTCAGTTCCTGATATGCATATAATTATGTCAAAAATAGCTGGCCCTTCATCGATTCATTTCCATTTCGTAAAAAAGTCTCGTGACTATCTCATACACTATTGCAAGTCAGCTTGAAATGGTCTACATAAACGTTTGGTTTACAAAAATTAAAAAAGGTCAATGATGAGTAATAGCATAAGTTGCGTGGGAGGGTACGGGTGTGCTTGCGGATGTATTATTTGGGATTGTGTACCGGCCGGTTTGCCGGTGTCATGAGAAATAAGTACCTACCGTGAAATAATTACCCTTCAAAAAGCGCACTAGAGCCATTCTTCTTTCACGTGATAAACTATTATTTAAGATATTGATATTTCAGTGCTCAATCTACACGGAAAGAACCAAGAAATAGAGCG
>CM065702.1:14776951-14779451 GCA_017654935.2 Phymorhynchus buccinoides | reverse complement strand
CTATATAGGACCTATCTATCTACATGATCGTTGCGCGATCCGGTTCTAAAAATAAAGTAGGCCTAGATCACGAATCACGAATCCAGTAGTCAGGATGACCGTAGGGGCTCCTCTGATTTCACCGACAAGCAGTCTCCTCCACTCTCCCCGTAGTAACCAGTCCACTCTACCTTCATTCAAGTCCCAACTAAAAACCCACTTCTTCAGGAAAGCTTTCTCTCTGTAAAGTCTATGATCCTTTCCCCACTCTTGTCTTCCAGCTCAATGACGTTGAGCATGAGGTTAATTAATGCGTGCGCGTGTGTGCGTGGGTGGGGTGGGGGAGGGGCGGGGGTGAGGATGGGTGGGTGGGTGGGGTGGGGGGGGTGGGATGGGGGGTGTAGGGAGTCGAGGGAGGTGGGTGCGGCTTTTTAAAAAAATCTGAACTAGCGCAACTAGCGGTAACGCCTAGTAACGGTAACGCCTAGTAACGGTAACGCCAAGTACTGGTAACGCTGAGTACAGCAAATTTGAAGCGATTCGGTTAAGAAACGGCGGAGTTATAAGGCCCCGTTTCCCGTTGGCGCTGCTCTGAGAGTGACGTGCTCTCCCTAGTAACGGTAACGCCTAGTAACGGTAACACCAAGTACTGGTAACGCTGAGTACAGCAAATTTGAAGCGATTCGGTTAAGAAAAGGCGGAGTTATAAGGCCCCGTTTCCCGTCTGGTGCAGCTCTGAGAGTGATGCGCTCTCCTTTGTAACGGTAACGCTAGTAACGGTAACGCCAAGTACTGGTAACGCTGAGTACAGCAAATTTGAAGCGATTCGGTTAAGAAACGGCGGAGTTATAAGGCCCCGTTTCCCGTTGGCGCTGCTCTGAGAGTGACGCGCTCTCCCGATTGTCTTCGCCCCGGCCACAGCAAGCCTGACAGCAAATTTGAAGCGATTCGGTTAAGAAACGGCGGAGTTATTTGTGAAAAGGTTAAGCGGCGTATATCGCGCGCGTTTCTTATTCGCTTCGCTTCCGGTTTAGCACATCGATAATCACCGTCCCCGGTCATCTACCTGCGTCAGTCATGATTCTCTTTAGGAAGACTGACGTTGAAGAGGGTGGGGGAGAGTAGGCATCCCTGGCGTACTCCAACCGTTGTCCGGAACCATTCTCCGATGTTGTTGTTGAAGAAGACTGCGCTGGTGGCTTTGTTGTAGAAGCTCTCTATCACTGTGATCAGGAGATATTATAGCCTATAAATTATAGCCTATCTCAAATCATTTTCAGAAATTGGCCTATTATGTATGTGTGCTGCCTATACCTCTCTATAGCCTACATCGTCATTTTACTCGTTCAATAGATTTTAACAAAAAGAAAGAGGAAGAGAAGAAGAAGAACAACAACAACAACAAGAACAACAAGCTAGAAGGAAGAAGAAAACATGGAGGAGGGAGGAGGAGGAGAACAACAACAACAACAACAACAGCAACAACAACAACAAGCTAGAAGGAAGAAGAAGAAGACGAGGAGGAGGAGGAGGAGGAGGAGGAGGAGGAGGAGGAGGAGAAGAAGAAGAAGAAGAAGAAGAAGAAGAAGAAGAAGAAGAAGAACAACAACAACAACAACAACAACAACAACACTGCGTGACAACAACAACAACAACAAGCTAGACGGAAGAAGAAGAAGACATGGAGAAGGAGGAGGAGGAGGAGGAGAAGAAGAAGAAGAAGAAGAAGAAGAAGAAGAACAACAACAACAACAACAACAACAACAACAACAACAACAACAACAACAACAAGAACAAGATGAAGAAGAAGAAGAAGAAGAAGAAAAAGAAGAAGAAAAAGAACAACAACAACAGCAACAACAAGTGCAACGCCGAGCGGCTGCAAAGCCCCCTCGCAGCATCGCCGAGCTACTCCGAAATCGGAATGTGTCGGCTGTACACATACATAATAACGCATCAAAACAGCACGTAACTACATAAAAACGCATCAAAACAGCACCTAACTGAATAGCTTTTTATGTATAGCCTTGGAGTTCGGACCCGTGATTTGAGCGCGCGCGATCATGCGCACACGCGCGCACAGAAAAGTTCATGACAACTGTGTTATAGACCACTCATCAAGAAATGTTGCGACAAAAACTGCATTAAAATACATGCAAAACTTCGTGAGATATTAGCGAGTATGTGTTTCGGGGTTTGAACCCCGTAACTGGCGCGACCTTGACCTTAATGTAAAACTAAATACATCAGTGGATAGCTTGCCTCTTGGCAAACTAGTATACCAAATTTGATGATGATAGACTGAATAGTTTTTGAGAAAAACGGACGAATAGCCGGACGGACGGACACCGGCAGGACGGATGGACGGACCAGACAAAACCAATAGCTCCCCGAACCTTCGGCTCGGGACTAACAACAACGACAACGACAACCGATAACAACAGCAGTAGCAGCAGCAGAAACAAATTAATGGAAATAGCTAGAATACGATTTAGTTGTAAGTCCTACATTTAATGATAGT
>CM065702.1:14754451-14769451 GCA_017654935.2 Phymorhynchus buccinoides | reverse complement strand
TGACGATGTTCAGTTGTCGGTTTTAGGTTGGCTACACTTGGCACATTTGGCTCACTTTTAGCATGGACTATGCACTAGAGGTGCAGTAGGTTAAGACGGGGTAAAAAGCCCATGGGCGGGTAAGAAGCCCATGCCAATTATCTCATGAAATAAAGAAACATTTCAGTCAAATTTGTCCATGAGACGAACGCTAAACATTAACTCTCGTCTCATGAGCACAATCTGACTGAAATGTTCTTTATTTCATGAGATAATTGGCATGGGCTTCTTACCCTTGCCCACGAGACGAATGCTAGGGTAAGACGGGGTAAAAAGCCCATGGGCGGGTAAGAAGCCCATGCCAATTATCTCATGAAATAAAGAAAAGTTCAGTCACATTTGCCCATGAGACGAATGCTAAACATTAGCACTCGTCTCATGAGCAAAATCTGACTGAAATGTTCTGTATTTCATGAGATAATTGGCATGGACTTCTTACCCGCCCATGGGCTTTTTACCCCGTCTTGCCCTACTACTACCCATGCTTGTACGCTGTGCTGTATAGTTTCAGTCATATTATTCCGCTTTCCCCGTATTCATCCTCAATGGAGGTTTACATTTCAGCCTTATTTAGTCTGTGGTGACGATGTTCAGTCGTCGGTTGTAGGTTGGTTACACTTGGCCTACATTTGGCTCACTTTTAGCAAGGACTATACACTAGAGGTGCAGTACTACTATCCATGATTTTAGGCTGTGCTGTATAGTTTCGGACATTTATTATTCCGCTTTCCCCGCATTCATCCTCAATGGAGGTTTACATTTCAGCCTTATTTAGTCTGTGGTGACGATGTTCAGTCGTCGGTTGTAGGTTGGTTACACTTGGCCTACATTTGGCTCACTTTTAGCAAGGACTATACACTAGAAGTGCAGTAGTATCCATGCTTTTATGCTCTGATGTATAGTTTCGGCCATACAGTGGAACCTCCCTTATAAGACCTCCCATTATAAGACTCCCTCCCATATGAGACCTAGTTCTCTGAGACATTGCCCTTCTTTGTAAGTATTAAGATTACCTCCCTTATAAGACCTCATTTTTGATAATATTTTGGATAATCTCCCTTATAAGACCTCCCATTATAAGACTCCCTCCCATATAAGACCTAGTTCTCTGAGACATTGCCCTTCTTTGTAAGTATTAAGATTACCTCCCTTATAAGACCTCATTTTTGATAATATTTTGGATAATCTCCCTTATAAGACCTCCCATTATAAGACTCCCTCCCATATGAGACCTAGTTCTCTGAGACATTGCCCTTCTTTGTAAGTATTAAGATTACCTCCCTTATAAGACCTCATTTTTGATAATATTTTGGATAACCTCCCTTATAAGACCTCCCATTATAAGACTCCTTCCCATATGAGACCTAGTTCTCTGAGACATTGCCCTTCTTTGTAAGTATTAAGATTACCTCCCTTATAAGACCCCTCCCTTATTGGGGTCTGCAACGAACACATTTTGCAAGAGTGAATGCCCTTGGAGGGTGGGGGAAGATGGTTCAGTACTGACCAGACAGGGGGATAACTCTCGCCAATGACCACTATTTGATGCCACTAAATGGCTGCCTTTCGCAAGAGTGAATGCCCTTGTCAGTACTGCCCAGCAAGAGCAATTACTCTCACTGTCAAGGGCGTTAATAACCCTAGTTGCAAAGGCCTATAAGGCCTCATTTTGGATCATTTTTGAAGGTCTTATTATTCCGCTGCCCCCCGTGTTCATCCTCTGCTGTCGTGCTGGAAGAGCAGGGCCCTGCTCTGGTGTCCCCCTCTCTTCACCCAGTGGCCGTACATGCTGAAGGCCGTGCTGTCAATCAGGGTGCGCACCTCCCTCAGGCAGTAAGGCCTCTCCTCCACCAGCTCCGCCGAGAGCCCAGCCGGGGGCTGCGCGTGGAGCGTCCTCAGTCGGAAGTAGAAACGAACCGCCAGGGATGCCGACTGAGGAAAACAATAATCGAATTGATTCAGAAGAAGAATTATTTTGCAAAATGAAATAAAAATTTAATAACTAGGGTTTTATATTTTTGTCAATAGCTACTTCTTTCATTGCTATTGTTGTTGTTGCATTATCATAATGGGCTAATGTTAAGATCAGTTCCCTCCGCTGTTCCAGGGTGAAGTTGGCCCACCATTCATTACCCTTTTCGTTAAGCTGAGACACGCGGGAACAGCTGGAGGGAGCTGATCTTAACATTTGCCTCATAATGATAGCGGTGGTGATGGTCAAGATGGCGATGAAGATGATGATGATGTGGGCGATGATGATTATTATAATTATTGTGGTTTTCACCACTTGTACATTAACGTTATTGTAGCTAGTAACAATACTATTTCTGATATTGCCATTGATGTCAAGCTTATGATCCCTATTTACTGAATTATTTGTCTATTTATTCATTTCTTCACTTCTGCTATTTAGTACATCAATGCGAGCATGTATGTTTTGCTTTGTCTTCATGTCATGTAATTTGTATAATGACAAAAATTGTTCAATAATTAAAAAAAGAACAGTTACTGTAGATGATTCAGAAGAAGATACACAAACGTAGATGATTCAGAAGAAGATAAACAAACGTAGATGATTCAGAAGAAGATAAACAAACGTAGATGATTAAGAAGAAGATAAACAAACGTAGATGGTTAAGAAGAAGATAAACAAACGTAGATGGTTAAGAAGAAGATAAAGAAACGTAGATGATTCAGAAGAAGATAAAGAAACGTAGATGGTTCAGAAGAAGATAAAGAAACGTAGATGGTTCAGAAGAAGATAAAGAAACGTAGATGGTTCAGAAGAAGAAGAAGATGGTTCAGAAGAAGATAAAGAAACGTAGATGGTTCAGAAGAAGATAAAGAAACGTAGATGGTTCAGAAGAAGATAAAGAAACGTAGATGATTCAGAAGAAGATAAAGAAACGTAGATGGTTCAGAAGAAGATAAAGAAACGTAGATGGTTCAGAAGAAGATTCAGAAGAAGATAAAGAAACGTAGATGGTTCAGAAGAAGATAAAGAAACGTAGATGGTTCAGAAGAAGATAAAGAAACGTAGATGGTTCAGAAGAAGATAAAGAAACGTAGATGGTTCAGAAGAAGATAAAGAAACGTAGATGGTTCAGAAGAAGATAAAGAAACGTAGATGGTTCAGAAGAAGATAAAGAAACGTAGATGGTTCAGAAGAAGATAAAGAAACGTAGATGGTTCAGAAGAAGATAAAGAAACGTAGATGGTTCAGAAGAAGATAAAGAAACGTAGATGATTCAGAAGAAGATAAAGAAACGTAGATGGTTCAGAAGAAGATAAAGAAACGTAGATGGTTCAGAAGAAGATAAAGAAACGTAGATGGTTCAGAAGAAGATAAAGAAACGTAGATGGTTCAGAAGAAGATAAAGAAACGTAGATGGTTCAGAAGAAGATAAAGAAACGTAGATGGTTCAGAAGAAGATAAAGAAACGTAGATGGTTCAGAAGAAGATAAAGAAACGTAGATGGTTCAGAAGAAGATAAAGAAACGTAGATGGTTCAGAAGAAGATAAAGAAACGTAGATGGTTCAGAAGAAGATAAAGAAACGTAGATGGTTCAGAAGAAGATAAAGAAACGTAGATGGTTCAGAAGAAGATAAAGAAACGTAGATGGTTCAGAAGAAGAAGATAAAGAAACGTAGATGGTTCAGAAGAAGATAAAGAAACGTAGATGGTTCAGAAGAAGATAAAGAAACGTAGATGGTTCAGAAGAAGATAAAGAAACGTAGATGGTTCAGAAGAAGATAAAGAAACGTAGATGGTTCAGAAGAAGATAAAGAAACGTAGATGGTTCAGAAGAAGATAAAGAAACGTAGATGGTTCAGAAGAAGATAAAGAAACGTAGATGGTTCAGAAGAAGATAAAGAAACGTAGATGGTTCAGAAGAAGAAGATAAAGAAACGTAGATGGTTCAGAAGAAGATAAAGAAACGTAGATGGTTCAGAAGAAGATAAAGAAACGTAGATGGTTCAGAAGAAGATAAAGAAACGTAGATGGTTCAGAAGAAGATAAAGAAACGTAGATGGTTCAGAAGAAGATAAAGAAACGTAGATGGTTCAGAAGAAGATAAAGAAACGTAGATGGTTCAGAAGAAGATAAAGAAACGTAGATGGTTCAGAAGAAGATAAAGAAACGTAGATGGTTCAGAAGAAGATAAAGAAACGTAGATGGTTCAGAAGAAGATAAAGAAACGTAGATGGTTCAGAAGAAGATAAAGAAACGTAGATGGTTTCAGAAGAAGAAGATAAAGAAACGTAGATGGTTCAGAAGAAGATAAAGAAACGTAGATGGTTCAGAAGAAGATAAAGAAACGTAGATGGTTCAGAAGAAGATAAAGAAACGTAGATGGTTCAGAAGAAGATAAAGAAACGTAGATGGTTCAGAAGAAGATAAAGAAACGTAGATGGTTCAGAAGAAGATAAAGAAACGTAGATGGTTCAGAAGAAGATAAAGAAACGTAGATGGTTCAGAAGAAGATAAAGAAACGTAGATGGTTCAGAAGAAGATAAAGAAACGTAGATGGTTCAGAAGAAGATAAAGAAACGTAGATGGTTCAGAAGAAGATAAAGAAACGTAGATGGTTCAGAAGAAGATAAAGAAACGTAGATGGTTCAGAAGAAGATAAAGAAACGTAGATGGTTCAGAAGAAGAAGATAAAGAAACGTAAAGAAACGTAGATGGTTCAGAAGAAGATAAAGAAACGTAGATGGTTCAGAAGAAGAAGATAAAGAAACGTAGATGGTTCAGAAGAAGATAAAGAAACGTAGATAGTTCAGAAGAAGATAAAGAAACGTAGATGGTTCAGAAGAAGAAGATAAAGAAACGTAGATGGTTCAGAAGAAGATAAAGAAACGTAGATGGTTTAAAGAAACGTAGATGGTTCAGAAGAAGAAGATAAAGAAACGTAGATGGTTCAGAAGAAGATAAAGAAACGTAGATGGTTCAGAAGAAGATAAAGAAACGTAGATGGTTCAGAAGAAGATAAAGAAACGTAGATGGTTCAGAAGAAGATAAAGAAACGTAGATGGTTCAGAAGAAGAAGATCAAGAAACGTAGATGGTTCAGAAGAAGATAAAGAAACGTAGATGGTTCAGAAGAAGATAAAGAAACGTAGATGGTTCAGAAGAAGAAGATAAAGAAACGTAGATGGTTCAGAAGAAGATAAAGAAACGTAGATGGTTCAGAAGAAGATAAAGAAACGTAGATGGTTCAGAAGAAGATAAAGAAACGTAGATGGTTCAGAAGAAGATAAAGAAACGTAGATGGTTCAGAAGAAGATAAAGAAACGTAGATGGTTCAGAAGAAGAAGATAAAGAAACGTAGATGGTTCAGAAGAAGATAAAGAAACGTAGATGGTTCAGAAGAAGAAGATAAAGAAACGTAAATGGTTCAGAAGAAGATAAAGAAACCTAGATGGTTCAGAAGAAGAAGATAAAGAAACGTAGATGGTTCAGAAGAAGATAAAGAAACGTAGATAGTTCAGAAGAAGATGATCAAGAAACGTAGATGGTTCAGAAGAAGATAAAGAAACGTAGATGGTTCAGAAGAAGATAAAGAAACGTAGATGGTTCAGAAGAAGATAAAGAAACGTAGATGGTTCAGAAGAAGATAAAGAAACGTGGATGGTTCAGAAGAAGAAGATCAAGAAACGTGGATGGTTCAGAAGAAGAAGATCAAGAAACGTAGATAGCTAAGACTAAGATTAAGAAATGTAGATGGTTAAGAAAAAGAAAATAAAGAAACGTAGATGGTTAAGAAGAAGATAAAGAAACGTAGATGGTTAAGAATAATATTTAAAAAATGTAGATGGTTACAAAAAAACTATCGCAGAGTGTTCTCCCCAGGCAAAGACCAACAGGTACCAGTGCTAAGGGAAACAAGATGGCAGGGCCATATAAACTGTACTCCCAGTTACCGATGAAAATCAGGGAAGATAATTTGTTTTACTTGTTGGATCATCGTGGTGTGTTTTTTAGTGCGTTAAAAAATGTCCTGTATCAGTATGGAAATACTGAAATATTAAATATTTTACCAAAAAAGAGTTGTTATCGACACCTTTTTACTTTACCTAATATCAAATAATCAGTATGTTTGCAATATTCAATTTTGCTTCACTGGGATTACGTTGACATGGCTTGCCATTCTGTCAATCTGAAACGTCACTTAAAGCAATATAATCATGCATCTGTATCGTTAAATATTCGGGACATTCCTGGAGTTGCACTGCCTCCTGGCATTGCCTCCAGGATCGTTCCCACCATCTTTATATCTACTAATGTCCCATATGTGTCTGTTTTACACCGGAGGACGTTCAAGGGATTTTCATTTATTCGGGTAGCAACATGGCTGCTCACTCACCCGAAATACGGCTCGTGGTCTAAACACTTTCTTCTCTGGACCCACCTGAAATGAACACACGATAGAGTCAGGAGTAAACACAGAGAAAAATATGGAGCTCTAGGTATTATTAGGTACTTTATAGTCACAGAGGCGTCTCTGTGAAATTCGGGTTGCTCCCACCTGGAGAGTGCGTCGCAGCCAGAGGCGCCCCACCCAAGTTTTTGTTATATAAGTTATACTAAATATAAATCACCAAGAAAATTACCTGTGTTTTTTGTTTGTGGCTCAAGCCACAAACCTCTAACTCACTTTGTCGGTCGGTCGGTCTGTCGGTCGGTCTGTCGTTCCAAAATTGTCGCACTTTAAATCGAGGCTACACTTCAAAATCAATTGAGGCCGCTCTTTAAAATGATGTATTTTAAAAGCGTACAAAATAATAAACATACGTAATACAGACACTACAACAGACACGACGAGTATGCGGTGCTTCTTTTGATGAGTATAAGTAGGATACATAGTTTTAAATGTTTTCCAAAAGATATAAAAAGTTACGAAATGGTGCAGAGATAACATTCTGGTTTACAGATTAAAATTATTGAAAATCCAGGGGAGGTAACTCATGATTGGAGTGGTAAAAATAGACCGCGTGCCACAAACTATTGCGAATTCGCGCTTGTTTTAATCAGCTTATGAAAAGACTTTTCCTTGTTTGGCTGTTCAGGAAGTGAAGCTTTATTCATAATCAGTTATAGAATACTTGAATTAAAAAGTACTTACAATCAGCAACAAAATTTGTTTTTAGTACAATGTTAGGTTAAAAAAAATTAAATTACGATTTACATGTACGTCAGTTCATGACATGTATAAACCTTTGGCGGAGTTTTAAAAAAAATACAGATTTAAAAATTAAGTATCTCCCCCCAAAAAAATCATTATTAGTTGTGCATAAGAAATTTAAGTATTTGAAGACGAAATCTTAAAAGTTAGCCTCCCCCGTTAAAAACGCAGATTTAGAAATTCATTATCAGACTTCTGTCGTGCATAAAAAAAATTCAAAGTATTTGAAGAAGACATTTTGAAACAGTTAAAGACTCGTCCGTTAATAGAGTTACGACAAGGGCGCGAATAACTTGTAGTTTGACAGGAAAATCGAACTGAACGTCGAGTCCTTCGGATGGGGACTTAAAGCTAGTCTGACCCGTACGCTTTACGCACGTAAAAATCCCACGGCAGTTGAAAGTCGAATTGAAAGTAAGAGCAGGGAGAAATCCCGCTGCCTGCTATGGCCAAATTGATAGCTAGGTTTTCCAAGTGTGCCCCACCCCCCCTCCTCACCCTGTGCCCCCCCCTCCCCAAAAAAAAAAAAATGGGTAGGCGCTGCACTTGCGGCGACGCGCTCTCCTGGGGAGAGCAGCCCGAATTTCACAGAGATAAGTTTCTGTGACTAGAATATACCAAATAAGTTAATAACATGTCATAATTGACGTTTGAAGTGCCCTGCACGAGACAGAGAGAGAGAGAGAGAGAGAGAGAGAGAGAGAGAGAGAGAGAGAGAGAGAGAGAGAGAGAGAGAGAGAGAGAGAGAGAGAGAGAGAGAGAGAAGGGGTGTGCTAACCACCCTTATGATAACTACCAACCTTTGAAAAGAGGGAGAAAAGAAGTACTGTTCTTAAAGGGACACCCTGACGGATGAGGTTTTGCAAGAAACACGTCGAGGTCGCCATAAAAACAGCCTTTTCAAGGATCGGAACACTCACTTTGCTCTGGTTTCCTAGAAATCAAACCGTCAAAATGACGATTCCTCCTTGGCGGAGTTGCCGGAGAGACAATTCATTGTGGACGGGGTGGGTGGAGGCCACTGAGAGTGGTTGAAGCTTTTTCTTCTTTGTAGTGCAGTAAAAAAAAAAAGCATAAAAACTATATAAAAAGGCTTGTATTATGGAACTTTCGTGCAATCGATTTGGTCTAACTCTGGCGGCCATTAGAAAAGAGAAGACATGTGCATTGTCTTTCACTGAAATAATCTGACTTCCATGCAGCACCTCCGCCAAGGAGGAATCGCCGATTTGACGGTTTGATTTCTAGGAAACCAGAGCAAAGTGAGTGTTGCGATCTCTGTAAAGGGTGTTTTCCTGGTGATCTCGACATGTTTCTTGCATAAACGTATCAACCAGGGCCTGTATTCACATTGAGATAGCATGAGACTTAGCATCATGCTAACTTAGAAGCTCTTCCAAAAGTCCTATTAAATCCTATAGGACATTGGAAGAGCTTCTTAGTTGGCATCATGCTAAGTCTCATGCTATCTCAATGTGAATACAGGCCCTGGGTGTCCCTTTAAGATAATAATTCATGTCTTGTGAAGCTGATTTTGTTTAGCCAGCTCCAAAACTCTTCACTCGAGAGAAAAAAATCACCACCTTCACCAGTACCATCACCAGTAAGAATGGGCGTCTCCTCTGTAAGGAAAGCAGTTAGTTGTCCTGAGCAACGTAAAGAAACAAAAGACAAATTTCTCTGCAGTGGTGATCGAGTTCAAAGAGAGCAACATTTTCATGCGTTTGTTTTTGAATTTTTCAAGTAAACAAACTGTTATAAATGTTTTCTTTGTAATTCTCCTTACACTTCTTTGTGTTTGTTGTGTTTTGTTTTCAAGCACAATTAAAAAGATATTTAAAAAAATTCTTCTGACAGGAATATTTCACCATAATAAAAAGCGTTGCTTTTCAAGCGTTCTTGTTTTCGACATTCACGACACGTACATCTATTGGTTATTTTTAAAATTCTTCTGACAGGAATATGTCACCATAAAAGCGTGTTCGACGTTCACGACACCTACATCTATCTTTTTATTATTAATTCTTCTGACAGGAATATTTCACCATATTATGTAAAAGCGTTGCTTTTTAAAGCGTCTTTGTTTTCGACATGCACGACGCTAACATCTATCTTTCTTTTAAAATAAAGATTTCTGACAGGAAGATTTCACCATATGTAAAAGCGTTGCTTTTCAAGTGTCTTTGTTTTCGACATTCACGACACGTACATCTATGCTTTCTTTTTAAAAAATTCTTCTGACAGGAATATTTCACCATAAAAGCGTTGCTTTTTAAATCGTCGTTGTTTTCGACGTTCACGACACGTACATCTATCTTTCTTTTTTTAAAGTCTTCTGACAGGAATATTTCACCATAAAAGCGTGGTTGTTTTCGACGTTCCTGACACGTACATCTATCTTTCTTTTTCTTTAAAATTCTTCTGACAGGAATATTTCACCATAAAGGCGTTGCTTTTCAAAGCGTCTTTGTTTTCGACGTTCCTAACACTTACATCTATCTTTTTTTTAAATGTATTCTTCTGACAGGAATATTTCACCATAAAAGCGTTGCTTTTCAAAGCGTGGTTGTTTTCGACGTTCCCGACACTTACATCTGTCTTTCTTTTTGCTAATTCTTCTGACAGGAATATTTCACCATAAAAGCGTTGCTTTTCAAAGCGTCGTTGTTTTCGACGTTCACGACACGTACATCTATCTTTCTTTTTTCTAATTCTTCTGACAGGAATATTTCACCATAAATTCGTTGCTTTTCAAAGCGTCGTTGTTTTCGACATTCACGACACTTACATCCTTGTGGAAGAACGGGTGAAGGAGTGCCTGACGAGCCGTGTAGCGTCTTCTGGGGTCCACCACCAGTAGATTGGAGATCTGCGCAGAACACTACTTCAATGAGCAGCTTAGGACGCACATTTCACAGCCAGGGGGCAGTCAAACCAGTAGAGGCTTAGCGCGTGATATTCTTAGTTGGGGGTAGTGAGAGAGAGAGAGAGAGAGAGAGAGAGAGAGAGAGAGAGAGAGAGAGAGAGAGAGAGAGAGAGAGGGACTGATCTCCCTTCTCTTTCTCTTCTCTCTCTCTCTCTCTCTCTCTCTCTCTCTCTCTCTCTCTCTCTCACTACCTCCATCCAAGAATATCACGCGCTAAGTTTCTCCCTCTCTCTCTCTCTCTCACTACCCCCAACTAAGAATATCACGCGCTAAGCCCCTACTGGTTTGACTGCCCTCTGGCGGTGAAATCAGCGTCCTAAGTGAACCATTCCTTCCACAGACACATTATTATTTCAAAATAAGACCATTTTTACAATATTAAATCCTTACATTTTTTTACTTTGTAATGCATGCAGCCATGGCGATTCCACATTCATGATATTGAAAGGGTAAAACACCCCACTGAAAATGGTCATTTCTAACCATTACTAAAACACCATACAAACAAATACACAAGTGCAAAGTGACGTTATTTCATTGAGGAGACAAAACAAAGCATAGGATATTTCAACCCCCCCCAAATGTCTTTTTCAAACGACACTGAAAACAACACAATACTTCTGTTATGATAAATAAGTACCTGTCATTAAATATCTACCTCTCGTATGCGAACTGTACCCATCTAACCCTAACCCTATCCCTAACCACGGAAAGAACCAAAAAATAGAGCAGGAGGGTGTAAATCTACATATTTGCCGATAAATCGATGTACAAGTCCATAAATCCATAATCCGTAAAATTCACAATGGCGGACAAACAAACGATTCTGATTGGCTACGCTAGGACTACTTCCGGTTAGGACTACTTATCTCATAGAGGTAAAAATACACCGCCACACTTCCCCTCTACACAATCAAGCAGTATCTAATAAACGACGACTTTGTTGTTTATTTACTCGCTTGTTTTTCAACCACAATGCTTGATTTTTGGCGTGCACATGCTCGAATCTTTCATTGACAAAGTCATAAAATGTCAGCAGGATCTAATGAACTGGTCCGAAAATATGAAGCAAAACGTAAATGCATGGGTGCAAATACACCCACGGGGTACGGGAAGGGACATAGCATTACTAAAAGTCAAGCGTACAATAGAAAACGACTGACGTAAGCCTGTTTTGTGACTATCTCCATCTTCTCTACTCTCCCAATCTTCCCCTCATGACTCCCTGCCCCTTTCTGTCGGACCGTGACGTTCACCCACCAGGTCTTTGGTCGTCTCTGACACGTCATCCCATCGTGGAGAGCGGAAGTAGTATCGGCCAGCCAGGATGTCCCGGATCATAACCGCCCGGTTCCGGCTCCAAAATGGCGGAAAACCACACAGCCTTTGAGCGGAAGAGGAACAATGCAAATCATACACATCGGGTTTCTCTTGTTGCCTTTTGCTTCACTTTGCGCGAAGTGTTGTATGTCAAGGGTTTGACAAGGTTGTGAGTAAATATCAAATCAAATCAAATCAAATCAAATCATCTTTATTATCTCATAACTGAGAAATTGCAGCCAGGTGCACATAAGAAAAACAGCAACAATAAACACATTTATCAACAACAACAAAAACCACAACAACAATAAACACATTTATCAACAATTAAAGAATATAAACTAATAACTAATAACACTGCAATATTGTAGTTAACAAACTGGACGAATACGAATACAAATTCAATCCCAAGGAGATGGACAGGCTGCTCAGCAAAACAATCACTCAATGCAGTGCATTAAGAGTTCAACAGATGAATTGATCTTGGTAAGAAAGTTTTCTGTGCTCTCATTTTCAGTTTTAGAGTTCTGTATCGACGGCCCGATGGTAATACTTCATAGTATTTTGCCAGAACATGACTGTTATCATTAAGAATTTTCCTGGCTTTCTTGACTACTTGTCTGTCATACAACTCTTGCATACCACTCTGCCTTGCACCCACAACTTTACTGCACACATTCACCATATCACTCAACACACGCTGTGGCACGGGCACTGGGTTTCTACGAAAATCTACAAGCAGTTCTTTTGTTTTAACAACATTTAAATCCAGATAATTATCTTTGCACCATGAACAAAACCTTTTGACTTCACTGAAGTACACAGAATCAGAGTTTGACAAATCTTCGATGGCAGAATCATCTGAGTATTTAATGACAGGTGTTTCGTCAGTGCCTCTGCAGTCGTTTGTGTACAATGTAAAAAGAACTGGGGACAAAACTGTTCCTTGGGGGGCACCTGTAGAGGTCGAACGTTCTGAGGAGATTGCAGATTGAAAGCGGACAGACTGAGTTCTATTGCGTAGGAAATTGGTTATCCAGAGAATGAGCTTGGGGTTAACATTCAGGTCTAGTAGTTTCTGGGCCAGTAAATGGGGCTGTATTGTATTGAAGGCAGAGGAGAAATCGATGAATAAAATACGAACAAAAGAGTTGGGGGTATTTAAGTGAAGAAAGGCATTGTGAAGAAGGGTCAGTAAGGCATCGTCTGTTCCTCTACACCGTTTGTAGGCAAACTCAAAGGGGTCAAGGAGTAGGTTAGTAAAAGAAAGAAGGCGATGAAGGACGATCTTTTCAAAACATTTCATGGCAATAGACGTTAAGGCAACAGGGCGGTAATCGTTCAGTGTGGCAGGGTTCTTTTTCTTAGGGACAGGAGTAACTGTAGAATTTTCCCAGATACATGGTACAACACAATCACGTAAAGACCAGTTAAATAGAGAGCAAAACACACCACACAATTGAGAACAGCATGCTTTCAACAATCTTCCACACACATTATCTGGTCCCACAGCTTTCCTCACATTTAGTTTCTTGAACCTCAAATTCATGATCTTCATTTGCATTGATAATTTTTTCTCTTAACTGTGATGTTACCCCGTTTAGATCTCCCTCAAGATCATTTCTTTCAAACCGACAATAAAAGTCATTTAGCTCATTAGAAAAATCCTTCTGTTCTTCTCTGGTTATTTGGCAATTTGCTGTTCGTTTTTTTGATTGGCCGGTTCGAGTTCGAAGCCCATCCCATGCATCTAAGATTCTGCCTGTCTGAAACTGCTGTTCTACTTTATCCTTATACTCCCTCTGCCCCTTCCTTAACTCCCCTCTAAGTTTAGATTGAACCACTTTTCTTTCTCTTTTATCTCCTGTTTGAAAGGCTACTTTCTTCTCATTTAAAACTGATTTAATAGACTTGGAAATCCACGGTGTGAACTAAAAACATCAAAACGCTACACTCACACAAGCACATGAAGGTGAAATAAACAATAAACACGGTAAATAAGGTTGTGACTAAAGAGCAAGATGATTAACAGTTAGCACAATGGTTGATGAGACGACATATTCCAGTAAGTACAATTCTGGCTGGGACGACACATTCCAGTCCGTGTGAGGTTTTGCGTTCCGGTTCATTCAAGTTCCGGTTCATTCTTGCAGACACATTCCAGTTACAATGATTTTCTACTAACAAACCCATTCCAGTTAGAACAAGTTTCTGCTTGAGAGACACATACTCCAGTTAGTGTGATTTTGGTCGTAGTGAAATATTCCAAGTGATATAATTTCTTGTTCTTCAAACACATTCCAGTTAGAACAATCTTCCGCTTTAGGGACACACATTCTAGTTAGCATGATTTTAGTTACGTGGAAATAAACAAGTTGACACGGTTTTCTGTTCTTCAAACACATTCCAGTCAGAGCGATATTTTGCTTTACGAACACATTCCAGTTAGAATGATTTTGACCACGTAGCCATATTCAAATTAGTACAGTTTTCTAGTGTTGCTTATTTTCATTTAAAAAAAGAAAGAAAACCCCAGTTTGTATGACTTTTTATGTTCACAAATTTCCCTTAATAGCCTACCATTTCTGTTTTGCAGACACTTATCTTTTAGTATGAAGTACTGCTTTGCGAATGAACAATAGTTGGTTCAATTTTCGTATTTGTAGACACGTAACTTACAGGTTAGTTTGCTACTCTGCAGATAGGCATACATTGCACGTGGTGCAATGTTCCAGTTAGTAAGATGTTCAACTTTGCAGAAACATTTCTAGTAGTTGAAGGTGTCGCACATTTCAGTCAGTACGATTTTGTGGGGGAGATATGTTAACATATTGTTTTGAAAACACATTGTTTTGCAGACACATTTCCAGTTTATGTTGATTGCATTCCAGTTAGTATGGTTTTGACACATTCCAGTTAATATGTTTAAAAAACAACAACACCACATTCCAGTTAGTATGGTTTTGACACATTCCAGTTAGTATGGTTTTGACACATTTCAGTTAGCATGGTTTTGACGCATTCCAGTTAATGGTTTTTTTTCCCTCTCCACACATTCCAGTTAATATGTTTTTTTTTTTTACACATTGCAGTTAGTATGGTTTTGACACATTACAGTTAGTATGGTTTTGACACATTCCAGTTAGTATGGTTTTGACGCGTTCCCGTTAGTATGGTTTTGATGCATTCCAGTTAATATGATTTTGACACATTACAGTTAGTATCATCATGTGATTTATTTTGTTACCACATTCCAGTTAGCATGGTTTTGGCACATTCCACTTCGTATGGTTTTCACACATTCCAGATAATATCATCGCATGATTCATTTTGTTTGTTGACGCATTCCAGTTAGTATGGGTTTGACACATTCCAGTTTTGAACGCGTTCCAGTTACCATGGTTTTGACACATTCCAGTTAGCACGGTTTTGACACATTCCAGTTAGCACGGCATTGACACATTCCAGTTAGTATCATCGTGTGATTTATTTTGCTTGTTGATGCATTCCAGCTATAATGGTTTTGAC
>CM065702.1:14744451-14749451 GCA_017654935.2 Phymorhynchus buccinoides | reverse complement strand
AAAATATTTATCAATGACAGAAAATATTTTTTCAAAATGACAGAAAGACCAAAAGAGAACCAAAAACTGAGCTTAGACAAAACAGGAAAGGTCTACACGACAGGGGCGGACCAACTGATTCACAAGGGGGGGGGGGGGGGGGGGTCCGCGGGGAGTCCATGGAGCGGCATAGGTCCTGGGTTAAGGTGTATTAGTTTTGTAGGGGCCCAGGAGGCGAAACCCTCAGAATATTTTGCTACTTAGTGATTAATAAAGCAAACATTGAGCCATTTTCTTACTTTTATCCTTGTATAAGGTACATGCTTGGGGAGAAGGGGGGGGGGGGTTCCGGAAACCCTGGACAACCACCTAAGATCCGCCCCTGCATGACCATGGCCGATTGCCTATCATGGACAAAATATTGATGAAAAAAAGAATTCCTTAAATATCAAAGTACTTACAAATAGCAAACATTTTACCAATGACAAAACACCAGCAGTTATGAAAATTGACCGACGTTCGCCTGTATGTGACTGCTTACTTTTTTAAAAATTAAGGTTTGCGTACACGTTAACCTCATTCACAGAACATCTGTATTCCCCCATGGCAACACAATGTTAGGCCATTCATAACATGACTTACAACTCACTGTGCTGCCATGGGGAAATAGTGATGTTTTTGTGAATAATGTTAACGTGTACACAGACCTTTACCAAATATCACAGTAAAGTTAGCTGACCACATTCAGAAATAGGGGATAGTTGAAAGTCTATATTGATAATGTTCCTCCGAAATCGGAATGTGTCGGCTGAATGCAGCGGGGAGACCAGATAAAACTGAAAACCGGACACACACGTACCTTATTCCTTATGGACACATGACCCGGGAACGCAGAAGAAGGAGTCTGCATTAATCTTGTTTTGTTGTGCTTGTTTAAACACCTTTAAACACCCTTTGCTATAAATCTGTCCATAAAGCTGCTCCATCTTACCTCTGCGACAATATTTCCATCTATACGCCAGCTCGCGCTTTACATTCAGTTTCTGACCCTCTTTCTCTCCAGATCCCTAGGTATAAGCTTTCAACTGTTGGTCGGCGCTCTTTTGCTGTCTCAAACCCGACCTCCTGGAACAAACTTCCTCTTTCCCTCCGTCAGCGACCGACCCTCTCTGCTTTCAATTCAAAGCTAACCTCAAAACCCACCTGTCCCCCCGGCATTACAGCTCCGCTCTCTCTCTCTCTTCTCTCTCTTGCCATTAGGTCTGTTTCTGCTGTATTCCATTTATGTCATCCGTGTGTGTTCGCTTTGTATTGCGTTTCTGTTTGAATGCGTTATGAATGCTAACGTGTGTGTGCGCTTTGATTTGATTTATGCCAACATTCAGCGCTGTATAAATGCTGTATGTTGTTGTTGTTGTTGTTGTTGTTGGTTGTGGTGTTGGTGTTTACTTAAGCTTGCTTACCATGCAGCTGCTGGTCTTCAGGAATGGTGGCAGCGAAGCCGAAGTCTGCCACTTTGAGGATGTGCTGGGCCTCCCTGCTGCCTTCCGAGGCTGGCGTGGTCACCAGAATGTTTTCCAGCTGTATGATATGTGACCCAGCACCACAAAAGGGACATTAAGTGTCAAAATGACCATTCCGAGAAAATGGTTCAGTTGGCTTTTTCGGACAATTCTCTTTCTATTGACATAAGAACCATGCTTGTCTTTTTTTTTTTAAATTTCAGACTTATGAGCATTTAAGCTCGGTAAGGTGAATGTCGGTCATTTTGATAAATCACAGTCTAAAGTCTAGCCTAGCTGAAGAAAATGCACCAACCTACTCATTTTAAAGAAGTTTACGCAGCATTTAGAAACCATAATAATAAACATTATCCTTTATAAGCTATCCACAAAAAGTTAAGGATCACTTGCAAACTAATTCATAACTTTCCAAATAAGAAAGCCAATGCGTTGAATTTTGGCCAACATTTAATTCAATGCTTTAGTGATAACGATACACAATTGCCTTCAATTTCGAGCAATCGTTTGGTCTGTACATTTGATCAAAGTGGGTACGTATCGAAATTTGATTTCCCAAAGTCATTGAAATCACAAGACAGGGCATTCTGATGCTCCCAAAAGTTCAGTAATGCGTGTTCCGCCATGGCTGTTCTGGCACTCGACGCAGCGAGTCCTCATGGAGTTGACCAGGGTGGTGAAGATCCTCTGTGGAAGCGCCTGCCACTCAGCCTGCAGCTGGTAGAGGTGCTGGGCATCCCTGGGAGGGGGGTGGTTGCTCCTCACTTTCTCATCCCAGAGGAATCGGGTTGAGTGACTGCATGCTGGCCACTCCATTCTGTTGACTCCAGACTGCTGCAGGAAGTCGTTGACCACCCTTGCCCTGTGAGCGTTGTCATGGTAGACAGCCGGCGGTCCCATCCTGCAGTGTAGGCACAGCCAGCTCGAAGGATCTCATCCCGGTATCGGAGGCCAGTCAGTTACCCTGTACATGATACAAGGGTGCGTGAAGGCTGAAGGCCCCCCAGACCATTACAGAACCTCCACCAAAGGCCACCTTTTCTTGGACAGTGGCGTCAATAAAGTAACGTTCCCCTGGGCGCCTCCAGACCCTCAGTCGGCCGTCGTTGTGGTTCAGGGTGAAGCGTGATTCATCACTGAACAGGACCTGGGACCATTGCTGACGTGTCCACCTCACGTGACGTCTGCAGAAGGCGCGGCGTGCTGCCCTATGGGCTGGAGTTAAGTACAGCTGGGCGACGAGAACGGAGGTTAAAATGAAGGCGGTTCCGTATTGCTGGCTGATGTTGATGTTAGTAGCCACCCTCAGCTGGCTTCGAATGATGCTGGACAAGGCTGTTCTTTCTAGGGCTTGTTGTTCATAAGAACCATGCTTCACGTGGTGTCTTTTTTTTTTTGCGTCTTTCAGACCCAGTGGCTGTGAAGCATTGAATCAGTCTGACAATGCTCGAGATGGGTGAAGGCCTGGCCACTTGTCGGAACACCATTTGGATGCAACAGCTCGTCCCCATCCAACTCGCTCAAAAGTCTCAGCCTAATACTGGTGGTATGTCTTCTTATAAAGCCAAGCAAGAGACAGCATCTCACACATAATGCAGTGCTTGCACCTACATAATGGTTTTTCCATCTGGCTTGTGCAATGTGTTTAGAACGATCCAAAACAAGGTCCTTTTTCGCAAGTTTCCGCTTTTTCTTTTGCTGCCAAGCTCAGTTAGAATCACAATGTTTCCACTAACACAACATCGCCCACTTAACATTATCATAACTTGATGAGAAATAAATAACAGGAGCGAACGGAGTTTATTACCTGTTTTCTCATAATCCTTAACTTTTTGTGAGTATGTTAATAAATGTTAGAGAGCATAGAAACATACCTTAACTCAATTTTTTTTAAATGAGATTTTTGACTTTCCAAGCCCGTTGTAAGAAACTAGACTTGCGACTTAATGTCCCTTTCTGTGGTGATGGGTCAAATAGTGAAGTAAAGAAGATATATAGGTGAAGACGGGGTAAAAAGCCCATGGGCGGGTAAGAAGCCCATGCCAATTATCTCATGAAATGAAGCAAAAAAATTGCTGTGACTGAAATTTGCTTCATTTCATGAGATAACTGGCATGGGCTTCTTACCCTCCCATGGGCTTTTTACCCCGTCTTCACCTATATATCTTCTTTACTTCACTATTTGACCCATCACCACAAAAAGGGACATATAGGTGAAGACGGGGTAAAAAGCCCATGGGCGGGTAAGAAGCCCATGCCAATTATCTCATGAAATGAAGCAAAAAATTTGCTGTGACTGAAATTTGCTTCATTTCATGAGATAACTGGCATGGGCTTCTTACCCTCCCATGGGCTTTTTACCCCGTCTTCACCTAATTCATCAACAGACACTTAAAGAAAATATTTTAGATTTTTGCAGTATGATATACGAAGGTCTTTTGGTGAAAGTAACAGCAGTAACATGTTCACGCTTATGGAGCAGAGGGCTTCTCTTAAAGACCCACCAGATCACGTGTCAAAATCACGGGTTTCACACGTTTTCCCTCTTATAGCTGGAAAGAAATCTTGTTTTGACCAGGTCTCACTTCCATACAAATACCCCCAAATTCAAACCGAAACATCAATTTTTTAAAGAGCAGCCTCAGGTTGAAGTTGGGGACATCCTCATGTGGGGTCACAGCTACCCAGAAAAAAACCAAGGGACTTAACCCTTTCACCGCCAAAGTCGCATTTTAGCACCACAGTGATTTAACACCTATGTCACTAAAAGGCATCAAATTGGGGTCTATTATCCAAACACCCTGTTGTCTTAGTTTTGGGATGTAAGGATAGATCTTATTTTATATCTGTCACAGAAGAATCCCCAATACTGCAGATGGATTTTGTTCTCTACCCAGGTAAATTTAATGGAAATTTTTGGCTGAAGTATGGCTGGCGGTGAAAGGGTTAATCGTGGTGCGTCAGTGTGTCTTTAAAGACCCCCCACGTCACGTGTCACATTCCCTCTTATGCTTGGAAGGTTTCTTAAGATTTCTTACCAGCTATAAGAGGGAAAACATGTGAAAACCGTGATTTTGACACGTGACGTGGTGGGTCTTTAAAACCTATACGAGGGGACGACTATTAGTTAGGATTCCGCTCCCCTGTCCCCCCTGGGTGGGGGTACTATAGTTATTGTACATGTTTTCTTTCTTTTCGTTCTTCTTCCTTTTCTTCTTTTGCGTTTCTATACCATAAGGCTATGGTAAGATACGTATGTGTCCGGTTTTCACTTTTCACTGGTCTCCCCGCTGCATACAACAGACAAGTTCCGATTTCGGAGGAGTTTTTCTTCTCCCAAAAAAATGTATTGTATCATTGTTTGCATTTAACCCTTTCACCGCCAGCCATATTTCAGCCCAAAATGTCCATTACATTTACCTGGGTAGAGAACAAAATCCATCTGCAGTATTGGGGATTCTTCTGTGACGTATATAAAATAAGGTCTACCCTTACTTCCCC
>CM065702.1:14736951-14739451 GCA_017654935.2 Phymorhynchus buccinoides | reverse complement strand
TGGGCTGAGCCTTGCGCCTGCACAGTTCCAGGATCTGGATCTCCCGGTGGCACTCCCGCCGGATCCGCTCCGGGGTCACGCCCTGCTCACGCGCCGCCTCCGTCACGTCGATGACCTTGACCGCAACCTCCTCGTCCGTCATCTTGTCCACGGCGACTCGCACCGTGCTGCACAGGCCTCTGGAAAAGATAGCACACCCATGTACAGCTGTACTAGTAGCACTTCTGCTCATTTACAATAAGGTAAGGTGGGGCCTCCCCTCCTCCTCCTCCTCCTTCTCTTCTTCCTCTCTCTCTCTCTCTCTCTCTCTCTCTCTCTCTCTCTCTCTCTCTCTCTCTCTCTCTCTCTCTCTTTCTCTCTCACTCTCTATTCCTCCTTCTCCTTTTCTTCCTCTCTCTCTCTCTCTCTCTCTCTCTCTCTCTCTCTCTCTCTCTCTCTCTCTCTCTCTCTCTCTTCCTCCTCCTCCATCTCTCCCTCCTCTTCCGCTTCATCCTCCTCTTCCTCCTCCTCCTCCTTTTCCTCCTCTTTCTCCTCCTCTACCTCCTCCTCCTCATTTTCCTCCTCTTCCTCCTCCTCCTCTTCCTCCTCCTCATCTTCTCTTCCTCCTCCTCCTCTTCATCCTCCTACTCTTCCCCCTCCTCCTCCTCTTCCTCTTCCACCTCCTCTTCCTCCTCCTCCTCTTCATCTTCTTCCTCCTCCTCTTCCTCCTCCTCATCTTCCCCTCCTCCTCTTACTCCTCCTCTTACTCCTCTCCCCCCTCTTCATCCTCCTCCTCTTCCCCCTCCTCCTCCTCTTCCCCCTCCTCCTCCTCTTCCTCCCACTCCTTTTCATCCTCCTCCTCTTCCTCCTCCTCCTCCGCCTCTTCCTCCTCCTCCTCTCCCTCCTCCTCCTCTTCCTCCTCCTCTTCCTCCTCCTCTTCCCCCTCCTCCTCCTCTTCCTCCTCCTCTCCCTCCTCTTCCTCCTCCTCCTCTTCCTCCTCCTCCTCCTCTTCATCCAACTCCTCTTCCCCCTCCTCCTCCTCTTCCTTCTCCTCGCCTTCTTTTATCCCTCCTCCTCCTCTTCCGCGCGTTCGTATGTGCATGTGAGCAGGGCCACGCAGAGTTAGACGCGCGTTAAAAAAAAGAAAGAAAAAAAGCACAGATAAAACGCAGGAAAGATTACGTATGAATGGCAGCTCTGTTCGTTTAAACAATAAGATAAAGGGTTTTAAAACCAAGCACACAAGAAGCACTGCAATAGTGCAAACCCGGGCCAGAATTAATGTTTAATATGTTGCAAGTAACCACTCAAATTATGTTATATGATTAGTACATACTACACTTGCTAAAGGGACAGTACTCCCGTTTTACTGCTTGCCCAATACTTAAAGTAGTTCATTCCCTTTGATAGCCGACAACATTTCAATGATTTGTGCTTGAACCAAACACAAATCCTAAGCATCCAGGGCTCCCAATCGTCCCGCCAAACAAGGGGTCCCAGGGACTCCTTCACTTACAGTATAGATGGTCCTAAAGGCAGGATAGAGGGTCCCAATGGCATTGTGAATGCAAAAATGAATGTTTCTAGTGCATCCCTGGGACCCCCTGCTCATTCTTTTAGAGGGTCCTGTAGAATTTGAGTGCTTCATAGACCCCCAAATGGAGGTCCCTGGGAGCCCTGAGAATCGCTAACGTTTTGTGCTCTGATGAACCAGTTTTGTGGTAAGTAGGGTAATGGGATGTTTACACCCAACATGAATTGATAAGGACTACTGCAGCAAAGCGGAAGAAGAGGGGGAGGAGGAGGAGGAGGAGGAGGAGGAGAAGAAGAAGAAGAAGAAGAAGGAGAAGAAGAAGAAGAAGAAGAAGAAGAAGAAGAAGAAGAAGAAGAAGAAGAAGAAGACGACGAACAATAACAACAACAACAACAACAACAACAACAACAACAACAAGAACAACAACAAGAAGAAGAACAAGAACAAGAACAAGAACAAGAAGAAAAAGAAGAAGAAGAAGAAAAAGAAGAACAAGAACAAGAAGAAGAAGAAGATGATGATGATGATGATGATGATGATGATGAAGAAGAAGAAGAGGAAGAGGAGGGGCCACAGCAGCAACAGAAGAGGAAGGGGGAGGAGGAGAGGAAAAGAGATAGAGAGAGGGGGTAGATACAGATGGGAAAAGGGTGGGTGGGGAGAAAGGGGCGGAGATAGATGGGACAAAGGGAGAGAGAGAGAGAGAGAGAGAGAGAGAGAGAGAGAGAGAGAGAGAGAGAGAGAGAGAGAGAGAGAGAGAGAGAGAGAGAGAGAGAGAGAGAGAGAGAGAGAGAGAGAGAGAGAGAGAGAGAGAGAGAGAGAGAGCGACAGACAGACAGGCAGGCAGACAAAGTGACAGACAGAGGAAAAAACAAATATCAAGGACTGATAAGTATTATCCATCTTTTTTCTGATTTCTCTCTCACGGAGTTCATCCTCCGTAGTTGTCCTCCGCCTCACTGATGTAGGGTAAGGAGTATAAGTTTG
>CM065702.1:14724451-14726951 GCA_017654935.2 Phymorhynchus buccinoides | reverse complement strand
TTCTGCTATCAGAAAATACCTTACTAGAATTAGACTCGGTGTCTCACAGTTAAAACCCCACCGATACAGACATTCAAACAGACAAGCAAGCAACCACTGTCCTTTCTGTTCTGATGTTGGTGAAACCGAATTGCATTTTATTCTTGTTTGTCCCCAATATAAAGCATTGCGCGAGTCCTACGTACCTCAATAAAACGCACCCAGCTCAAAACAAAACTGAATTTATTCTTTTAACATTAAGTTCATTCCAAAAACTCATTAATCAGAACGAGTTCAGTAAACAAAATGCCCCTTTCAACAACTTCCCCCTCCTCTTGAAAAGTCACACTCAGAATCAATGCACTTTGGAACAGTCAGTACACATTACTGTTGTTTTTGCCTTCCTCTCATGGTGACACATCACCATGCAAAATTTGAAGCGATTCGTTTAAGCGGTTCAGGAGATATCCTTGGGACAGTCAGAAAAAACACACAAAAACCCAACATTTCTGATTGTTCCAAAGTGCATTGATTCTGAATGTGTGACTTTTCAAGAGGAGGGGGAAGTTGTTGAAAGGGGAATTTTGTTGACTGAACTCGTTCTGATTAATGATTTTTTGAAATGAACTTAATGTTAAAAGAATAAATTCAGTTTTGTTATGAGCTGGGTGCGTTTTATTGAGTTCGTGAGTTTTCGGAGATGATTGTCTTTCTATTGTTGAATGAAATATATGATTTTGATGAATGCCCTTTTTCATATATATTGTTATTCAATATTTGGTGTATGTTTCTGTTGGTTTCCTCATTCATCCCATTGTTGTCCAATGACAGGGACACCCAATTGATATTTGTATGTTTAGATAGATAAACATTGTTGTCGACCAGTGCTTCGTCTTACCATCGTTCCCTCGTGAAATTGGCACGACGAAGGACAATGTTTTTGTCCATTTTGTATGAATTATTCTGTCACCTATTCATTTTCTTATTCCCGATTTTCCCTTAAGCCACAAAGAAGGACAAATCATGCTTATTTGTGGCTATTCTTCGTTAAGTACTACAGCATATATAATAATTATATTAGTGCTGTTTTGCCTCCCAATTGTCCCTATATGACACGGGATGGATTGATGAATTATGATTATGTTTTCTTGTTTGCATTCTTTAAATTACTGTATATCTTACATATAAACAACTATTCTGCATTCCTTACCCCTCCCACTGTTCCCTCACTATGCGATCATAAATGTTTGTGGTTTTGTAATGAATTCTGTATTTATTATTACTGGTCTCCAACATTTAAGGGCCGGAAGAACGATCTTCTCTCTTCTGTCTTGGAGGCATGTATTGAGAGCTCTGGTTGCCGCCTTTAAATACACATTCGTGTCTAACTTTTGCTCAGCAGTGTTCACTACAGTCATGCCTTGCACGTGCAATAGGCAAGAAACCTGCATGAGCCCTGATTCTTCAGCGAAAAGAGACCACACTTTCGTGAAATTCTCGTGAATGTGCCACATTTTAAGCATACCTGAAAACGCTGTTGCTGTACTGCAATGTCTGCAAAACTGGTTCAGGCACGTGCAACAGGAAGGAAAGTTATTGAGTAGCCTAAGTTTTGCCATTTTCTTCATTGTTGTCTTAGTGTACAATAAATAGATATCAAGCTACTGAAAACAGAAGCCGGCCCTTAACTTTTGGAAACATCGTTCATTCTCCCCCTCCCCACTGTTCCCTTGTGACATGGGCAGAAGGCCTAGTCAGTAAACTGAGTTGAGTTGAGTTGAGTTAAATTGAGTTCTCTCTCTCTCTCTCTCTCTCTCTCTCTCTCTCTCTCTCTCTCTCTCTCTCTCTCTCTCTCTCTCTCTCTCTCTCTCTCTCTCTCTCTCTCTCTCTCTCTCTCTCTCTCTCTCTCTCTCTCTCTCTCTCTCTCTCTCTCTCTCTCTCTCTCTCTCTCTCTCTCTCTCTCTCTCTCTCTCTCTCTCTCTCTCTCTCTCTCTCTCTTTCTGAGAAGGATGGGGCAGACAATTGTTTAGTTTAAGATTGTATTTTCTCCACTCATTTGTTTTCTTTTGGTTGTTCTTTGTATTTATGTTTGATTTCTTTTCTTCAGTTTCTTTTTTTTTTGCATGAGGACTGGACGAAAAAAAGCAATGTTGCTTAATCTATTATCCTCAATAAAGAAAACTTATTCATTCATTCATTCATTTCTCTCTCTCTCTCTCTCTCTCTCTCTCTCTCTCTCTCTCTCTCTCTCTCTCTCTCTCTCTCTCTCTCTCTCTCTCTCTCTCTCTCTCTCTCTCTCTCTCTCTCTCTCTCTCTCTCTCTCTCTCTCTCTCTCTCTCTCTCTCTCTCTCTCTCTCTCTCTCTCTCTCTCTCTCTCTCTCTCTCTCTCTCTCTCTCTCTCTCTCTCCCCCAATCTGTATTATTCATCATAGCGATTTTAAAAAGAGTAAGTTTTTTTCTCTCACAAGAATGGTCTATGTTGTAGCCCATACAATTGGTGTTCTTATTTCCTCCCTTATTC
>CM065702.1:14711951-14719451 GCA_017654935.2 Phymorhynchus buccinoides | reverse complement strand
CATTTGTGGAATGACCTCCCAGATGACATTAAAGTAACTGACTCAATCAGCCAATTTAAACGATTTATTTCTCTGTCTGATGTTAGTGTGCCTTCTTACTACTACACTGGTTCCAGACAAGACCAAGTTAACCACTGCAGATTACGTCTAGGAATAAGCAATATTAATCACGATCTGTGCACAAGGCATCTACTAGCTGACCCAAAATGCACGTGCGGTTACTCCATAGAAAATGCAGAACACTATTTGTTACACTGTACAAACTTTCATCACGTGAGAATAAACACAATACTAACTCTAAATGTTAAAAAAATTAATACCCATACGCTTCTATTTGGAGACCACAGTCTAACAAATGCACAAAATGTAGCTATTTTTAAAACTGTTCAGCAATTTATTGCTACCAGCAACAGATTATAAGTTAATAAGATAATTTAGATTGTAATATAATAAATAAAAAACATGTGCAATATATAAGCTTGTGCGATGTGTATACTTGTGCATGTATATCAACGGCACAGGGCTGGGACTTGTGAATGGCAAAATTTGGGTCGGTCTCTCTCACTCTTCCCCCCCCCCCCCCTCTCTCTCTCTCTCTCTCTCTCTCTCTCTCTCTCTCTCTCTCTCTCTCTCTCTCTCTCTCTCTCTCTCTCTCTCTCTTTGTGATGTGCGTAATATTATTTATGTTCATGTTTGTGTATTGCATCTTTTCATAATGATAAAAAAATAATGTATAGCTGTGTTGATTCAACTTTGCATCCACCCAGTATTTCATTTTCATTATTTTTTGTTCTTTTTCGTACATTTGTTTTCCACGTTTAATTCCGCCAATATTGCTGTGTACATTTTCTAACTGAGCACGCTATAAGCTTCGCTTGTTGTTGCTTCAGTCTGTTGTGTTTTATGTCTATTTGAATGTAATTGAATAATAAATCGTTTAAACCAGAGAGAGAGAGTATGTGTGTGTGTGTGCGTGTGCGTGTGTGCGTGTGCGCTTGTGCATGCATGTATGCGTGTGTGTGTGTATGCGTGCGCGCGCGTGTGTATACGTGCATGCATGCATGCGTGCGTGTATGTGTGTGTGATCGCGCGCGGGCGTGTGTGTGTGTGTGTGTGTGTGTGTGTGTGTGTGTGTGTGTGTGTGTGTGTGAGAGAGAGAGAGAGAGAGAGAGAGAGAGAGAGAGAGAGAGAGAGAGAGAGAGAGAGAGAGAGAGAGAGAGAGACAGACAGACAGAGAGACAGAGAGAGAGACACAGAGAAAGACAGAGAGAAAGAGAGAGACAAGACACAGAGAGAGTCCACGCGCGCCTGTGTGTCTGTGTGTCTGTCAATGAATGTGTGTTGCGTGTTCGTGCTATCACTGAATTTGCCTGAGTAAATCTGTTTTTAGCATGGGTCCATTATACTATATGTCAAAGTATCCTCGCTCATATTGTTTTCCCTCCAAAATGTTCGATCCTTTTGTGAAACCTACACGTCTAAGTTCGGTGGGCTTTATCAAGTGCGACGCTTCTCTGACGACAGCAGGTGGCTTTGGGAAGGGGGGTGGGGGTGTGGGTTGTTACTAGCCAATTTGTCACAACGACACAATTTTATCAGAATGACAAATTACTATTACTAAGCCCATCCTTTCGCGACGTGATTACTGTGACCGTTTGTATGATGTGCTCCAGTTTGACAAATCGTATCAAAGGGCAATCTTATTATTTTTATAAATTCGCTTCTACATGTCAAAGATTTTGTGTGAACCAGTAGGCCCTAGGTCGTTTCGTCGTAGGTAGTAGTAGTAGTAGTAGTAGTAGTAGTAGTAGTAGTAGTAGTAGTAGTAGTAGTAGTAGTAGTAGTAGTAGTAGTAGTAGTAGTAGTAGTAGTGGTAGTTGTAGTAGTAGTAGTAGTAGTAGGGGAAGACGGGGTATAAAGCGCATGGGCGGGTAAGAAGCCCACCCCAATTATCTCATGAAATGAAGCAAATTTCAGTCTCATTTTGCCCATGAGACGAGCGTTAACGTCTAGCATTCGTCTCATGGGCAAATGTGACTGAAATTTTCTTTATTTCATGAGATAATTGGGGTGGGCTTCTTACCCGCCCATGCGCTTTTTACCCCGTCTTCCCCTAGTAGTAGTAGTAGTAGTAGTAGTAGTAGTAGTAGTAGTAGTAGTAGTAGTAGTAGTAGTAGTAGTGGTGGTGGTGGTGGTGGTGGTGGTGGTAGTAGTAGTAGTAGTAGTAGTAGTAGTAGTAGTAGTAGTAGTAGTAGTAGTAGTAGTAGTAGTAGGGGAAGACGGGGTAAAAAGCGCATGGGCGGGTAAGAAGCCCACCCCAATTATCTCATGAAAAATATAGAAAATTTCAGTCAAATTTGCCCATGAGAGGAATGCTAGACATTAACGCTCGTCTCATGGGCAAAATGAGACTGAAATTTGCTTCATTTCATGAGATAATTGGGGTGGGCTTCTTACCCGCCCATGCGCTTTTTACCCCGTCTTCCCCTAGTAGTAGTAGTAGTAGTAGTGTGTGTGTGTGTGTGTGTGTGTGTGTGTGTGTGTGTGTGTGTTACAGGGCCGGATCTAAGTTTTGAAGGGGTGGGGGCTAATTGATCGAAGGTGCGAAGCACCAAGACCCCTAGGGGGGTCCGGGGGCATGCTCCCCCGGAAATTGTTTAAATCCGAGAAGCAAAATAGTGCAGTCTGGTGCAATCTGGGCATGAAATAAAGGACTAATGCCATTACTGTTCATACTCCTATTGAAACATATTTTGAACCATTAAGTACCTATCAACCGGCGGTGCTGATGAGTGCTAGGTATAGCCCGCGAGGAAATTTAGCTGCCGCTCGGCGACATGAATTGTTTTTTGTTGTTTTTTAGGGAAAAGGGTGGGGGCTGCATCCCCCTAAGCCTCCCCTCCCGGTAGGTCCGGCCCTGAGTTAGTAGTAGAAGTAGTTAGCAGTAGTAGTAGTAGTAGTAGTAGTAGTAGTAGTAGTAGTAGTAGTAGTAGCAGTAGCAGTAGTAGCAGCAGCAATAGTAGTAGTAGTAGTAGTAGTAGTAGTAGTAGCAGCAGCAGCAGCAGCAGCAGCAGCAGCAGCAGCAGCAGCAGCAGTAGTAGTAGTAGTAGTAGTAGTAGTAGTAGTAGTAGTAGTAGTAGTAGTAGTTAGCAGTAGTAGTAGTTAGCAGCAGCAGCAGCAGCAGCAGTAGTAGTAGTAGTAGTAGTAGTAGTAGTAGTAGTAGTAGTAGTAGTAGTAGTAGTAGTAGCAATATTATTATTATTATTATTATTATTATTATTATTATTATTATTAGTAGTAGTAGTAGTAGTAGTAGTAGTAGCAGCAGCAGCAGCAGCAGCAGCAGCAGCAGCAGTAGTAGTAGTAGTAGTAGTAGTAGTAGTAGTAGTAGTAGTAGTAGTAGTAGTAGTAGTAGCAGTAGTAGCAGTAGTAGCAGTAGTAGCAGCAGTAGCAGCAGCAGCAGCAGCAGCAGCAGCAGTAGTAGTAGTAGTAGTAGTAGTAGTAGTAGTAGTAGTAGTAGTAGTAGTAGTAGTAGTAGTAGTAGTAGTAGTAGTAGTAGTAGTAGTAGTAGTAGTAGTAGTAGTAGACGATTGCTTAGGGTACAAAGGATACAAAGAACTGTTCTCAGTTAGCCTGATCAGAACAAATCACAGAGAGAGAGAGAGAGAGAGAGAGAGAGAGAGAGAGAGAGAGAGAGAGAGAGAGAGAGAGAGAGAGAGAGAGAGAGAGAGAGAGAGAGTCTAGGGCATAATCAAAACACTCAATACCACTGACGATTTGTTCAAAGATTGGTTGACAAATTTATTCGCTCACCATATAGGCATAAACTAACTAAGGTAGCCAGCCTTCATAAACTTGCGACATACCATGCAAAACTGTCACAGCGTGACAAAGGATGTCACGAGAGAAAAAATTCGCGTTAATCATGCATTTCTTGTTTCATTAAAATAATTCGTTCATTGCGGCAAATCGTATTGTTGTGACAAATTCTCCGTAAGCAGGGGCTGGTGACACAGCAAAGGGCCAGCCACACGTCCACTAAAAATCGCACGACTGTGCACGATACGATTCGATCACGTGATCTCGATGCGCCAATCCCATTTGTTCTCGGAGACCACTTGATCGAATCGTATCGTACAGTCGTGCGATTTTAGTGGACGTGTGGCTGGCCCTCACTCCCGTTCACTGAGGTTTCCTATTGTTCGACCACAATAAAGAGAAACACAGCGAGAGAAAGCTTGTGTTAATTTTGTCAGGTAGAATAATGCCGTACAGTAGGTCGAGAAAGTAACATTTACGTAAAAAAAACACACATCTAATACAAGATTGAGAAGGAAAACCCCCCAGCTAAGCTAAACATATACTTGAAGTCGTGGGTGTTTTTTTTGGGGGTTTTTCACAATCATACGCGATTATTTTGACTATGAGACTACTTTTAACTTTTCACTATTTGTCATTGTAAACGCCTTGAGCTCCTGGTTTTATCGGGAGGTAAGTGCGTCATAAATTTACATTATTATTATTATTATTATTATCATTATTATTATTATTATTATTATTATTATTATTATTATTATTATTGTTATTGTTATTGTTATTGTTATTATTAGTATTATAAGAACGTAAAAAAAAGAAGAAGCAAAACTAACAAACAAAAAGAAGAACTAGTGAAGCTAAACCTAGTCTTGAAGTCGGTTTTATTTTGTTTTGTTTTTTGTTTTTGTTTTTGGTTGTTCATATTTTAGTGGGTTTGGGTTGGGTTTGTGTGTGTGTGTGTGTTTTCTTTCACAAATGTGATTCTGTTGACTACGAGACACAACATTTTCTAAGAAAAAAGACATTGTTTTGTTTCCTCTTTCTTGAGTATGTTGTTGTTGCTGTTGTTGTTGTTGTTGTTGTTGTTGTTGTTGTTGTTGTTGTTGTTGTTGTTGTTGTTGTTGTTGTCGTCGTCGTCGTCGTACCCTGGCATAAAGACTCCAGGGATCATCCCAACAGCCGAAGCATCTGAACACTATGGTACAAATGCACCAGCTAGGGATGAGAACAGTACGTGTGTGACCGTTTCTGATTACCCCGCCACGTGAGCAGCCACACTCCGACTTCGGAGGATTTCTTGAGTATTTTTGTTTGTTTGTTTGTCTTACCCTGGCTTGAAGACTCCAGGGATCATCCCAGCAGCCAAAGCACTTGAACACTATGGTACAAATGCACCAGCTAGGGATGAGAACGGTAGGTGTGTGACCGTTTTTGATTACCCCGCCACGTGGGCAGCCACAATCCGACTTAGGAGGATTTCTTGAGTATAATCGTGCTCTTTTGTTTTGTTAAAGTGTACTCTACCACAAAGACTCTTGATTTCTATTATGTTTTGCGTAGACCTACAAACATTATTTTTCTTTAAATAAATCGTTCTTTGATGGGTTTATTTGGGGGGTTTTCGTTTTTCAATCTCGTTAAAAATGTTGTGTATCACAAAGGCACTTTATTTGAAGGATTTTTTTGTTGGAACAAATTTGATTTTAACACTGCTGTGAGATAGTATTTTATTTTGATTGTTTTATGTGTCAAAGAGGTGAAGTAATGTTTTGGTGCACGTCGAAGAGTTTTGTTTTAATGTTAAGCAAACCGTTCTTTTCTGTCAAGCGTGATTTTCTGAACTGTGAGATTTAATCTTGGTTATTGTTCCTTGTACAGAGTTCACCATTTGCTGGCTTGCTTGTGTTTTTGCTTTGTTTTGCTGTTGTTGTTGTTGTTGTTGTTGTTGTTGTTGTTGTTGTTGTTGTTGTTGTTGTTGTTGTTGTTGTTGTTGTTCTTCTTCTTCTTCTTCTTCTTCTTCTTCTTCTTCTTCTTCTTCTTCTTCTTCTTCTTTTTCTTCTTCTTCTTTTTCTTCTTTTCCCCTCAACCTCCCCTCCCCTTCCTCCTTCTCCTTCTTCTCCTCCTCCTCCTCCTCCTCCTCCTCCTCCTCCTCCTCCTCCTCCTTCTCCTCCTCCTCCTTCTCCTCCTTCTCCTCCTCCTCCTTCCTTAACTTAGGCCTTCTTCTTCTTCTTCTTCTTCTTCTTCTTCTTCTTTCTCCTCAACCTCCCCTCCCCTTCCTCCTCCTCCTCCTCCTCCTCCTCCTCCTCCTCCTCCTCCTTCCTCCTCCTCCTCCTTCCTTAACTTAGGCCTTCTTCTTCTTCTTCTTCTTCTTCTTCTTCTTCTTCTTCTTCTTCTTCTTCTTCTTCTTCTTCTTCTTCTTCTTCTTCTTCTTCTTCTTTCCCCTCAACCTCCCCTCCCTTCCTCCTTCTCCTCCTTCTCCTCCTCCTCCTCCTCCTCCTCCTCCTCCTCCTCCTTCCTTAACTTAGGCCTTCTTCTTCTTCTTCTTCTTCTTTCTTCTTCTTCTTCTTCTTCTTCTTCTTGTTCTTGTTCTTGTTCTTCTTCTTTTTCTTCTTCTTCTTCTTCTTCTTCTTCTTCTTCTTCTTCTTCTTCTTTTCCCCTCAACCTCCCCTCCCCTTCCTCCTTCTCCTTCTTCTCCTCCTCCTCCTCCTTCTCCTCATCCTCCTCCTCCTTCTCCTCCTTCCTTAACTTAGGCCTTTTTCTTCTTCTTCTTCTTCTTCTTCTTCTTCTTCTTCTTCTTCTTCTTCTTCTTCTTCTTCTTCTTCTTCTTCTTCTTCTTCTTTTCTTCTTCTTCTTCTTCTTCTTCTTCCTCTTCTTCTTCTTCTTCTTCTTCTTCTTCTTCTTCTTCTTCTTCTTCTTCTTCTTCTTCTTCTTCTTCTTCTTCTTCTTCTTCTTCTTCTTCTTCTTCTCGAAGTCGTCATGTTTGATGTACCGCAAGGATACTCCACTTCAAAGACAATTTGTCTGTTTAAAAAATGAATGTCCATGGTCAATCCAGCAAAGTCACTGAAATAAACCACACACAAAAGTGCAAAGAAAACAGATCAGAGGCCCTTTGCTTCTTTTTTTTTTTATAGTGGAGAAGCTAATACACAAATTTGAAATAGGGCAGTGAAACGGGGTTGAAATGACCATAGTGATGTCATATGCTGGTCAATGAGGGAAGGAACAGACATCAAGAAAACAGACCCTTTTTCTTGGTGGAGGATACTTTACACACAGAAATGTATAGAATAAAATCTAGTGAAGTTGAAGTGACCATTGTGATGTCATACACTGGTCAAGCATGATTTCAACTTTAGAACAGAGTGCCTAATTGAAAGAAGGTGACCATGATATTGCAATGAAATGGAATTAATGTGACCATTGTGATGTCATACACTGGTCAAGCATGGATTCAACTTTAGAACAGAGTGCCTAATTGAAAGAAGTGACCATGACATTGCAATGAAATGGAATTAAAGTGACTAATTGTGATATCATATACTAGTCAAACAGGGAAGCAACTAAGAGACTACTATACCTAATTGAAAGAAGTGACCATGATATTGCAGTTGAAGTGACCATTGTGATGGCATATGCTGGTCAAGCAGGGAATCAACTAACAGAGTTCCTAATTCAAAGAAG
>CM065702.1:14699451-14701951 GCA_017654935.2 Phymorhynchus buccinoides | reverse complement strand
GGTAGGCATGGAGCTACGTTCCCACTGGATGCTTTTGAGTTGTTTATCCTATTATTGGCTGATGATGTTGTTTTACTTTCAGAAACAGTTATTGGATTACAAAATCAATTGAACATCTTACAAAGATCAGCTACATCATTGGATTTAACAGTAAATTTAGGCAAAAGTAATATTGTAGTTTTTCGTAAAGAGGGTTATCTTGGAGCAAGGGAAAGATGGTTTTTGATGGACAAGTTATGCCTGTAGTTAATTGTTATAAATACCTAGGTATATATTTTACTACAAAACTGAGTTTCGCTACTACATGTCGAGAGTTAGCAAGTAAAGCCAAGAAGGCGCTTTTATGTATTTTACAACGATTACGTCTGTTTAACTGTGATTCACTGCATGTGCTATTAACATTGTTTGATCGACAAGTTCTTCCTATTATGCAGTATGGATGTGAGATATGGGCGTTTGATAAATCTGTTCAGTATTGTGAAAAAGTGCATTTATACGCATTGAAGAAATATTTAGGTGTAAGTCTATGTACTCCAAATGATTTTGTATACAATGAGTTAAATAGGCATCCAATCACTGTTAATTTTGTTGTTCAATGTATTCGTTACTGGTTTAGAATAACTCAGATGACAAATGAAAGATTACCTAAGAAAGCTTACACTATGCTTAGTGACCTTGATGCCCGAGGAAAAACCACCTGGGTTACACATGTAAGATTATGTCTGTTTAAATTTGGCTTTGGTTTTGTATGGATGGAACAAGGTGTAGGAGACGTTAATGGATTTTTGAAAGTGTTTAAGCAGAGAATGGTTGATTGTAAATGGCAAGAATGGGGTGAGCACGTCAATGAGAGTGACAGGTTTTCCATGTATAGAACATTTTGTAATCCGTTTAATTCTTTGCCTGCATATCTCTGTATTGAACTTGATAAACATTTGAAGTATGTTATGACCAAAATAAGATTTGGTATTTCGGATCTGGCTGTTCATTACTATAGGCATAGGTACCACAGACATCAAGACTTAGTTTGTAAACTTTGCAATGCTGACGTAGAAAACGAACTGCATTGGTTCCTATGCTGTCCATTTTATGATAATCTAAGAAAACAGTTTATTGCACCGAAATTTTATCGTAATCCAAATGCCTTTCGTCTGTCATTATTAATGTCTTCTAGAAACAGCGAAACTGTTAGAAAATTGTGCATTTTTATATACCAAGCACTAAAGGCAAGACAAATTGCTTTGTCATAAATTAATTATTTTGCTATAAATGGTGCATGAAATGACACTTTGTTTTTATTAATTATGTTGTACCCCCCTTCCAAAGGGGGCTTTGGCCTTATGGAATAAATATTTTCATTTCAAATATTTTTATTTCATTTCATTTCTCTCTCAATCTTTACTCTCTTTCTTTTTTTCCACCAGGAAGGCCTTGGGGTCGCTCCCTCTTAGCTCGTGTGGGAGACTTCGCCAGGTTTGGAAACGACGAGTCCCTGCCTTTGGTGGAGTGTCGCCTGCGACTGGCCGGCTATGAGTACGTCATGGATGTCGACACGGATGAGGTCGTCTTGCCGCGTAACTTTTCACAGCTGCAACCCTTTTTTGAGGTAGTAAGAGTTTGCCGTATTGCGCGACTTCAAGCTTTCGGACGTGCGCGTGCACACACGCGTGTACGCACAGATACACACACACACACACACACACATATATATATACACACACACACCTCATTTCTCGCATCTCTCGCTCTCTCTGTGTGTCTTTCTCGATATCTCTGTCTGAATCCCGGTAAAAAGGTGTTTGGTTGTTGGATTTTTGGTCGTTGTTTTTTCTTCCTTCGCTAAATTTCTCAGAAACAGCAAATTGGAACAACACTTTTTCACAGAAACCTGAAGACTGTACTGAGGAGCAAGTGTGCAACCTTTTAAAACCTTTAGGAATTGCAAAAGCCGAGATTAGCGGTACGGGAACGAGTTCATGATGTCAGTGCCGCCATGTTGGTTTCTCAATCGTTGTTGTCGCTAATGAAAGCACTCTTCAAAATCGATTCCGTAGTGTAACTGTCTTCTCTCTTCATACCCAACAGCCGCCATGTTGCTTTCTCAATCGTTGTTGTCGCCAACGAAAGCACTCTTCAAAATCGAATACTTAGTGTACTGACTGTCTTCTCTCTTCATAATTCCAGACAACCGCCAGGTTGGTTGCTCAATCGTGGTTGTCGCCAATAAAAGCACTCTTCAAAATCGAATACGTAGTGTAACTGTCTTCTCTCTTCATTCCCGATAGCCGCCATGTTGGTTGCTCACGTGCTGTTGTCACCAAACAAACCCTACGTCATCGCTCGTTCCCGATTTAAAAGATGCCATCTTGTTTTGCTTCTTTTTTTTGTTCAGCAAGCGTTTGCCCGGCACCCTAAGGCGGCCTCCCTGAACTTCAGGGTTCAGTTCTTCATCAGCAACTGGGGCCCCGTGGACCCTCAGGCTCCGCTGATGGTCCTGAGG
>CM065702.1:14691951-14694451 GCA_017654935.2 Phymorhynchus buccinoides | reverse complement strand
AGGAAAGCACTGGTTCCCAGCCAAAGGTCTACTGTTTTATTACTAAATAGTCCTCGGATAGTAGCAACTCGGTTATAAATAAAAAAAACTGCTATAGTAAAGTCACTTTTGGTTCCCCACAAGACTGGCTCCTTGGTTACAATAAAAAAAATTGTCCTCTTCGTGACCTTTGTAAATATGTCACCAATGTATGCGTCACAGTCTCACCACTCCCTCCACTCACCCATAGTAGCAACTGGGTTATAATAAACAATAAAATAAAAACTATAGTAAAGTCATTTGTGGTTCCTCCTGGGTTACAATACAAAACAATGTCCTCTTCGTGACCTTTGTAAATACGTCATCAATGAACACGTCAGTTTCACTACTCTCTCTCTCTCTCTCTCTCTCTCTCTCTCTCTCTCTCTCTCTCTCTCTCTCTCTCTCTCTCTCTCTCTCTCTCTCTCTCTGTCTCTCTCTCTCTCTCTCTCTCTCTCTCTCTCTCTCTCTCTCTCTCTCTCTCTCTCTCCCTCCCTCTCTCTCTCTTTCTCTCTCTGTTTTTAATTTTTTTTTGCTTAAAGTGAACTTTATTACAGTACACCCCGCTTATAGTAAAGTCCAGGGGAGCAAGGATTTTCCTTTACTATAACAGGTTTTTCTTATAAATGATGTTCGGATATAGTAAAGTTTTGATATTTTTTATCTTATCCGAGGACGTTTTTCAAAGTCAAAGCGAAGTGTCTGTAGGCGAAATGTCCACTGGCAAACTGTCCGGTCACGGTGTGTGTGTGTGTGGGTGTGTGCGCGCATGCACGTGCGTGTGCATGCATGAATAGATTCAAAGGCCATTCTGGAAGTTAGAGGTTATACACTATAATGCTTTTACAGCTAGTTTTGTTTTGTGCACAGGGAAATATATTATGTATAAACCCAATCACCTTTTTGGACCTCAAACCATACAAGGAAGGGGTAGGATGGGTTTATATTCAGTATTTTACGTTAGTTTTGACTTTGAAAAACGACCTCGGATAAGATAAAAAATATAAAAACTTTACTATATCCAAACATCGTTTATAAGAAAAACCTGTTATAGTAAAGAAAAATCCTTGCTCCCCTGGACTTTACTATAAGCGGGGTGTACTGTAGTCCGATCACCTTTGGTGACGGACTAATAAAACATTCAATGTACATCACCAAGACAATAAAGATCTCAGAACGAAAGGATCAGTTATGCAAAACACCTATTCCAAAATGTTTTTGCATTTGAATATATAGAACTTGGGGCAATCTTGTACCTTAGTCACCCCTCCCTCCCCTTATGTTTACGACCCTCAATCTCGAAGTCTGCTTCAGTGACCAAAGTACAAGACCAAAGCCGAAGATTTACCATTTGTACGATCTTGATATGTATTAACATGTTTTTACAAAAGAAACGTTGAAGATAATAGCATAAAGAAATACTTTTTTCTAAGCCGACATGTATTTCTTTTTGGGGTATATTCTAGTCACAGAGATTTATTTCTGTGAAATTCGGACTGCTCTCCCCTGGAGAGCGCATCGCCGCAAGCGCTGTGCTTACCCATTTTGGTGGAGGGGGGGGGGGCAGGGTGAGGAAGGGGGGGACAGAGTTTGGAAAACTAGCTATCAATTTGGTCATGCCAGGCAGCGGGATTTCTCCCGACTTTTACTGCCGTGGGGGTTTTACGTGCGTAAAGCGCACGGGTCAGACTAGCTTTCAGTCCCCATCCGAATAGCTAGAAGGACTCAACGTTCAGTTCGATTCCCGTCTCAAAACTAGAAAGAAAGGGCGAGGCCGGGATTCGAAGCCGGGTCACTCACGTTGCAGTCACGCATTGAAATCGGCAGGCAAATGTCTTAACCACTCTGCCACCTCCCTTCCTTCCTTCTTAACCTCTCTGCCACCTTCCTTCCTTCTTAACCTCTCTGCCACCTTCCTTCCTTCTTAACCACTCTGCCGCCTTCCTTCCTTCCTTCTTAACCTCTCTGTTGCCACCTTCCTTCCTTCCTTCTTAACCACTCTGCCACCGTCCTTCCTTCCTTCTTAACCTCTCTGCCACCTTCCTTCCTTCTTAACCTCTCTGCCACCTCCCTTCCTTCCTTCTTAACCTCTCTGCCACCGTCCTTCCTTCCTTCTTAACCTCTCTGCCACCTTCCTTCCTTCCTTCTTAACCTCTCTGCCACCTTCCTTCCTTCCTTCTTAAACTCTCTGCCACCGTCCTTCCTTCCTTCTTAACCTCTCTGCCACCTTCCTTCCTTCTTAATCACTCTACCACCTTCCTTCCTTCCTTCTTAACCTATCTGCCACCTTCCTTCCTTCCTTCTTAACCACTCTGCCACCTTCCTTCCTTCCTTCTTAACCTCTCTGCCACCTTCCTTCCTTCCTTCTTAACCACTCTGCCACCGTCCTTCCTTCCTTCTTAACATCTCTGCCACCTTCCTTCCTTCCTTTGTAACCACTCTGCCACCTCCCTTCCTTCCTTCTTAACCACTCTGCCACCTT
>CM065702.1:14674451-14686951 GCA_017654935.2 Phymorhynchus buccinoides | reverse complement strand
TAAAATCATTATCAGACCTTGTTTTCTATCAAAATGTGAAGACGACATGTTAATTAAACTGAACCAAAAAAAAAGTAATGGCTTTATGTTTATCTGATATTTTTGCATGTCTAAAATAATATCCTTAGCAAATTTTGAGCAGTATATATGCACGTAATATGAATTCACTATACTACAATATAAACCAAAAACCGGAAGACGCAAGCTACATATACAAGACACATAGTCAGGAATAAACAAGAAATGTCTGAAAACATTACCATCTCGCTCACAGCTGTTCCATTGCACAGAACGTTGAGCTGTTTAGTTAATCTTAGATATATAAAATATACAAGCATTTTTTTCTTTAAAAAATATTTTGGCTGTATGTTCTTCGTAGTATTTTTAATATATTTTTGCCATCAGATTTATGGTAAAAAAAAAGTTGAACAGTACCATGCAATTTATATAGTAGAAAATGTTCTTAAATAATACACTTTTTATCGCAAACATACATAAAAATGCTCCTGAGTGAAAATCTGACTCGGGAAATAGAATATAAATACTTTTCTTACGTACTATAAGCTTAAACATTATTCTTGACTGTTGTTTATGAAAAGTTTCTCATGTAAAGTTGGCTTGAAAATAATCCTAGAAACTAATAGTTCCTTCCGGAACAGCTGTGTGCGTTTCGCGGCTGGTAACTACCTACGTACGTACTATGGACCCCCTCTAGTGCCGTAGTTTCTCCCCAGAATTCGTTTGGGGTCGAAAAAGCAATGTCATTTGCCATAACCGCGACAATCAATTTGACCCAGTGACCTAGATATCGGACTCTGAAGACGCCATTTTGCACCTGGATTTTTTCCGGAAGTGAAAGGTTAGAGCTGTAAGCGCTGTTACAGCGCTTACAGCTTTGTTGTCCTTGACCTTGCGCTTACAGAAGAGTAGCTGATCGCTCCTGCATCTCCTAGGAGTTGTGCTTTTATTTTAGTCGCATTCTGTTTGCTGATAAGTATTGTAGCTATGCCTTGGTTTCAGTTTTCTCTTCTAACAACGTACGTTCAATTGATAACTTTCTTACTTGCCGATAACGGCTGCAATGTTCGGTTGAATGATCGAATTGAGCATTCGTGAAAACACGGTAAAGTAAGGTCAATAACTGGTCTTCTTCAGGCTAGCCGAGACTAAAACAGACACCTCCAGGATGAATGCGAAGGTAGTTTGGATCGTGATACGAACAAACAATAAAGAAACAACAGTTGGTCATCAGAATTTGGAAGAGAACACATGATAGACTAGCGCAAAATAAAGAACACTTTCATCTGACATCAGCAGTGACGTAAAGAAGAAATGACGTTTGCTTGACAAGTTCCAGGAAGGTTGATTCACATTATTCTTCTTCTTCTTCTTCGCAGTACGTAGCCACAATCAACACACTGATTATTATGCCACGGAACCGGGGAGGTTCATCCACATATGCCGGAAGAAATGGCCAGGAGGCCGAAGAATAAAGAAAGAGGAGAGAGGACGGACAAAAGGAAAACGCCTAGCTTGATGGGAATCTGCAGGGGAGGGGGGCAGGGAGGGGGGGGGGGGGGGCTTTTGCTTGGTTGTTAGACTGATGACCCCTGAGTGGGGCCACCAGCCGCAGCAGGTGCAGCAGGCGGGTGTCCTTTGAGGAACTTCCAGACTCCGGCTGCGAAGCTCTCTAGAGTTCTGGCCTCCACTGCGGGTGTTGGCAGGTCGTTCCACTACTTGATTGTTCGTGAAAAAAAGAGCTTTGACGGTACTGCGTCCGACCGTCGCCATCGTGAATAGAGTGTGTATTCGCGATTAGCGACGGTCCGACACTGGGGGATGAGGAGCTGTTGTGAATTACCCCTGCGTTGCCGCTCTGGCTGAGGTATGACTTTGCTCCTGTTCACACTCACCATGCCATTGAGTATTTTATACAGCATGGTGAGTCTGGTGGCTTGTCTGCGTTGCTGCAGTGGATTCCATCTGAGCCTCTGTAGCATGTCGGTAACGCTGGCTGTCCTATGTTATCTATCTTCAAGTCATATTCTTCTGACTGCAGATCTAGAATAGGTGTAGATCTATTCAAATGACAAACATCCTTTGAGTTGAAGCATGTGTGTCTAGCAGCGAAGCGACATCACAACTGATATCTTTAGGCGATATCTGAAGCTGAAGCAACAAAAGAAAGAAAAAAGCAGTTATAAAACTGCACTTTTTAATCAAATCTTATCAGCTTGGTGGTGAGCACACGCAGCCTGGCAAAGTGACCAGAAACTCCTTTTCCCCACGAACTACCATCGGGCGGAACAGACTGCCGAAGTGATCTTCAGAAACTCATTTTCCCCACGAACTACCATGTACCATCGAGCATCAGCCTACCGTCTGCTGGGCAGTTCAGGAAGGCTCTGTCAGATGCCATAACACCAATTACCCCCCCCCCCCCCCCCCTCCTGCAAGGCGCGGCATCATGCTGAGGGCCCGATCAGTGGGACCTGGCTGCCTGGGCCATATTTGTAGAAATAGTTGGGTGGGTTTTTTTTTAGCTAGAGTTGCTTTCCCCAAGTTCTTCCCGCCAGTGCTTATATCCAGAATTGGATTTCTTCCGTTGTAACGAATCAAGATCAAGACCAGTCAGTGGACTGTCAACGCAATGTCCCCCCCCCCCCCCCCCCCCAAGGGATACCGGGCGGAGGGGTCTTCTGTATAAATAATTCCTCCACCTTCTGGAAATTCTGTGCTTGTAACTTCCTCTAATCTGTCACTCTCTTTGACTCTGCCTTTTCCCTTTGCTTGCTGTCATCTACTATCTTTCTGCCTTTCCGGTCTATCCTCCTGCCGTTTTTCAAGAAACTATTTCCAAAAAATGTCCTCCAGCCGAGGTCGGACATGCTGGGCCTAATTATTTCTTACTTAGGCCCGTAATGGCAGCATGATGCATCTGCACTCATAATTGACAGGAAGCTGTCTGAGCGATCGAAGAAAAAGTTGATGTTTTTAAGCCCCACCTTAACCAATATTTTCCACACAGTGGCAAAAACATCAATGCCCTAATTTTGATGACCTGGCCTGTGTGTGTGTGTGTGTGTGTGTGTGTGCGCGCGCGCGTTTACGTGTGCCACTTGTCCATGTATTATCACACATATTATGCAATCATTTAAATCCCATTTTTTGCCTCACACTTAAATCTAAAATCATATCTTAGGTTGTATTCTTTTGCAAACTCTTGTCTTACATTCTGCTGTTTTCTCTGTGATTTGTCTGTTTGTGTCTCGTTTGTTGTTGTTTTCTTTTCTTTTTTTAAGTGGTGACAGTAAACAAATTACATTATGTTTTATAAAAGGACAATAAAGATTAGTTGATTGATTAAATGATGGTTTGACTGATTGATTGAGATTACTTGAATGATTGACTGTTTGACATAAATTAATTGATATATCTGAGATGCTGATGTCATTCATTGTTTTTATTTTTTATTTTTTATTGAAGCCACTTGGTATTTGATTGCATGCCAATGTTCAGTAAGAATAATGTTTGCAGGTGAAGCCATTTTCTATGCAGTTGCATTTAAAAAAAATGTATAGGCGTACACCTAATTTGCATTTGTCTGCATACTGTATATACCATGTGTGAATGCATGATTGCATGAACAAACTATACATGGGGTAAAATAGTTTAAACAAATTTTGAACACCACGAGTATCATAAAGACATTGCGATTGTTAAACAATATTTCAGTGGTTGACTATATGTTACTAAACAATATTTCAGTGGTTGACAATAGGTTACTACCTATCTTGTTTAACAATCACAATGTGTTTATGATACTCGTGGTGTTAAAAAAAAAGTAGTATGACTAGAATCGGTAAAGGTCAAGATGTGCCACCCCCCCTACCTATCTCGGTTAATTCTATTTTTCCGTTTTTGCCTTTCTTACCATACATAAAGCTGTATTTTAGGAACATTTGTAGCTAATAACCTTTTTGGAATACTAACCCTATCCCTAAACCTGCCCTAAACCTAACCCTACCCCCCACCCTATAAGACCGAAAAACGCAATGAACCACAACTGTGACAAATCGCGGTGTACTGCAGTACATAGTGGGGGGGTAGGGTTAGGTTTAGGGCTAGGGATAAGGTTTGTATTCCAAAAAGGTTATTAGCTAAAAATGTTCCTAAAATACAGCTTTATGTATGGTAAGTGCAAAAACTGAAAAATAGAATTAACCGAGAAATGCAGGGGGGGGTGGCACATCTTTGTGTGTGCATAAACTGATTTTGCTTTCACTGTATGCAGCAAGGATTTCTAACGAATACACAGAAAACAATGTATGGTTTCCTTATGTACCATTACATATTTAATTTATTACAAATGTAACAAAAATCATGAAAACAAACAAACAACAAGAAATTTAAAAAAAGGTATGTGTGTGGGCGGGGACGGGGTGGGGGGTATGTAATGTACAGCCCAATTATGGTGAAAACAAAGAAATCAAACCCAAGACTTTTTAAAATATAATTTTGGTGTAGTCTAGTCAGAGAGACTTATTAGATCTCTGTGAAATTCGGGCTGCTCCTACCTGGAGAACGCGTCATCGCAAGACTAAGAGCGGTGCCATCCATATTGTATGAAAATTGGAAACTTTAATTTAGCGTGCTTCTGTCCATTTATGATGTTCAAGCACATCAAAAAAGAATTTAGTAGTATGGCCGATATCCTGTTGCTTGGGGGGGGGGGGGGGGGGGGGGGGGGGGGGGGAGTTCAGAGAAGAATAGAGTGCTTCAAAGAAAACAAAAAAGAGTTTTAAAAAATGGACGATTTGAAGCTAGTAGGAACTAATAATGAAAACAAAAACAGACAAAGTGATTTTTTTTAATGATATAAAAAAAAAATCATTCTCTCTTCTTTCATTCAACACACATAACTGATCTCTAAACAAAAATATTTCTTTCAAATCTCTCTTATTATTTACACCCACCCACACACATGGATGAAACCATGAAACCAATTGCAGGAAAAGCAGGAATTCTGATTTTGGCTTTGTTGTTTTTCAGAAAATCCTGAATTTGCAGTACTTTATTGAACGATTATTACCCTGAAATGAGATGGGAAAAAATTGTTTTATTGTTTTAAAAAATGAAAGCTGTCTACAATTTATTGCTCTGATTTTATTAGTAAAAGTGTACAACAACAAAAACTTTCTGTATTGGGGTTTCACCCCCTGACCCTCACAAACAAGTTCATCCCTTGACCCCACCAAGGTGGCCCGCCAGAACCAAGGCCTTCCTGCTTTTCATTTTGTCCAGGTTTCATCCTTGCACACACACGCACATGCGCGCGCAAGATACTAAGTGATGATTTTAAAAATATGTGTAAAATAAACAATTGTCAAAACGCACACTTCTCTCTGTAAGAGCAGGCAATATACATGGATGCAACTGGAGAAAATCCAAAAACAGACAAGGCAGGGGTCCAGGGGCCACCCAGGCCCTTGGGGCGGTCAGGGGGGCAACAGCCCCCTGAAGCTGAAGAAAAAAAAAAATCATACTCAATTTCAAGCTTATTCCAGGCTTGTAAAGTGAGAATTCAACACTTTTTTCCCCTTGAACTTTGAATCATTTTTTGGGTCAAAATTTAAAAAAAAAACAGGCGCCGTCTGGTTTTCAGATTTTAAAAAAACCAGGAGCCGCCTTGCATCCATCGTATAATATCATTGACAGAAGAAGCACTGGTTGCACCTTTTTCCGTTTATGAATTATCTCCTTTTCAAGTTCAAGTTCAAGTTCAAGTTCAAGTATACTTTAATATCTCCAAAAGAGAAATTCAGGTTAGGTGCAACAACATGACAGAGATACAACATAACTGAAATAACATTAATCAAACGTGTGAAACAAAATTATACCAATCAAATAATTATTAAAATAATAGCCCTTTTACAGGGCTAAATGTGAATATATCCAAACTAGTCTTCAAAGTCTCTCTTATTTCCCTGTGAAATAATAATAATACAGTTTACTACTACTAATAGTAATAGTTGTAATAATAAGGAATCTTATTACAGTACTAATACAAGACTAACAAGTGCAACGCCGAGCGGCTGCAAAGTCCCCTCGCAGCATCGCCGAGCTACTCCGAAATCGGAATGTGTCGGCTGTACACCTCCGAAATCGGAATGTGTCGGCTGTACACATACATAAAAACGCATCAAAACAGCACGTAACTACATAAAAACGCATCAAAACAGCACAAAACCGAATAGTTTTTTTGATATATAGCCTTAGGGTTCGGACCCGTGATTTGAGCGCGCGCGATCATGCGCACACGAGCGCACAGAAAAATTCATGACAACTGTGTTATAGACCATTCATCAAGAAATGTGAAAAAAACTGCATTGAAATACATGCAAAACTTCGCGAGATATTAGCGATTATGTGTTTTGGGGTTTGAACCCCGTAACTGGCGCGACCTTGACCTTAATGTAAAACTAAATACATCAGTGGATAGCTTGCATCTTGGCAAACTAGTATACCAAATTTGATGATGATAGACTGAATAGTTTTTGAGAAAAACGGACGAATAGCCGGACGGACGGACGGACGGAGGCACGACGGAGGCACGGACGGATCAGACAGAAACAATACTCCCCGAACATTCGGCTCGGGGACTAATAAAGAACAAATAACTGCCACTTCATTTATTCAAAAGCGGCAAATATTTTGAGCTGTAAACTGCTCTTCCTCAGTGCTTGCCTCCAAAATGCCGACAATACAAATCACACTTCGATAAAATAAAATAAAAAGTAGTAGGGATAAAAAGTCAAGGTGAAAAAACACTTCGGTAAAGGTCAATATGAGCCCCGTTTTTCCGTCTTATAGGGGGGGGGGGGGGGGGGGGTCCTATTAGATAATGGCCTTATCATGACTGCGATTTATTATTCCAGAAAGATAATTAGCTCAAAAGGTTAATAAAATACAGCTTAATGTTTGGTAAGAAAGGCAAATAACGAAACATCGACAAGAAGAATGTTATTGTCTCATACACATTCCTAGCTAATGTTCGTCCCAGCGTCCTGCCAGGCATGCCCACCAACATTGTTGAAGCTCAACAACAACAAATCGTGATGACATCGGACAGTGTAGGAGATGGAAGGTGGGGAAGAGGGTGATGAGACTGGGAAGAGTATAGAGTTAGAAAATAATTGTAAACAGAAAAGGGGCGAAGAGACAAGATGGAGAGACTTGGAGAGAGAGGACGGGGAAAGAGAGGAGTTGAGGGTAAAGAGATGGAAGAAGAGGGAGGGTGAAGGTGGGATAGAGAACGGAGGTAATAGAGGGGAGCAGCAACAATGGAAGGAGAGAGGAGGGGCACACACACACACACACATTATATTAATGTAATGCAAGAGATAAATAGAAAATAAACCGATAAGTACTGTGGAATAGCCAGAACACAAAATAAATAGATAATGAAATGGCAGAAACAAATTGATTAATAAAATACATAAACAAATGCATGAATAAAAAAATTAATAAATAAACAAATATTGTTTTAATGAATTAAATTAAATCAATAACGGCAGAACATAATTAAAACTGTGTAGGGGGTAGGGGGTAATGTTCTCTAATTCTTACAATTAATATATTTTAAAAAACACTGATAAAATAGCGCGATATTTCGGTTTATTTTTTCAACCTTCGACGGGCAAAGCACCAGGGCAACTAAAACAGCCTTTAAAATACAGTGGTACACAATGACAAAAGAAACATTATGTTGAAAACTCATAAAAGGGAGCACGGAGCAAACAAGCAAGGAAGGCGAGTTTTGCACGAGCTCTTCAAAATAAAAATATCACTGTGATTAAAAGCTAACCCACAAAACCAGAATTGGTAAGAGATCGTGTTCAATACATTTGTATCTAGGTCTTAAGCCGGCGACAGACTATGCGACTGCCTCATATGACTCGATCAGGTCGTGACGTAGGGGAAGACGGGGTAAAAAGCGCATGGGCGGGTAAGAGGCCCACCCCAATTATCTCATGAAAAAAAGAAAATTTCAGTCAAATTTGCCCATGAGACGAATGCTAGACATTAACGCTCGTCTCATGGGCAAAATGAGACTGAAATTTGCTTCATTTCATGAGATAATTGGGGTGGGCTTCTTACCCGCCCATGCGCTTTTTACCCCGTCTTCCCCTAGATCAAATTTTGTTTCCCGCACAGAAGAGGTCACAAGCCATCAGACTCGATCAGTGAAATTTAGAACCCGCCCTATTCGGCCCTGTCACCTGACTGGGCCCGACTGAGTCAGACTGATCGAGAAGGATGGTATGCAAATGAGGTGAAACGTCACGACCTGATCGAGTCCCATGAGGCAGTCACATAGTCTGTCGCCGGCTTTACATATCTTAAAATTGTACTTTTTCTTTCATACAATTACAAGATATTCTGTTTTTAATTTTATATTGATTAGCCTGTTGCCTTTTTCAACCAGAAATGTTAAATTTTTCATGCAAAGTATCCACAGCAAATAAAATTCTTAAAATTCTCAAGAATCAAGAGCAAAGGCCATTTTCGCAAGCGCGCAAGCACGCACACACACAAACATAACACCTGTTGTCTGGGCTTCTGGAAAGTTATAAAAAAATTCCATGTGATGAAGTAACTAGGTTAAAAAAAAGTAACCCAGAACACAGATACAATTATATCTTATTCACCTTTGCATAGAGCACAGATTTATAACCTTTCAACTGGTATAAGACGAAGATTGATTTACTACTATATCATTTTGGTAATATAATTAATTAAAAAAATGATTTTTTTAAAAACAGGTATCAATGTACTGCAATATAATATTTTATGAAACTATCATTTAGGATCCAATAAGAGTGTGTTGGGCATTTTTTTCTGGTTATTTTATAGGAACAAAAATGTGTTTATTGATGAAGATGCCTTGATGCAGTGGTAATGTCATGGACTAGTGGCTGGGAGGTCTCGGGTTCGAGATCCATCAGAGGCAATGTTTTTTTCGGTTCTTGCCAGAGTGAGTTTGGTATGGGAATAATGAAACAACACAGTCCAGCTTCATCAACTTGATGGATGCGATACTGAGAGTGAGAGAGATGCTCTACTTTGTTTATTAAGGTATTAAGGGCATGGTTAACGTCGGGGTATCATTATGAAAGGAAGCATAGAATATGGCCCTGTCATGTAGTCTCAGACTAATAAGGAACTTCATTGTTTTGGTCTTGCATACCCTGCTGTTATGGTGACCAGTTTTGATTTCAAATTTGGTGCGTCAAAGTCATGGGAGTCAGTCGGTGGACAGACGTGTTGGGGCTCACGGTAGTTCTGCGACTAAGACATTACTGTCGTCATTAGTGGGTGGTTTCCTGTGTATGTTAGCTCAAAACAGGCTCCACTGAACTCCACCGAAGTGACTCAGCAGCAGTGCAATGTCTCCTCTGGTGGTCGCCTCCTGACAGCCTAACATAGATTTTCTCCCTTTGGACGGCTGATTTCGGATTCTGCGACCTGACAAACCAGGGTGTGGTTGTGAGTTGGGACTTGGAATGAACAGCGTTGGAGCAACACCACTGTATGGCCCAGAAGTGGCCAGAACAGTAGATCGGACAGCAAAAAAAGTGTCTATTGTACATGGGTACAACATTAAATTATATCCCTTTGTACTTCTTTTTAACATTTTATGATTTTGCTAATTTTGTATCTGTTTGATTATTATTATTATAATAAATTGTTCACACACAAAAAGATTAAAGACCTGTCAATGCTGTCACTAAACCGACTTAAATTAGCATAATAATTTTTTTTATATAATGTTTGAAAAACAAATGTGGTGACTGGTGCTGATTTGCTTGCTTTGCTGGAACCTCTCCGGCATCATTTACACCCTTTCTTTGTGGTCCACTGCAGTCTGTTGCTAGTTCCATGTCTCGGCATTTGTAGCCTCACTCAAAGAGGAATACACCCACACTGCCTCTGAACACACACACACACACACACACACACACACACACACACACACACACACACACACACACACACACACACACACATACACACACAATCACACACAATCAGCAACAATTTTGTAAGTGTTCATAGGTCATAACACACTAAAACTAAAATCTTTCTACATCCACATTCAAGTTACACGAACTACAATAGAAAAGATCTGCATTAACCTAGTCAAGGCATAAACTCTCTACTAAAATAAATAAACAAACTACCCGGTAAATGAACAGTCCAGTAAAGTGTGTGGATTAGTAATGTCAGTGTCTGTGTTGTTATGAGCTATGACAGTAAAGTGTGTGGATTAGTAATGTCAGTGTATGTGTTGTTATGAGCAATGAAAGTAAAGTGTGTGGATTAGTAGTCAGTGTATGTGTTGTTATGAGCTATGAAAGTAAAGTGTGTGGATTAGTAATGTCAGTGTATGTGTTGTTATGAGCAATGAAAGTAAAGTGTGTGGATTAGTAATGTCAGTGTATGTGTTGTTATGAGCAATGAAAGTAAAGTGTGGGGATTAGTAATGTCAGTGTATGTGTTGTTATGAGCAATGAAAGTAAAGTGTGTGGATTAGTAATGTCAGTGTATGTGTTGTTATGAGCAATGAAAGTAAAGTGTGTGGATTAGTAAGTAATGTCAGTGTAAAGTGTGTGGATTGTAATGTCAGTGTTATGAACAATGAAAGTAAAGTGTGTGGATTAGTAATGTCAGTGTCTGTGTTGTTATGAGCAATGAAAGTAAAGTGTGTGGATTAGTAATGTCAGTGTCTGTGTTGTTATGAGCAATGAAAGTAAAGTGTGTGGATTAGTAATGTCAGTGTCTGTGTTGTTATGAGCAATGAAAGTAAAGTGTGTGGATTAGTAATGTCAGTGTATGTGTTGTTATGAGCAATGAAAGTAAAGTGTGTGGATTAGTAATGTCAGTGTCTGTGTTGTTATGAGCAATGAAAGTAAAGTGTGTGGATTAGTAATGTCAGTGTATGTGTTGTTATGAGCAATGAAAGTAAAGTGTGTGGATTAGTAATGTCAGTGTATGTGTTGTTATGAGCAATGAAAGTAAAGTGTGTGGATTTAATGTCAATGTTATCAATGAAAGTAAAGTGTGTGGATTAGTAATGTCAGTGTCTGTGTTGTTATGAGCAATGAAAGTAAAGTGTGTGGATTAGTAATGTCAGTGTCTGTGTTGTTATGAGCAATGAAAGTAAAGTGTGTGGATTAGTAATGTCAGTGTCTGTGTTGTTATGAGCAATGAAAGTAAAGTGTGTGGATTAGTAATGTCAGTGTCTGTGTTGTTATGAGCAATGAGTAAGTAAAGTGTGTGGATTAGTAATGTCAGTGTCTGTGTTGTTATGAGCAATGAAAGTAAAGTGTGTGGATTAGTAATGTCAGTGTATGTGTTGTTATGAGCAATGAAAGTAAAGTGTGTGGATTAGTAATGTCAGTGTCTGTGTTGTTATGAACAATGAAAGTAAAGTGTGTGGATTAGTAATGTCAGTGTCTGTGTTGTTATGAGCAATGAAAGTAAAGTGTGTGGATTAGTAATGTCAGTGTCTGTGTTGTTATGAGCAATGAAAGTAAAGTGTGTGGATTAGTAATGTCAGTGTATGTGTTGTTATGAGCAATGAAAGTAAAGTGTGTGGATTAGTAATGTCAGTGTCTGTGTTGTTATGAGCAATGAAAGTAAAGTGTGTGGATTAGTAATGTCAGTGTCTGTGTTGTTATGAGCAATGACAGTCAAGGGTGTGGATTAGTAATGTCAGTGTCTGTGTCATGAGCTATGACAGTAATGTGTGGGGATTAGTAATGTCAGTGTATGTGTTATGAGCAATGAAAGTAAAGTGTGTGGATTAGTAATGCCAATGTCTGTGTTGTTATGAGCAATGACAGTAAAGTGTGTGGATTAGTAATGTCAGTGTCTGTGTTGTTATGAGCAATGACAGTAAAGTGTGTGGATTAGTAATGTCAGTAATGTCAGTGTATGTTGTTATGAACAATGACAGTAAAGTGTATGGATTAATAATGTCCATTTTTTTAAATTATAATAAAGTCCATTAAAGTAAAGCATGATTAATATTTCATGCCCTGCATTTTAAAATTCAAAGACTTACTGCCATACTCTGGTTGAATAAATAAAATGTACATAACCACAGTAAATGTAACATAACAATGATCTAAGACACACATTAAAGAAAACGCTCCTTTGTGGGTATGAGCTGCAAACGCTGACTTAACAACACAATGCATAGTCCCCACCTGTGAAAGTCTCCTGTTTACCCTGTGTGGTGGAGCTTATAGTTTGCCACATCACCTGTTATTATAAAGAACAGAGATTTGTTAATTCCAAACATGTAAAGTAAATTTTAGTAAGCCATAAGAAAACCAGTAAGTCATTTACGACAGGCACCTGCCTATTACAGGAACACAATATGTCAATGTAAAAGCCCTTCGCCTAAAACTGTACTAGTGCTACCAAGAACA
>CM065702.1:14661951-14669451 GCA_017654935.2 Phymorhynchus buccinoides | reverse complement strand
ACACACACGGGGGGGGGGGGGGGGGGGGGGGGGCAAGTAAGAGAGACATAGGACACACACACACACACACACACACACACACACGGGGGGGGGGGGGGGGGGGGCAAGTAAGAGAGACATAGGCCACACACACACACACACACACACACACACACGGGGGGGGGGGGGGGGCAAGTAAGAGAGACATAGGACATACACACACACACACACACACACACACACACACGGGGGGGGGGGGGGGGGGGGCAAGTAAGAGAGACATAGGACACACACACACACACACACACACACACACACACACACGGGGGGGGGGGGGGGGGGGGGGGGGACATAGACATAGGACACACACACACACACACAGACACAGTAAGATAGACATAGGCACACACACACACACACACACACGGGGGGGGGGGGGGGCAAGTAAGATAGACATAGACATACACACACACACACACACACAGGGGGGGGGGGGGGGGGGGGGGGGGGGCAAGTAAGATAGACATAGGCCACACACACACACACACACACACACACACACGGGGGGGGGGGGGGGGGGGGGGCAAGTAAGAGAGACATAGGCCACACACACACACACACACACACACACACGGGGGGGGGGGGGGGGGGGGGGCAAGTAAGAGAGACATAGACATAGGCCACACACACACACACACACACACACGGGGGGGGGGGGGGGGGGGGGCAAGTAAGAGAGACATAGGACACACACACACACACACACACACACACACACACGGGGGGGGGGGGGGGGGGAGGCAAGTAAGATAGACATAGGCCACACACACACACACACACACACACACACACACACAGACAGTAGACATAGACATAGGCCACACACACACACACACACACACACACACACGGGGGGGGGGGGGGGGGGGGCAAGTAAGAGAGACATAGGCCACACACACACACACACACACACGGGGGGGGGGGGGGGGGGGGCAAGTAAGAGAGACATAGACATAGGCCACACACACAGACACACACACACACACACACACACAGAGACACACACACACACACACACGGGGGGGGGGGGGGGGGGGGGGGGGCAAGTAAGAGAGACATAGACCAGGCCACACACACACACACACACACACACGGGGGGGGGGGGGGGGGTCAAGTAAGAGACATAGACATAGGCCACACACATACACACACACACACACACACACACACACGGGGGGGGGGGGGGGGGGGGCAAGTAAGGCAAGACAGAGACATACACACACACACACACACACACACACACGGGGGGGGGGGGGGGGGGGGGGGCAAGTAAGAGAGACATAGACATAGGCCACACACACACACACACACACACGGGGGGGGGGGGGGGGGGGGGCAAGTAAGAGAGACAGTAGGACACACACACATAGGCACACACACACACACACACACACACACACACACACACACACGGGGGGGGGGGGGGGGGGGGGGCAAGGGGCAGAGACAGAGACACACACACACACACACACACACACACACACACGGGGGGGGGGGGGGGGGGGGGGGCAAGTAAGAGAGACATAGACATAGGCCACACACACACACACACACACACGGGGGGGGGGGGGGGGCAAGTAAGAGAGACATAGACACACACACACACACAGCCACAAGTAAGGAGACATAGGTCACGCCACACAACGAGGGGGGCAAGTAAGAGAGACATAGACATACACACACACACACACACACACACACGGGGGGGGGGGGGGGGGGGGGGGCAAGTAAGAGAGACATAGACCACACACACACACACACACACACACACACGGGGGGGGGGGGGGGGGGGGGGGGGGGCAAGTAAGATAGACATAGGCCACACACACACACACACACACACACACACACACACACACGGGGGTGGGGGGGGGGGGGGCAAGTAAGAGAGACATAGACACACACACACACACACACACACACGGGGGGGGGGGGGGGGGGGGGGCAAGTAAGAGAGACATAGGCACACACACACACACACACACACACAGACCACACACACACACACACACACACACATGGGGGGGGGGGGGGGGGCAAAGAGGGAGCAGCTCACACAGTGTCACACACACACACACACACACACGGGGGGGGGGGGGGGGGGGGGGGGGGCAAGTCACAGACAGACACACACACACACACACACACACACACACCGGGGGGGGGGGGGGGGGGGTAGGGCAAAGACATAGGCCGTTCACACACAGACACACACACATTTGGGGGGGGGGGGAGAAAGTAAGAGAGACATAGGCCACACACACACACATGACACACACACACACACACGGGGGGGTGGGGGGGGGGGGGGGGGGGCAAGTAAGAGAGACATTGGACACACACCACACACACACACACACACACGGGGGGGGGGGGGGGGTCATACGATTCATTGACGCCAGACGCCTTGGGGGGGGGGCAAGTAAGAGAGACATAGACATAGGCCACACACACACACACACACAGTGGGGGGGGGGGGGGGGGGGCAAGTAAGAGAGACATCCGGCCATAGGCCACACACACACATTGCACTCACAGACACAGGGGGGGGGGGGGGGGGGGGGGGGGCCCTTAGTAAGGAGAGACATAAGCCACACACACACACACACACACACACACACACAGGGGAAACGGGGGGGGGGGGGGGCAAGTAAGAGAGACATAGACATAGGCCACACACACGACACACCACACACACGGGGGGGGGGGGGGGGGGGGGGGGAAGTAATCCAGAGACATCAGGGCCACACACACACACACACACACAAACACACTGGGGGGGGGGGGGCAAGTTCCTAGAAACAATACACACACAAGGGGACAGAGCCGCCAGAGAGACATACACACACACACACACACACACAGGGGGGGGGGGGGGGGGGGGGGCAAGTAAGAGAGACATAGCCACAGGCACACACACACACACACACACACACACACAGGGGGGAGGACATAGGCAGCATAAGACAGACATAAGACACCCTGCACACCCACATCCACACACACACACACGACACATGGGGGGGGGGGGGGGGGGGGGGCAAGTAAGAGAGACAAAATAGACATCCACACACACACACACACACACAACGGGGGTTGACCATCGTCAAGAGACCCCCACCTCCCCCAAGACCCATGCAAAAGGCCTTACATCACAAAGACATAGGCCAAACACACACACACAATGAGGGGGCCACAGGTCCTCCTACCTTAAATCAAAATGTCCCTCATCCCCCGCCACCACACTACACACACAGACACACACGGGGGGGAAAGAGGATTAGTAAGAGGGACATCACATCCCCCATCCTTCACATAGCCAAATGGAGGATAAGAGAGACATAGGCCACACACACACACACACACACAGGACACACACGGGGGGGGGGGGGGGGAGCCTCAGTAAGAGAGACATCAGCCCTACATTGACACACTGCTAAACATGGCACACAGCACACACACAGCAGGGGGCTGGGGGGGGCAAGTAAGAGTTAGAAACACTGCCTCATGTTCCCCATCCACATGACACACACACTGCCCCACACCCGGGGGGGGGGGGGTCCCCTTATCAAGAGAGACATGACATAAGACACATTTTAACACAGTACACGGGGGGGGGGGGGGGGGTCTGCATTCCATATGATTATGATTGTATAATTACCACACACACACACACACACACACGGGGGGGGTGTACAATGTGAGTGTAGTACGTGTTTACTCTCACACACACACACATGTTTATCGGGGGGGTGCGCCGGGGGCAAGTAAGAGAGACATACTTTATTAGACACACACACACACACACACACTTCGGGGTGGGGGGGGGTTTAAGTAAGAGAGACATAGGCCACACACACACACTGCGCCACCACACACGGGGGGGGGGGGGGGAAATTTGCAAGTAAGAGAGACTTTAGGCCACACATACACACACACACACACACACACACGGGGGGGGGGGGGTGTTAAATCTTTTTCTTAAGGCTTGTTGTTGTACATAACCACACACACACACACTTGTGTTATCACTTAACACTTAATTGTATATTCCCTTGAATAGAGACATAGGACTTGATACACACACACATACACACACACGGGGGGGGGGGGGGGGGGGATCCAAGTAAGTTCTACATAGACATTTGTACACACACACAAACACAAACACACACACGGGGGGGGGGGGGGGGGGGCAAGTAGAGACATAGACATAGGCCACACACACACACACACACACAACATTGTGGGGGGGGCCAAGTCAAAGACGGCCTTCGTATTGGCTATCAGACATACCACACGGGGGGCCAGGAATAAGACAGATGACATTGGCACAATACTCCAAAATAACGGGGGGGGGGGGGGGGGGGGGGGGGGTTTAAGAGGAATCCCGCTTATCGTCACACATAACAGATGCAGATATTAGCATGGGGGGGTATCAGATTATACGATTAGATCCACACACACACACAAACACACAGGCCGGGGGGGGGGGGGGGGGGGGGGGGCAAGTAAGAGAGATAGCATTGATACACACACACACACGGGGGGGGGGGGGGGGTTGAATCTTTAAGGATCGACATATTACACTAAAACATACACACACAACACACGGGGGGGGGGGGGGGGGGGCAAGTAAGAGAGACATATACAGACACACACACACACACACACACAGATTGGGGGGGGATAGCTTTAACTCTTTAATGGAGAATATTACAATACACACACAACAAACAATAATATTGGGAGGGGGGGGGGGGGACATTAAAAGACAAAACACACACACACACACACACACACATAGTTTACATGGCTTTGAACAAGTAAGAGAGACATAACCGACCCACACACACACGAAACAAGTAAGACTTTAATTGATCATATCTATACAAACACACACACACACACACACACATTGGGGTATGCACTCCTCCCTCTGAATGTAGGATCACAATGGCCACTGTCTTACCTGGTATAAAGACATGTAAAAATTCCAAAGGTAGGACATAAGACACACACACACACACACACACACACAAAAATTTTAATGGCAAGTAAGAAGACCTAGCAGACTTACACACACACTCAACACACAAATGTTATATATCAAATTAGAGATCCTAAGTAAGCAGACTAGATTACACACACACACACACACATGGTAGGGTATAATAAACATGCTCAAGTAAGAGAGAAATAGAGTTAAACAAGAAACACACACACCCTGGATTACCAAAGATATCGATGATGACAACAACACACACGCAACTCACTTAAAGAACTCAGGGACGCAGCAAGAAAGAGACAACATAGACATAAGGTAACTAATACACACACACACACACACAAACGCGGGGGGGGGGGGGGGGGTTAATTAAGAGAGACATAGACATAGGCCACACACACAAACACACACAACATGGGGGGGGGGGGGGGGGGGGGGGCAAGTAAGTAAGAGAGACATAGAAGTCAGCAAACACACACACACACTCTGCTGACACAATAACCATTTTGCTAGGGGGGGGGGGGGGTTATAACAAGTAAGAGAGATCACAAGACAACATGACACATCCACACACACACGGGGGGGGGTTCCTCAGTTCAAAAGATAGACAATTTTCCAGACAACACTCACACACACGGGGGGGGGGGGGGGGAAGTAAGAGAAGACATTTTACACTTTACAAGCATTCAAACACACGCGATACACGGGGGGGGGGATATTAACATAAGGAGATTGCGTGCCCAGACATATGTGACTCACTAACTTATTTATATAACTTACACCACAGGGGTGGGGGGGGTGGGGCAAGTAAGAGAGAATAGACATATCCACACACAAACACGGTTTTCCGTTAAATTTTAAACAAGCCAAGAGTAATCCACTACACATACATCAGGCGACACACACACGGGGGGGGGGGGGGGGGGCAAGTATTTTAGACAGCTTTATCACACACACTAGACACACACACACAAAAATCCCTACTCTTATTTAGATAAAAATAATTTACTTCATGGGGTCTGGATTTAGAAAGAGACATTCATGCCACACACACACACACACACACAGCTTGTTGGGGGGGGGGGGGTAAGTATAAATGAAAATAAGTTTACAGACACACACACACACACACACACACACACAAACGGGGGGGGGGGGATGTTATTAATCATTCACTCCTTCTGCGTAAACTAGAACTAGGACACACACACACACACAACACACACGGGGGGGGGGGGGGGGGGGGGGCAAGTAAGAGAGACATCTTTTTTGTGTGACAGACACAACAACTGGTTTCAATTAATAACAAAATGTCTGAATTGCTTCCAATCCACACGGGGGGGGGGGTACCTCAAGGGTCTAGACATAGGTCACACTATTGTTCACACACACACACACGACCTGGGGGGGGGGGGGGGTCAATAGTAAATGTGAAATGTAGAGAGAGATAGACTCATCCACACACACACTACACACACGGGGGGGGGGGGGGGCTAGTAAGTAAGAGAGACATGAGGCTCACAAACACACACACTGGACACACACACAATCACATGGGGGGGGGCAAGGGGCCAATAAAACGAGAGCATGTACGTATCAACCAGACAAAAAACACAAAACACACACTCCCAATTTCCACCAAGTAAGAGAGACATAGCAGCACACACACACATTGAAGAAGTTGACACACATAACACATTAGGGGGGGGGGGGGACAAAGACATCTGTCTTGGACAGACCATATAAAGTAAGAGGGAAAGGTCTGACATAGGCCAAACACAGACACACATCTAACACATTACACACTTGACACCATTCTCGGGGGGGGGGCAAGTAAGAGAGACATATGCTCACATACACACCACATCACACACACACAACATTATGGGGGGGGGGTAGGGATACAAATTTAGAGAGACATCAACGTATGTACACACACAGCACACACAAATAATTTTATTAAAAATCAAGTAAGAGAGACATATGACAGACTACACACACACACACACACACACACACACACACACGGGGGGGGGGGGGGGGGGGGACAAGTTTCCTCAAAAAAGGCAAGACGGGGGCATGCACAAGTAAATATTGACAACACACACACACACACACACAAGATAACGGGGGGGGGGGGGGACAAACACAAGCAGACATACCCATTTACACATTCCCTCGACACATAACACACACACACAAACGGGGGGGGGGGGGGGGGGAGAAGTATGGAACAAACTACCCTCCATTTTACACAAACACACACAACACACTACTTCAACACAAAACGGGGGGGGGGGGGGGGGGGGGCAAGTAAGAGAGACATGTATCTCACACACAGACACACACATTGACACTTTATTCCAATTAGAGAGAAAGAATGGAAACACAGCCTACATAACAATTTTGGTAAGTAAATGTGACACACACAAACACACACGTTGTTGGGGGGG
>CM065702.1:14636951-14651951 GCA_017654935.2 Phymorhynchus buccinoides | reverse complement strand
GCTCATTCCTTGTTTAAACGCAACTGACACCAGCTGCGTCTCTGTGAAATTCGGGTTGCTCCCACCTGGAGAGCGCGTTTATGTACTGGAGCCCATTTTGTGTTTGATTTTCTAGACTTGCTGCCGTGGGTACGGTGCTGTTAGTATTATTTTGTGTAGGACAAATCTGCAAAGAAGTGAGTGACATTAGAGATTCTGTGAACGTCGGTATATTCAATTAAGGTTTCTCAAATGTATATAGTACTAGGGTTAGGGTTAGGTTATGGAGGATCTTTTACCGCATAACACTAAACCGGGGTGTGGCTGCGAATTGGGATTCGGAATGAGCGGCGTAAGAGCAACGCCACTGTACGGCCACGAAGATGGGACAGCAACAACAGCAACAAAAAGTGCCGCATAATTAGGATTCTTCCCTTTGGGGAGAATGCTATTGTTTTGTAAAAACTCCTCTTCTTTTTATTTTTGTACAAACTCCCCTTCTTCTTCTTCTTCTTCTTTGTGTGTGTTGATTTGATTGATTGATTTAACTTAAAGTCTGTTCACACAATGGTGATATTAGTCTGTGTGTGTGTGTGTGTGTGTGTGTGTGTGTGTGTGTGTGTGTGTGTGCGTGCGTGCGTGCGCGTGCGTGCGTGCGTGCGTGCGCGTGCGTGCGTGCGTGCGTGTGTGTGCAGGAACTGCCATGAATCGCAGTCTTGCGCAAAAAAGAAGCTGTCTGTGGCGGATCTACATGGTGAACAGCAGAAAATGCTTGCAGGCAGCTGTATTAATTGTGATCTCCGCCATTATCTTTTTGGTTTTAAGAAAGGTGAGTTTGACCCTCTTATGACCCCCATCACTCCCACCCCCCAACCCACCCACCCCTCTCTCTCTCTCTCTCTCTCTCTCTCTCTCTCTCTCTCTCTCTCTCTCTCTCTCTCTCTCTCTCTCTCCTTAAGGCATTCTCCTTAGCGTTCCCAGGCCAAAAGGCCATAATGGGTAAAGTACGTATGCATCCGTTTTCAGTTTTCACTGGTCTCCCCGCTGCGTACAGCCGACACATTCCGAATTCGGAGGAGCTCCAAGGAGAAAAGTTATTCGGAAGATATTTTTTTGTTTTTAAAGGCTGGAGAATGGGCCAATAAGTCAGAAAGATAGCAGTCAAAGAGAGTGGCAGATTAGAGGAAGTTACAAGCACAAAACTTCCAGAAGGTGGGGGAGCTATGAAATACCCGCCGGTATCCCCAAGGTGAGAGACTCGTGGAGGGGGGCAGGGTCGTCCAGCTCCCCGTATGGAGGCACGAGGCATCCACCCATTGCCCCACTTACGGTATTTAATCTTGGTGTGTGGGTGCATTGGCTGATGGTGATTCTGACTGTTGGGTACCAGTGAATATTAAGGACGTAAAGATGTATTAGATGACTGGTTACTAAACAATATGTTGTTGATCAGTTTATTTCAGAGTGTCATAATGTATGTGAGTTCTGTTTTCTGTATGAGATGACTGGTTATTAAGCAATAATTGATCAGTTTATTTCAGAGTGTGATAATGTATGTGTGTTCTGTTTTCTGTATGAGATGACTGGTTATTAAGCAATATTATGTTGTTGATCAGTTTATTTCAGAGTGTGATAATGTATATGTGTTCTGTTTTCTGTATGAGATGACTGGTTATTAAGCAATATTATGTTGTTGATCAGTTTATTTCAGAGTGTGATAATGTATATGTGTTCTGTTTTCTGTATGAGATGACTGGTTATTAAGCAATATGTTGTTGATCAGTTTATTTCAGAGTGTGATAATGTATGTGTGTTCTGTTTTCTGTATGAGATGACTGGCAATATGTTGTTGAAAACAAACGCAGTAAAGACCTTGGATATGTCAAATTGGTGTTTCAGCCATATCTTCCACATTTTTGCAGTTGCACACTTGAAATTTGGCAGTTTGGTAAATTGGCTCAAGGCCATGTGTGGTACAAAATATGGATTATATTGACGACCTTGACCTTGACTTTTCATGAAGTCTCTTAATTTAGCAGTGATAAAAGCTCGAACACCATTGGGCATATGCCCACATAACAGTATTTAAAAAAATACTATGGGTTTTTGTTTTGTTTGTTTTTTTGCAATTTTTTAAAATGTTTGTTTCCCTGTCAATAACACATAATTGAAATATCAGCTTTTCCTTGAGCACAGTAATTATAGTAGTCTTTTTTCTTTATAAATTGATCACATATATAGATTTTGTTTTGCGACATGTTGACATGGAGTTTGTGATGCATGCAAGATGGGGGAGGGAGGTGTTTGTAGAAAGAGGGGGGGGGGGGGGGGGGGAGGGGGAGGGGAGACGAGTATAAGAAGGCTGAACACAAACGCACGCAAACGCACGCACACACAGACGACAGCTGAAAGCTTATACCTAGGGAACTGGAGAGATAGAGAGGGTCAGAAACTGAACGTAAAGTGCGAGCTGGCGTATACTGTAAATTGAAATATTATCGCAGAGGTACAATGGAGCAGCTTGATGGATACACACACACACACACACACACACACACACACACGGTCTACATTCTGTTTACTTAATTTTTCAGAAACGGAAGTGGACAGCACATTTCTATTTTTAGCAACATTGATGGCTGCCCCCTTTTAGCGTCCCAGGAAATTTATAAATACATTTTGCAGGAAACAACGAGGAAGCGTAAAGTACTGACATACCAGAATACCCTACCCATACCTACACCCCCCCCCCCCCCCCCCCCGTGGGGATACCGGGGGGTCTTTTGTATAAATAGTTCCCCCACCTTCTGGAATTTCTGTGCTTGTAACTTCCTCTAATCTCTCACTCTCTTTGACTCTGCTTTTTCCCTTTGCTTACCGTCATCTACTATCTTGCTGCCTTACCGGTCCATTCTCCTGCCTTTTTTCATGAAACACTTTCAAAAACATTTCCTCCAGCTGAAGTCGGACTTGCTGGGCCTAACTATTGCTTAGTTAGGCGCATAACGGCAGCATGACGCATCTGCGCTCATAATTGACAGGACACTGTCTGAGCGATCGAAGAAAAAGAATAATAATACCCAAACCAAGTGGGAAACTTAGTGTGTGTGTGTGTGTGTGTGTGTGTGTGTGTGTGTGTGTGCGTGTGCGTGCGTGTCCGCGTGTGCGTGCGTGTGCGTGCGTGCGTGTGTGTGTGTGTGTGTGTCAGTGTGTGTGCGTGCGTGCGTGCGCGTGAGTGTGCGTGCGTGTGTGTGTGTGTGTGTGTGTGTGTGCCTGTGCGTGTGTGTATGTGCAACATATCTCCCTTGCAGACATATTGGGGCCAGTGGGAAGTTCTGCCTGTCCAGGCAGTTTTGGAGAAAATGGGCGACTGAAAACCAGACCATCAGCAAAGTAGCACCAGAGAGTGTCAAGGTAGGGTTATTTTCTTTTTGAGGAGAGAGTGATTAGCATAAAATGTGATGTGTTGAATAGACGATTTTCGGGAAAAAAGGAAACCAGAGGAGAAAAATTCGCGAAAATTAGAGTTGTTTATCTCGACCGAGAGGGACAAACCATGGCAACCATGGCGTCACAGAGATAAACCAGGATGCGAGTGAGCGACTTGCAAACTTTTTTTTTATAGAGAAACGACGGGTGACAAGTGGCCACAAACTGATCGAACTTTGCAAAATGTGACGTAAATATAAATGACGACAACTTTAGAATGACGCACTGTGTTCTTTGTCATGTCTGTCTACTCAAACACACGAGGCGACAGCTAATTAAAGCCCAATGTAACTTCCTGTTTGTCCCCACTCGGTTAGGCGGGATCATACACACACACACACCTTGAAATTACTCCCCTTGATTATTTCCGAACACTTCCTATTGTGTGTCAATGAAGAGAGAGTACATTGTAGAAAACACATGGGTGCAACTTTTCCTGGTATACAAAGATTTCCTGTTTTTGAATTTTACCAGAATAGGAAGTTCCTTTTTTCAGTTTGTCAAACAAGATCGTTGTGTGTCTACTGTATTTTCCAAACACTTTAAAATAAACAATTTGCATAAAGTGTGGAAAAAGCAAACTAAAATACCTTCATAAATCAATTTGTTTCTTCAGCTGCAGGGGGGGGGGGGGGGGGGGGGGGGGACATTACCCCTGGACCCCGGCCTTTCAGGGATTTTTTTCATTTTGTGTAGTTACACCCATGATAATGTGACGTGTTGAATTGTGTGTCAATGAGGAGAGAGTAAATTGTAGAAAATGTGACGTGTTGAATTGTGTGTCAATGAGGAGAGAGTAAATTGTAGAAAATGTGACGTGTTGAACTGTGTGATAATGAAGAGAGAGTAATTAATAGTAGAAAATGTGATGTGCTGAATTGTGTGATAGTGAAGAGAGAGAGAGAGAGAGAGAGAGAGAGAGAGAGAGAGAGAGAGAGAGAGAGAGAGAGAGAGAGAGTTAATTGTAGAAAATGTGATGTGTTGAATTGTATGATAATGAAGAGAGAGAGGGAGAGAGTAAATCGTAGAAAATGTGACGTGTTGAATTGTGTGTCAATGAAGAGAGAGTAAATTGTAGAAAATGTGATGTGTTGAATTGTATGATAATGAAGAGAGAGAGGGAGAGAGTAAATCGTAGAAAATGTGACGTGTTGAATTGTGTGTCAATGAGGAGAGAGTAAATCGTAGACAATGTGACGTGTTGAATTGTGTGTCAATGAAGAGAGAGTAAATTGTAGAAAATGTGACGTGTTGAATTGTGTGTCAAAGAAGAGACAGTAAATTGTAGAAAATGTGATGTGTTGAATTGTGTGATAATGAAGAGAGAGAAAGAGAGAGAAAAGAGAGAGAGAGAGAGAGAGAGAGAGAGAGAGAGAGAGAGAGAGAGAGAGAGAGAGAGAGAGAGACAGTAAATTGTAGAAAATGTGATGTGTTGAATTGTATGATAATGAAGAGAGAGAGAGAGAGAGAGAGAGAGAGAGAGAGAGAGAGAGAGAGAGAGAGAGAGAGAGAGAGAGAGAGAGAAATACGAAATACGAATGTTTTATTGAGGGTAAAAAGGATAAGCTACAATAGCTTCTTTACACCTTGCCCTCTCACTCACACATTCATACCATGCATCAAGCAAAGAAAATTTGACATAAAACAATCAAGTCAAGAAAATGGAACAAAAATTGGCACATGAAATAATTGAAAAAGAAATCAAAAATGGGATGTAAAGCAAACATGGATAATACTTAACAATGGTGAACTTGAATTGGTAGTTTAAATTGAGTACGAAAAAAGGGAAACCATTTTGAGACAATGATAATTTTTCAGAATAAACCCAATTTTAAGGAAGAACACACACAAAACCCCCCACATTATATGATAACATGGGAATATGAGAGAGGGACACAGAGAGAGAGAGAGAGAGAGAGAGAGAGAGAGAGAGAGAGAGAGAGAGAGAGAGAGATTTATTTATAAGAATCTAGGCATAAGCTGATGGCATTAGTAACGTTTGAAGTAAAACTCATTAATTAGCATTACTAATAAACAAGATTGTCTATTAGGAGTTTGTGATAAGATTTTCGAAAGGAAAATACGCTAGTTCTATTTTTTAGATAATCAGGGAGGTCGTTCCACAGTTTACCACCAGAGAATGTAAGGGATGATTTATATAGATCTGTTCTGGGGCGGGGCATTGTTAATTTGGTTTTGCTTCGAATTGTATGGACTTTAAATTTAGTAATAAGATATTTTGGTGCTAGCTTATTTATGATCTTGTACATAAGGGTACCTTTATTTAGTAGGCATTTCAAATCAAATGGTAGAATGTTAAGTTCTTTATAGTCATTGGTTTCTAGGGATGACGATTTAAGGAGTATGAGTTTAAGAGAGCGTTTATATAGTCTTTCAACATGTTTGAGTGTGTTTTTACTAGCTGAATCCCAACATGTTGATGCATAATCAATATCAGGTTGGATATAGGCATGGGAAAAAAGTCTACGAGTATGTTGATATAAAAAGTGTTTAATTCTATTGAGCTGAAATACTTTTTTTGAAATTTTCTTGGACAGGATGTCCATGTGTTTTGACCAGGATAAGTTGTTGTCAATGTATACGCCGAGTAATTTGTGTGAAGTAACTTCTTCTAGAGGCTTTTCATAGATAGTCGGTGTTCTTAATTGATTTTTAAAGTTTTGCCTCTTTTGTCTTGTTGTGATTAACATGAATTTAGACTTTTTGGGGTGTAAGGCCATATGATTTTGCTCTGCCCAGGCAACTAGATTATTAATGTCACTCTGCAATCCAGAACAGATTGAATCAGCATTTTTGCCATTTTAATGCACTGTGGTGTCGTCTGCAAAAAGCTCACACGATGAAGTAAGATGAAGGGGGAGGTCATTTATATAAACGGTGAAGAGTATAGGTCCTAAGACTGAGCCTTGGGGAACTCCATAATTGACTGATTGAAATGAAGATGTAATAGTATCTTTGGAGACGGTTTGTCGTCTGTCAGATAGAAAGGACGAAACGAGGGCGATAGAATCTTGAGTTAAACCATACAATGATAGTTTTTTCAATAGAAGGCCATGATCAATAACATCAAAGGCCTTAGCAAAGTTGACGAGAATGGCACCGGTGAGAAGGTCATTGTTAATATTGGAATGCCAGGTCGCAGAGTGGTTAAGAAAGAAGGAAGGTGGCAGAGTGGTTAAGAAGGAAGGAAGGTGGCAGAGTGGTTAAGAAAGGAAGGAAGAAAGGTGACAGAGTGGTTAAAGGAAAGAAGGAAGGAAGGAAAGGTGGCAGAGTGGTTAAGAAGGAAGGAAGGAAGGTGGCAGAGTGGTTAAGAAGGAAGGAAGGTGGCAGAGTGGTTAAGAAGGAAGAAGAAGGTGGCAGAGTGGTTAAGAAGGAAGGAAGGTGACAGAGTGGTTAAGAAGGAAGGAAGGTGACAGAGTGGTTAAGAAGGAAGGAAGGTGGCAGAGTGGTTAAGAAGGAAGGAAGGTGGCAGAGTGGTTAAGAAGGAAGGAAGGAAGGTGGCAGAGTGGTTAAGAAGGAAGGAAGGTGGCAGAGTGGTTAAGAAGGAAGGAAGGTGCCAGAGTGGTTAAGAAGGAAGGAAGGTGCAGAGTGGTTAAGAAGGAAGGAAGGAAGGGTGGCAGAGTGGTTAAGAAGGAAGGAAGGTGGCAGAGTGGTTAAGAAGGAAGGAAGGTGGCAGAGTGGTTAAGAAGGAAGGAAGGTGGCAGAGTGGTTAAGAAGGAAGGAAGGTGACAGAGTGGTTAAGGAAGGTGGAAAGAAGGAAGGAAGGTAACAGAGTGGTTAAGAAGGAAGGAAGGTGACAGTGTGGTTAAGAAGGAAGGAAGGTGACAGAGTGGTTAAGAAAAGGAAGGTGACAGAGTGGTTAAAAAGGAAGGAAGGTGGCAGAGTGGTTAAGAAGGGAAGGAATGTGGCTGAGTGATTAAGAAGGAAGGAAGGTGGCAGAGTGGTTAAGAAGGAAGGAAGGTGACAGAGTGGCTAAGAAGGAAGGAAGGTGGCAGAGTGGTTAAGAAGAAGGAAGGAAGGTGGCAGAGTGGTTAAGAAGGAAGGAAGGTGGCAGAGTGGTTAAGAAGGAAGGAAGGAAGGAAGGAAGGAAGGTGACAGAGTGGTTAAAGGAAGGAAGGAAGGGGGGTGACAGAGTGGTTAAGAAGGAAGTAGGGTGACAGAGTGGCTAAGAAGGAAGGAAGGTGGCAGAGTGGTTAAAAAAAGGAAGGAAGGTGACAGAGTGGTTAAGAAAGGAAGGAAGGTGGCAGAGTGGTTAAGAAGGAAGGAAGGTGACAGAGTGGTTAAGAAGGAAGGAAGGTGACAGAGTGGTTAAGAAGGAAGGAAGGTGGCAGAGTGGTTAAGAAGGAAGGAAGGAAGGTGGCAGAGTGGTTAAGAAGGAAGGAAGGTGGCAGAGTGGTTAAGAAAGAAGGAAGGAAGGGTGACAGAGTGGTCAGGAAGGAAGGAAGGAAGGTGGCAGAGTGGTTTAAGAAGGAAGGAAGGTGGCAGAGTGGTTAAGAAGGAAGGAAGGTGGCAGAGTGGTTAGAAAGGAAGAAGGAAGGAAGGTGACAGAGTGGTTAAGAAGGAAGGAAGGAAGGTGGCAGAGTGGTTAAGAAGGAAGGAAGGTGACAGAGTGGCTAAGAAGGAAGGAAGGTGGCAGAGTGGTTAAGAGGAAGGAAGGAAGGTGGCAGAGTGGTTAAGAAGGAAGGAAGGAAGGTGGCAGAGTGGTTAAGAAGGAAAGGAAGGAAGGTGGCAGAGTGGTTAAGATGGAAGGAATGAAGGAAGGTGGTAGAGTGGTTAAGAAGGAAGGAAGGGGAAGGTGGCAGAGTGGTTAAGAAGGAAGGAAGGAAGGTGGCAGAGTGGTTAAAAGGAAGGAAGGAAGGTGGCCAGAGTGGTTAAGAAGGAAGGAACGTGGCAGAGTGGTTAAGAAGGAAGGAAGGTGGCAGAGTGGTTAAGAAGGAAGGAAGGTGGCAGAGTGGTTAAAAAGGAAGGAAGGTGACAGAGTGGTTACAAAGGAAGGAAAGTGACAGAGTGGTTAACAAGGAAAGAAGGTGGCAGAGTGGTTAAGAAGGAAGGAAGGTGGCAGAGTGGTTAAGAAGGAAGGAAGGTGGCAGAGTGGTTAAGAAGGAAGGAAGGTGGCAGAGTGGTTAAGGAAGGAAGGAAGGTGGCAGAGTGGTTAAGAAGGAAGGAAGGTGGCAGAGTGGTTAAGAAGGAAGGAAGGTGGAAGGTGGTTAAGAGTGGTTAAGAGGTTAAGAAGGAAGGAAGGCAGAGGTTAAGAAGGAAGGAAGGTGGCAGAGTGGTTAAGAAGGAAGGAAGGAAGGTGGCAGAGTGGTTAAGAAGGAAGGAAGGTGGCAGAGTGGTTAAGAAGGAAGGAAGGAAGGTGGCAGAGTGGTTAAGAAGGAAGGAAGGGAGAGTGGGAAGGAAGGAAGGTGACAGAGTGGTTAAGAAGGAAGGAAGGAAGGTGGCAGAGTGGTTAAAAAGGAAGGAAGGTGGCAGAGTGGTTAAGAAGGAAGGAAGGTGACAGAGTGGTTAAGAAGGAAGGAAGGTGGCAGAGTGGTTACAAAGGAAGGAAGGTGACAGAGTGGTTAAGAAGGAAGGAAGGTGACAGAGTGGTTAAGAAGGAAGGAAGGTGGCAGAGTGGTTAAGAAGGAAGGAAGGTGGCAAGTGGTTAAGAAGGAAGGAAGGTGGCAGAGTGGTTAAGAATGAAGGAAGGTGGCAGAGTGGTTAAGAAGGAAGGAGTGTGACAGAGTGGTTAAGAAGGAAGGAAGGTGACGGTTAAGAAGGAAGGAAGGTGGCAAGTGGTTAAGAAGGCAGAAGGAAAAGGTGGCAGAGTGGTTAAGAAGGAAATCCCGCAGAGTGGTTAAGAAGGAAGGACCAAATGTGGCAGAGTGGTTAAGAAGGAAGGAAGGTGGCAGAGTGGTTAAGAAGGAAGGAAGGTCTGGTTAAGAAGGAAGGAAGGTGGCAGAGTGGTTAAGAAGGAAGGAAGGTGGCAGAGTGGCTAAGAAGGAAGGAAGGTGGCAGAGTGCTTAACCCCCCCCCCCACCTTCAGAGTGGCTAAGAAGGAAGGAAGGTGGCAGAGTGGTTAAGAAGGAAGGAAGGTGGCAGAGTGGTTAAAAAGGAAGGAAGGTGGCAGAGTGCTTAAGAAGGAAGGAAGGTGACAGCGATGGTTAAGAAGGAAGGAAGGTGGCAGAGTGGTTGAAGGAAGGAAGGAAGCCAGAGTCTGGTTAAGAAGGAAGGAAGAGCAGGTGGCAGAGTCTCAGAATGAAGGAAGTGGCAGAGTGGTTAAGAAGGAAGGAAGGTGGCAGAGTGGTTAAAAAGGAAGGAAGGTGGCAGAGTGGCTAAGAAGGAAGGAAGGTGACAGAGTGGTTAAGAAGGAAGGAAGGTGGCAGAGTGGTTAAAAAGGAAGGAAGGAAGGTGGCAGAGTGGTTAAGAAGGAAGGAAGGTGACAGAGTGGTTAAGAAGGAAGGAAGGTATTATCTTTAAGAAGGAAGGAAGGAAGGAAGGTGCAGAGTGTTAAGAAGGAAGGAAGGAAGGAAGGAAGGTGGCAGAGTGGTTAAGAAGGAAGGAAGGTGGCAGAGTGGTTAAGAAGGAATGAATGAACGAAGGTGACAGACAGGAAGGAAGGGAGGAAGGTAACAGAAGTGGTTAAGAAGGAATCAAGATCGTACAAATGGTAAGGAAGGAAGGCTTTGGTCTTGTACAGAGTGGTCACTGAAGAAGAGGAAGGAAGGATGGAGGGTGGTAAACATAAGGAAGGAAGGAAGGTGACAGAGTGGGGGAAGGAAGGTGGCACTAAAGTACAAGGAATTGCCCCAAGTTCTATATATTCAGATGCACAAACATTTTGGAATAGGTGTTTTGCATAACTGATCCTTTTGTTCTGAGATCTTTATTGTCTTGGTGATGTACATTGAATGTTTTACTTTTATTGTTATAGTTTTAGTCGGCTTTGGTTTGCATCTAGCCAATGGGATTTAAATATTTTTTCCACAAAATTATTATGATAATATAAGAAAAGGAAAAGGTGGCAGAGTTTTAGGAATGAGCGAGTGGTTTTTGGTTACTCTTTCCCCATGACAATAGAGCTTACAGTGATTGGCCAGCCACAATACGACTGTGCACGACTTTAAATCATCGAATGTGCATAAAAGGGTCGTAGGGGGGAGAGGGGGAGGGAGAATATTTACAGGAGGATCTACTAAAATGTTTATTTGGGGGCGCAAAATATTATGCCACAAAGAGTTTATAATAAGTGTTGTAAGTTATTTTGAATAATGTCAAGAATGGAGAATAATATAGTCTGAAGTCTTTTTATTATTCGAAAAATAGTTTGTTTGTCCTATGAGGATGTGAATGTGTAAAAAAGTTAAAAAACGTATGATATTAATATGCATACTAAAATGCAGTTGGTATCTTTCGGAGTTCAGAGGTCCCTGATGAGTTGATTATGTGGTACTTATTGGCGAGGATTATAAAATATTTGGTGTTAAAAGTTACTGGTAAAATTGTAATGTTCTTGGTATGAAATTATAAATGTTATGTGTTTAGATGCGTCATGCTGCCGTTTCGGAGTCCAAGGCTGTTTAACTAGGTGTTTCCTTGCTCTGGCCGAGTGCATCTATTATATAGTACGCGGATTGATTGTGTGATGTTCTGTGCATTAGGGTTTTGAACTTCTTTGTTCTATCCCGGACGTCTCTCTCCTGAAAACAGCATGGTGGTGCCATATTATTGTTTCATGGGTGCAACTTTTCCTGATATACAAGGATTTCCTGTTTTTGAATTTTACCAGGAAAGGAAGTTCCCTTTTTTTAAAAAATTGTTAAACAAGATCTTTGTGTGTCTACTGTATTTTCCAAACACTTTAAAATAAGCATTTGTATAAATTGTGGAAAAAGCAAACTAAAATGCCTTCATAAATCTATTTTTTTTGCTTCAGCTGCAGGGGGGCCTTACTCCTGGATCCTGGCCTTTCAGTTTTTTTTGCTTTGTGTAGTTGCTCCCATGTTGTTTTCAAAGGCAATGTAATCATTTTGCAAGGCTTATCGGACTCTCAGTTGACTCGGCCTTTCAGTTGTTGTTTTTTTCTCTTCATTTTGAGGAGTTGCACCCATGAATATGTATTTCTCTTCAACTGTTAACTTTTTTAAATTTTTATGTGGAAATGTATACTGTCATGTCTTGTTAAATTGTTTTGAAGCATGATTTCGAATTATTGTGTATTAGTTGTTGAAATCACGGGTGTTGACACTCTTAATTTCTAATATTATGAGATAATACATTTTTGTTGAGTTGAGTTGATATCACAGCTGGAACAGCATCTGTGACTACATGGGTTCTCCTGGGAAATTTCAAAAATCCTGCGAGGGGGCGGCCCTGGCGGAGTGCAGGGGCAGCGCACACACACACACACACACACATTTACTGATCTTTTTTCACCCTTCTAGACTAGTACAAGTGCTACATTCCTTTGAATACAGTGGAACCTCCCTTATAAGACCTTTAAAAATCATCGAAAATGAGGTCTTAAATAGAGGTAATTTTAATACCTACAAAGAAGGGCAATGTCTCAGAGAAGCAGGTCTTATGTGGGAGGGAGTCTTATAATGGGAGGTCTTATAAGGGAGGTTCCACTGTATAGCAGATGCTTATATAGGCCCTTTTTTTGTATTGTATAAGTGTGTGTGTGTGCATAAGAAAATCGTTGCTTCTCAAAATCTCATAATCCGGCACGGCCGGCTCAAGGAGATTTAAAAATCCTCCCGTTCAGGACATCCTGCAAGGAGCATCCATGTGACTAGTCAGCCCTATGGTGGAGTTTTAAATGGTTTTGCATTATAAGTCATTTGTATCTTTTGCCAAAAAGCATGTACTGTACTTGAATAGTAATTACTCTGGGCCTGTATTCACGTTGAGATAGCATGAGACTTAGCATGATGCTAACTTAGAAGCTCTTCCAATGTCCTATAGGATTCAATAGGACTTTTGGAAGAGCTTCTAAGTTAGCATGATGCTAAGTCTCATGCTATCTCAACGTGAATACAGGCCCTGTTTACAAACTACTGATTACCGGTACATAAACATAAAAACTGTACCAGCAATCAGAAGAAATTGTTTCTTTTATTTGTCTTGCTTTTATTTCAGGTGGTGGTGGTGGATTTGTTTTGCTTTGCTTGGTAAAAAAAAAAAGTGTTTGGTTGATTTGATTGTTGTGTAATGGGTCAATAATTGTGTTTTCTGCTTTGTATTGAAAGAGGTGGTTTTGTTTGTTGGCTTAGTGTAGTGGAATTTGAGTGTTTAGCCTTTAACAGACTTCCCGGGTCGCCCACGACCCATTGACACACAAAAAAATGTTATATCTCTAAAACTATTTAAGCAATCTTCGTGAAATTTCATGACTTTGTCAAAAACGTAAATGGCTTTAAGTGTGTTAAATTTCATTAATGTGTATAAAATATAAATGACGTAATATGACGCGTCATTTTAACATACTTGTCCAGATGGCGCGGGTCTCCTACGACCCATACTTTAAAGAGCAGAAATATGTCACTGCAGTGCATTGAGTATGGGTCGTGGGAGACCCGCGCCATCTGGAGAAGTATAAACACATGGTGACTCTTTGACGAGTATGGGTCCTGGAGGACCCGCATCATCTGGACAGGGATAAACACTGTTAAAATGCATGTAAAAATCTGTGGGTACTGGGAGACCCGCATCATCTGGAGAAGTATAATCACAAGCAACATCCGGTAAAGGTTAATAATGTCAATGTTCACTGAACCTGGTATTTACCTTCAAATAAAAAAAAAATCATGAACTCAATATTTTTGTCTGGATAATTTTTTAAAAATGCTTTTTGCTGTGTTGAGAGGTGGTGGTGTTTGTGGTGTGTGTACACGCACGGTGCATTTTTCTTTGGTTTTGTCTTCTTCTTCTTCTTCGTTCCCAGGCCATATGGCCATAATGGTTAAGGTACGTATGTCTGGTTTTCAGTTTTCACTGGTCTCCCCACTGCATACATCCAACACATTCAGAGGTTTTTTTAATGTAATTTATTACAGAAGAAAATGATCACTCTTGTCTCTCGGTCACAAGCATTCTCTCTCTGTCTCTTAAGTTAAAGACTAAAGAGTTACAAAATCTTGATTCAAATATTCACACTAGAACTTTTAATCAAGCGTTTTTGGCTTTAAGCAAATTAATGTAGTGTTTCTTCTTGGTAGAATTAAGAAATCTGCATTGTGTGATCTTTCTAAATGTATAATTTTATGTTGTTGGTTTTTTTGCTCCCTGTTGTTTATGAGACTGCAGCAAAATAATTTTTGTTTTCAAATGTATGCATGCACTCAATCACACACACACACAAACTTCTTCCTTCCTTCAGCATCCGCTGTCATGCTGTTGACGATTTTAATGCTATGTACTAAGGAGAGGGGTGTGTGTGGGTGTGTGTGTTCCAAACAGGCGCTAAATTCTTGCTGCCTGGCTCCACTGAACTCCATCAAAGTGACTCAGCAGCAGTGCAGTGTCTCCTCGGTTGTTTGCCTCCTGGCGGCCTAACACAGATTCGCTCCCCTTGGACTGCTGGTTTCGGATTCTGCAACCTGAAAAACCAGGGTGTGGCTGAAAGTAGGGATTCGGGATGAGCGGCGTTGGAGCAACGCTACTGTACGGCCCAGGAGATGGGACAGCAAAAAAAAATAAAAAAATAAAAAATCTTGCTGCAATTGGAGGGGTCAGGAGGAGAGTTGGAGGGCCAGGACTGATGGAGTTCAGGTAGAAGGGTATGGGGAGGGGAGGGGGAAGCTCAGGCTTAATTATAAGATCTGGGATTTGAAGTTCTCCACCGAGGCAGATGAATTCTCCTGAGGTGGAAGACTTCCACTCACACACACACAGCCCTTGGGGGGATGAGGGGGGGGGGGGGGGGGATGACAACTTCCCGTCATTGGTTCCGCAGACAGGAAACAAATACGCTGCAGTGCGAGTGTCTCGTCTGTCATAAGGTCATGTTTCCCCCGTGGGGATACCGGGGGGTCTTTTGTATAAATAGTTCCCCCACCTTCTGGAAGTTCTGTGCTTGTAACTTCCTATAATCTGTCACTCTCTTTGACTCTGCCTTTTCACTTTGCTTACTGTCATCTACTATCTTTCTGCCTTAACTGGGTCCATTCTCCTGCCTTTTTTCATGAAACACTTTCAAAAACATTTCCTCCTCCAGCCGAAGTCGGACTTGCTGGGCCTAACTATTTCTTAGGCGCGTAACGACAGCATGACGCATCTGCGCTCATAATTGACAGGAAACTGTCTGAGCGATCAAAGAAGAAGAAGAGAAGGTCATGTGTTAAGGTTGTTGAGGGACTGGCATACACACCAAATGGTCAACCTAGCTGACCAATTTGACCGCCTACTCAATAGGGGCTTATCTCGTGATATCTTTAGTTGGGGGTAGAGAAAGAGAGAGAGAGAGGGAAGGACTCCTCTCCCTCTCTCTCTCTATCCCAACTAAGAATATAGAGAGGATTAGCCCCACTC